>CM052161.1:15176418-15219838 GCA_028455555.1 Augochlorella aurata | reverse complement strand
CCCCCTGTTGTAATTCTTGTTTCACTCGGTGCACCGGTGTGGTAAATGTGCTTCGAAAAGCTTGGCGAAACTATTTCTGCGTTATTTCCAAGTTCAAGGACGTAATTTAGTTGGCCTAACGATCGGTACTTATGAAGTTGCAATTGCAATTTTACAGTGATAACCGAGCTAGAGCATTAATTTAAAGTACCGTGAGATGCTTGAATATTGTTATGACGTAACTGACGAGCGGGGTGTTCCATGTGTTTCAGTTTTATTGGTTACTTTGAGGTGTTGCTAAGTTTACACCTCTTTAGTAACATAATTAGTTTCGCATAACAAAGTGTAACGGGTCTTCTGACGCGAAACTACGATCGTAGCATCGCGCTATGGTCGTTAGAGCGCCGCGCTCCTCGCTAGAGACTTGCGATGCGTTCCGCTTCGAACCGTGACTGCGGTTCTCTAACGCGTTCTCGCTGCTGGAAGAGATCCGGAGTGGGTATAGACCGATCGGGCTAACATTCTGTCCCCACCAAAACTTCGTACCGAACCGAAAAGTACCGGAAACGTACCGGAACCGGACCGCAGCGCAACCAAACCTTAGCTGGACCGCCACATACGAAAGACATTTTTTAAGTATTTATTCTAGGCTCAAATAAAAAAGTTGAAAGACGCGAATTTGTTTTTGTTAAATCAAAAGAAAAGCATTTTGCCTTCATCTACTATACTAGTCCCTCTATCATCTAAACAAAATTCAAATCATTTAGCGCAGTTTTAAAAAAGGTTATAGCGTTTTAAAGGGTGTGTACGAATATATTATACATATATACAGGGTGTTCCAAAAGTTACTTATAAGGTAATCTTACATGAATACATAACAATTTGAAAATAAAAAATGCGAGACCGGTCATTTTGACCGACATGGTTTTAAATTAAGTCGTTTAATTTAACATTATAATGTCTTAATTTCATTATGATTTCCACGGTGTACGAATATTGAAGAAGTAATTGACACTATATAAGTTTGCTCTGAAATGTTTATTTAACTGAATAAATACTGCAGTTTTGTGAAAGTGCAGTATATTAAATTTCCTAATTTGTTTACAGGGCACCCACTCCAGACACTCGTCGATTCTTTGAACTTTCGACCGTTTCAAATTGCAGTTGCTAATTCCGGTCACGAATGCATAAAGTCTGCAGTCTATTGATCATGCGGCATGTTGTTCAGCCGCGGTTCCGTCCGTTTCGCTGCCTACACGCGGCCGCGCCGGTCCGGAGGCGTCGTTTTTGGTTTCCGCGTTCGAGAGAGCGTCGCGAGCCGTGTGTGGTCCGTGTCGTCGAAAAAGGACGAGCTGGCGAGCGACGTCTTTCACGGGGACCGGGCCACTTTGTTTTCAGCTGTCGTGGAACCGTGTCCGGCCGCCTCGGCCGAATGACGGACGGGCCGCATTAAATTGACCGCGGCGCGGAGATACCGTACCGTGGCGAACTTAAATTTTCCATCGCGTCGGCCGCTTCGCGGCCGATTCTTGGGTTCGACGAAATTAGCGGGCACGAGTCACCGTCTCTGCCCACTATCTCGGACCTGTATTATGCAAACCGTTTGCCAAGGGAATTGTCATGCGGCCGGACTTATCGGGTGCCATTTTGCTCCGTTCCGCGCCGCTCCGCTTCGTTCCGCGTAGACGTGCCGGAAAAAAGAAATCTCGACCGCACGTACTCGCCTCGGCTTTAGCCAATGAAAATACGCGTGTGCTGCCACGAATTTGCCTATACTTGTACGGCAAAATTGGATCTATTATACGTTTAGCGTAGAATTCGTAGAAATGCTCTGCGTTCATTGGTTTTCAATGGAAACCGTTCGAAATGGAATATTAGATTTGCGTTGCACTCGTGAGTGGACTGCGGATGTAGTGTGTTCATGGTGAGCCTGCAACCGCTCACAAAAGTCTAGCTGTACTCAGACCAAACGAATACATGATGCACGGGGTCAGTGGTTCCCGATATTTCCTGTACGATAATTAATTTAACGTGTACCTCAAGGGTTCTGGGGGAACGGTGATAGATTTTTTAATCTATTGATTAATAATTGCCAGCGTATATATATATTTATTAAACTTCATGCAAGATTATCGGGTGATCGTTTATTCATCATTCTACAAAGTAGGTTAAACGAATTAGTAGAGATATGAAATACTGCGATTATCGGAATTGTAAATGTTATATAATTCGTGTTTCACTACAATCACTTCACAAGGACTTCAATTCAAACAATGATCCGCAGTTTACTAATTACTTTGATGAAACGGTTAATACGATTGACGGTTTATATTGACTGTAATTTTGTTATCCTTTTTAATGACGTGTTGCGAGATACAATCAAGGCTGCCTAAAAGGTTAAACGCCTTTCACAGAGTGTAACCATTATGCACTCAATAATTGGAAAAAATACTGTCTCTCTTTTAATGGGATTTTTATCTCATTAAGCAGCTACCGTTCTACCTAATTGAGCGATATAACCGTGATAATGAGCAAGTAGACTCACTGCGTCGTTACAGTATCGGTAATATAAATCATATTATGATACCATTGTGATATTCATTAAGCTAATATAAACGTGTTTTAGAATTATATCGAACGATATTTAATATGGCGTCGGTTATTCCATTAACGTACTAACAGATTGACAAAAATCATTGCGCGTCCGTTGGGTATACTAAAATATTTGTTGACGATCTAATGATATAATTATAAAAAATGCAAAATGTAAAGGATTTGCGAAATAAAGTAATTTAATACTTTAGTTGTACTTTAAAAATATACACTGTCGTTATAACTAATTTTCTAAATTCACAGAAAACAGTATTCTTGTGTGCGCTTGTAACGCTGCTAGAATCGAACGTGCAGAACCTAATAAAATAGAGACTACAAAATCCTCCACGCGACTATAAAAATTTGCATTCCTAACGACCTCGAACTACGCTTACTACCCGCATTTGCATAAAAATCTGATCGACTGTCAATATGCTTATCGGATCTCCAGTCTCAGATCGTTCAGAATTCTCACTCTGTCTTGAAAAATGTCTGAGGACCATTACAATGTTCTTCAAGAACGATCTCCAGTCTCCTCCATAGAGAAGCCGGAATCAGTTCAGATAGAATATCGAGGTAAACGCTGCGAGAATGACTCGATAACGAGTCCGAGTATCGCCGCGATAAGATTAAACCTACTATACAGCCAGATTCCTACAATAATCCTTTGTCTTTCCCGTTCTCTCAGCCCCCGTCTCACCACCAGTAATCGTTAACTAAATAGCGTGCTTGAGAAGGACTTTCCGCTACTTTTTCGACAAATCTTCCCAGGATCAGCCAACACACATTTACAATTTCGACGGTGTGACAATGACCCGATACCACTGGCAAGAGGGTGTTCCAGCTAAGATTGAGAGAACGTCGTAGCCGCACCTTCGGCCACGGCAATAAACGTTATCGCGATACGCCGGAGACTGTGTCTCCTTAAAGGGTCCGTCGCCGCGTTTCCACGCGAAATCAAGAAGACATTCCCAGCACTTAGCAAACGAACTTTCGCAGCCGAGAAACGGAGCCAGTTCCGCCGTGTTTTATCTGGCTGGTCTCGCCGTTCGGCGGACGATGTTCCTATTCGCCGGCTGGTATTGCTTCGAGGAATTTCAGGAGCCCGCTTATTGAACCTCGTGGAAATTTGTCCCGTCCCGGGCGATCTGATACCGCCGCGCAAATTGAATTCCGGTTTTCGATCCCGTATCAGCGGAACGTGTGTAACGAATAATCGAACACGGTCTTCTTAATCCCGAATTACTGTTTCGCCCGGAATCTATGCCGCCCGTTCCACCTTGTCCCGTTTCTTCTTCGAGATTTCGGAGGAAATCACTTCTTTTGGCAGGATCCCGAGTATCCTGGAATTGTTCGTGCAACATTGAGAAACTCGTTAACTCGCGTTTTTGGGAAGAATTGTTTGCTTCTGCATCATTGTATTTCTGTTCCACACGTTTGTTTGAAATGTGAGATACGAATGGAATTTCGATCCACACCTTTGTTTCCAGAAATGCCAACAGCGTGCCAAATAATGAAATAAAACTTACGGGCATTACAGGTTAGTGAAAGCACTATCGGATAGCCAATTACATTTCTTAATTAAAATTCAATTAATTATTTGTTTGTAGAAATTAAATATTCTTAAAATTATCTCAATTTTTTATACCAAATTCGTGGAATTGTCTGCAAAGCTTATCAAAAAGCTTACGAAAATACTGAAAGAACGGAGATTAATATACAGTAAAATAAAATATTTTAGGTCTAATATCATAATTCTGTGCACAGTAAATCAACTTATTTTTCACTGGGTTTGTTAATTATTACTGTGCCGCTTACTACGGAACAGACCTACATAACCTCAAATAATCTCTACCACATTTTTAAAAAGAAGATATATAAATATGAAATTTTATTATAGCATTTACTACTAAATAGAACTATGACTAAACTTTTGTTATGCGCAGTTCTTAAGGCACATTATTCAGGGAAGGAGCACAGCAACTATGTTAAGTCAGTTGCCGCGTGTCTACATAGACACGCGGCAACTGATTCCAGAACGCTTTTTTCTTTTTCCTAATATTCAAAGAAAATTTGATATTTATGTTATGGGAAAATTTATATTGATAAAATAAACGTTGAAATTTGCCTTTAAGTTCTTAAGAAAAATCAATTAAATTGCTAAAGTTGTTTTAGTAGCAACAGGGCAGAATAATTGGCTCCCCTACCCTAATTTCTGGCGCTGCGAAAGTGAAGAATAGCGTGCCATTTTGTTGATAACAACACTTCTTTAAGGAACTATTTTAGTATCCTCGAAAGTCGAGACCACCAAGAATAAACCCGCGTAAAAATTCACAGGGCAGTAAAGTCTTTGGGCGATAACTTTGAAAAGAAGTATTTACGAACACGTCTCCGCTAGAACTTTTATGCTCAAGATTGTAGTTGCTATCAGGCCGGCGAGTTAACGTCCTTTGGTTACACTGTGCGCAATCTGCGGACGAAACGAATGTGGTCCCCGAGTTGTATATCTTTTCGTTAATAACAGTTTTCCTGGACGCCACGAAACCTCGCGGATCTCCGGCTTCTCTGCTGGCCGCGGGAAAAATCAAAGCTGTCAAGATAGCCGGCGACTTTGGCGCGATAGAAATACATACCTACGCCGCGAGACAGGCCGAAGAACGCGGCAACGTCCAATCTTTTTTTTTATGCAAGCGACCGTCTTAAAAGCCATTACTTGATACACTGTAATTTAGAAAGCGCAGATAAGACTGCGCCTAGGAGGGCCGCGCCGCCTTTATACTCGCACTCGATTACAGGCTCGCTTTAGAGGGTACTAAAGCGAATACTATTTTCAATCCTTCCTCGGCTGGGTCAGCGGAGGGTCAACGAAGTCCATTAACATTCTGAAACGCGCGCATTACACGCTAAATTCAAGAAGGATTTCGAAATTCAAATTCAGTCTCGTACTTCGGCGCTGGCCTAACGGGAAACTGATCGTCGCGATAATCGGTTTCGCTGAGATCAGACAGCGCAGAAGATAATCTTGGAACTAAACGTACGCGTATTTGCAATTTTTAGAAGTGTTCACAGGCATCCGGACGGTTGCAGCGATTCTCATTAGTATTCGGTCAGTTTTGAAGGGGACTAACTCTCTTCAGACGGAATAATCGACTTGAATCGTCGTGAGAATTGACAATAATTATTTTATGATTGATTTATTAATATATATATTTAAGATTAATTTAGAAAGTATATTTTGCATATTTCTGTCACTTACACACACTAAAATCGGGTAGGTGATTGAATACGATTATTTTCCAGTACCGTGGCAAACAACTCGTTAACAAATGTGCATTTGTTATAAAAGAGAGTGACTGAAACGTGAAAGGTGGAAGCAAATACTTATTTCGTTTCAGAATCAATGCGGAAAATTTTTATTATGCCATGCATCAACAGACTAACATTTCAATCTTACCCTGGCAACCCCTTGCAGCAAACAGTAACATTGCCATCCCCATTCAGTCTAGAAAACGTCATTAGACTCTTGCCTCGATTTATTCAATATTGAGGCGGAAGGCCAGCCATGAGTGAATGGGTCAGACAAAAAAAAATGAGATGATCACTAAATCGTGTCTGCAGCTCTCTACAGTCTCGCCTTCAGTCGCGGACACTGGGACTATAGAAAAGGCGCAGTGCACGAATGTAAATTTGCCTCTCTTAATTCTCTTTACATCTTTGGATCTCTTGGTGGTAACGGTTAACCCATATCAACGAGTCTGTAAACTGAGGTGAACGAACGAATGGGAGCGTCGCGAAGTGTCGTGTTTTCAGCCCGGTCGTCGGGCCCGTAATTGCAATTGAATCTCTCCGGTGAATCGTTGTCTATATTCGTTCGGAGGACGAAATTCGTCGCGGCGACTCGCCTTTTGACTTCCCCCGATCCGCTGCAATTTCTTTGAACGGACCACCCACTCAACCATCCCCCTCGCCATCTTAATTGCGTCCATTCCGGTGACACTGTTGAACGGAAACAAGAAGAGTGGAGAATGGAGTGCGAAAGAACCGGCAGCTGCGCGATGTTCTTTAAGGAAGCAAAAGCCGGGCTAAGTTTTCGGTTTTTCGAGACAGCACACTCGAAGATTCCTGTGTACAGAAGTGGAATCGTTTCGTCATCCTTTAGGAAACAATTTTCCGGCTTTCCGGCTTTTCACCTTTAATCATGGAAGATTTTCTATTCCATTTACTCTGGATCCTTGTTCTTTCGATATTTCAGTCGCGCGGGCAACGTCTTTAGCGATTCATTAATCGATCACGCCTGCTAAACCCGAAAGCTGGCTCGCATTTAATTACCTCGGCAACGATACCATTCCATCATCGATCGTTAATAAATGATATCGGGACACTGGTTAATTAAATTACACCGCGAACGTGTTTAATATCCGAATGAACCTCGGTTGGCTAACGAAATATCGCTGGAATTTTGGTAAATTTCCTTTCAGCTAATTCTGCGGTTATGGAGCGCCGTTGCGTGCCAACGTTTCTGGCCAGATTAATTTTTTAATTAATATTCAGGAACCGTAGCGCACGAAGATTAGAATTGCTGAAGAAAATGGATTGCCATTTTCTGTAGCAGGAACTATTTTGTAAAAATCTGTTACCATGGAAAAATCTTTAAGTCAGATTGTTAGCACTTTGCCTGCCACGGCAGCTATATAGAATGGCGGACATATACTTACGAACAGTTAGTGAAGTTAAATATTATTGATTCTGCATTCATACATGAAGCAAGTATACGGAAATCAATCATACTTTTTACAAGGACAGTTTTAGGACGGATTTGGGGCAGATTTAGAATAAATTTAGGACAGATTTGAAGGACATTTAAGGCAGACTTAGGTTAGTTTCAGGTAAGATTTAGGACAGTTTTAGGACCGATTTAGAGCAGATCTAGATTAGTTTTAGGACAGATTTAGGTTAGTTTTAGGACAGATTTAGGGCATATTTAGGGCATATTTAGGGCAGATTTAGGTTAGCTTTAGAGCAGATTTAGGACAGTCTTAGGACAGTTTTAGCGCCGATTTAGGACAGTTTCAGGACTTATTTAGAGCAGATTTAGGAGAGTTTTAGGACTGATTTAGAGCAGATTTAGGACAGATTTAGGGCAGATTTGGGACCGATTTAGGGCAGATTTAGAGTAGCTTTATGGCAGGCTTAGGGCTGAGAAACACTGATTACATTATACTCTAAATGCACATAAGAGTTCTTCTGCGGATGTGTACATCAAAAATTCTTAAAAAATAATTTGTTGACGTCTCTAGACGAATAGCATAGAAATACGGAAGATTATAATGTTAAAATGAGTCATGTGCGTAAGTATATATTTATACTTACTTTATAAAAATTGGACATATGTCCGCCACTGTATAGACACCACAATCAATTTTTATTGCAATTTTATAGTGTACTATTAAGTATACTAAAATTTAGGAACAATTTGATAAGAATCGAAATTCTTACAGAGGTAATTGCTACCACGAATCGCGTTCATACCATCACTGTATTATAAAGGAAATTCTTCTGTTTTTATTTCTAGTTTTATTTGACTTGTATGAACACTGACATGACACTTTTAATTATCACCGATGTGTCAAATGTGCGAAATAACCCCTTTCGTAAATCAGTCGATCTCAAAAATTCTAATATTGCATTCGGAACACGAATCCGCATACTTCCTGAAGATTCTCGCGCAGCATTGTATCCTACTCTTTGTGTTCATGTAAAGTGTGCAATTATGAACGTGGACAGACGAAAAAGCAGAGCGGAGTAATTAACTCTCTCGCAGTGCAGTCAAAGTGAGACTCGGACAAGTCATCAAATAGAACCACGTTGCCTGACAAAGCTTCTAGCATGACATCACACGTACAACTGTGTAATTTAACGAAGATTCGGGCAAGGCTTTGTGCTGCAACTGCATCTCCGAGGTGCTACAATTGATGGTAAAGTTGAACTCTCAGCATTCTCCATCAATTAATTCCACCGTTTATGGGGAAAGGGCTTTTTATTATCGTGAAAATAAAACATCAACTGTTGATGGAATTATAAACACGATTTTCGTGTCCTATGATTAATGGATTGCAGGTTTTCCCGCATTTGTGGTGTTTGAACATTTATTAGATGTAATAAATGTTCATATTGACCCTTTGTAATCTAAATTGTCCCCCTCCCCTTTATCTCAAAATTCCCACGCGTAACATTACGGATCTAGTTATATAATATGTTAATATGCTATTAAGTTAGTAGTAAGTAAACCGTGCAGATTTTTGAAATGCAAGAAAATATAAAATTAACAAGATCTAATAGCATTGTTATTTTCTTTCTGCAAACAGTAATTTTTTGATCCTCTAACCGCGAGCGAGATTATGATTTTTCAGCATGATACCGTGAGTATTATTTATATATTCTGAGTATTATTATAAATTAGAGAAGATATAAAAAGAGAAATAAAAACAAAATAAACAAAATTAAAATTTTAAATCTTCAAAATTTATTTTGTTTTATTGAATTTTACGAGATATTTTTAATACAAAATATTTACATAACATTATGAAAAATGTAAATATAATACTTGTAAAATGGGATATGACTAGCAACAACTTTCTAAACTAAGTAAAAACCTAATAAAACTTTAAGTTACTCTTTGACTTCCCCCAAAAAATCAAACAGCAAGCTCAAAGAGACCAGCCTCTAAGATCTGTGTCTAGCTTTCAGGAAGCTGCCCCGCGATTCACGCGAGTGGCCAGGAAAGACCAACAGGGTGTCCGTGGTGGAATCTAAGGTGACCCTAACAGAACATCCGGTGCATTCTTTTTCCCGAGGTTACTCGGCGGCGCGGCGCATTAGCCATTCTAAGCACCTTCGCCCGGGGTCGCGGTGTATTAAATTAGACGGTGACGTAGACAAGAGAGCGAAGGAGGCCCTCGAATGCGATGCGGGGGCGCCCCGGAGCTCATCAAGAGTCAGAGGCCCATTCAGCCGGTCATTGTCTGCGGTAATGGAATGTATTAATATCGGAGAGCCCGCGGGGCTGCCGCCGCTTCTCGCCGCTCCTCGTCGTTCCACGCTGCTCTGCTCTGCTTCGCTTCGCTCCGCGCCACACCGCACCGCGCCGAGTCGAGCCGACCGGCGGACCTCTCTCTCTCTCTATGTTCCTCGTTGGCTCTCGCTCCGAGTTACAACCGCGGCCTGTACAGCGGATATGTCCCGTGGGATGGAATATTCGTATAAACCGCTGTTGCACTGCAACCGCCGGTGAATACTGGACCCTACGCATTAATATCTAAACGCAGGGGGTGGGGGAGCCCGCCGGAGAGACGGAGAGCAGGGGATGAACCCCGACGAACGACGGAGCGAAACGGAATCGGAGGACCAGCGGCGACAGGGTGCACAGGAACGACGCTAAAGGGGGCTAGGAGGGGGTGGAGGGAAGGAGAGAGAGAGAGAGAGAGAGAGAGAGAGAGAGAGAGAGAGAGAGAGAGAGAGAGAATGTCGGCGCACGCGCTACCATCGCATCTTGTATTCATGCGTTGCACTGTCGGCTACAAGAGGCTTTACATGGCCAACCCTTTGCCACTAGCCAGGTGTAATATTCTTTTTACGCCGGTGGAGCACGTCAAACATCCTTCCGTGATAATTGTATTAGAGGGCCCCGGGCTGGCGTGCTTCTAATGTTCACGGAGAATGGTACCCTTGCCGCTCGGCTCACGGAAATGTGGCTTTTTCCCGGTGACGAATGGCCTGTTTCTTTCCACGCTCCTGTTGTAATTATTACGGGCAAGGATTTCCCAGAATAAATTGTTGCCTTACGCCGGCCATTGTGGTATTGTGCCCGGCGCTCTGCTGGCTGCGTCGAAATTTAACCCATTAGGGACGTTGCGTTAACGCTACATTTTTTTCTACTTCATTTCGCTACGGTTAACTCTTATTGGCGAAGAGCATTGAAAAGATTTAATAGAAATTGTTTTCTTTACTATTATTTCATTCTTTCACAGTCTAGGATATTTTGAAATTTGCACGACGGTGGCTAATCAATTTTTTTTTCGAATAGTGAGAATTCTTTTACATATCTTTCTTGTATTCGATGCAAAGTTTGGTATTCAAGTATATTTTATATACTTGAAGATCTAATTGAAAGATCTTACTATTGTTATTGGAACATGTTCCAAGAGATCTTCAGTTGTATACCTACACTTGCATATTCTGTGACTTGATACGTCTTTATAGCAACATATCGAATAAAACAACTGGAAAAACTGTGTTGTAGATTATCAATAAACTGCGAATGTTTATGGAAATGTATACTCATTTAAAAAATTGGTAGACCAATGGAATCTGGGTGTCATGAGCAGATGATTCGAAAAATATATTTTTCATTTTACATATTTTGGATGTTGCATACGTTTTGTAAATTTCTCTCTCTCTCTCTCTCTCTCTCTCTCTCTCTCTCTCTATGTTATTTTCCGCGCACATGCATATATCTTGCTAAATTAATTTAATCTAGTAGCTGGCACTTATATCATAAACAGATATTATTGGTAGCAGTTATATGCATATCAATATAATTTTGAATATACACCACAGCAAACCATGTTTTCAAAGCATTGAGATGGTAATTGCAGATTCAGTGTAGCAATTAGTAATTTCGAATTCGAACAGTACAGTCTTATTATTAAAGCGACAATTTTCGTGCACGAACATCCGCAGACTAATTATCAACGCACCAATGTTTGAAGATACACAGCAGTTAAAAAATTACAATATAATGCAGTATAATTTTTTCGTACGTATACTTTCATTGTTCATGTAACACTGATCCAGTGCTCCCGATAAGATTCTCTCAAAGATTCTCTCACTGCCCTTATACCAGCGTTTCTAAAAAAAAAATGGTTCGAATTCTGTAAGAGTCGTGTGCTAGGTTGTCAGGGGATGCGCTAACACGGTGTCTTTCTGTTGGCCCAGCAGTTTGAAGCGAGGCTCGCCAAAGCGTGAGCTAATGAGGTGCTCCTGTTCTCTCGTCGCTGGCCCGGCATCACGAACTATTAGCGAGGCCTCACCGTATTCTTGTTCGGTTAACGAGTAGAATGCTCTATTTACGTACGAGGGAACGGTACATGTCCATCGTCGAATAACGATAAACACGAGGACACGGTTTCGCGCGTTCGATCGGCGTTGTGATCGAACTATTAACGGGAAATTAATTGCAAGGAAGTTGCATGGATAAACACCGCTTCTTCGAGCGCGGCTTTTCCGCGTAAACATTAATTACTGTCGTCGCCGGAACGAACGTCTCGTGCCCCGAGCCTGCGGCTAAAAAGTCCAGACACGGGCAGGCGGTGATTTAATTGCACGTTGTAGCAGGCGGAATTTATTCTTCCTGGAATATGCATTAGCCGACCGATTAGAATTCATCAACTTTCTCGCGTGCTGCGTTGCCGGAGTCGAACCGTTCCTTATTATTATTTCTTCCGACGGCTTTTTTCCCACGTTTTTGCCGCGACGCGACAGCGAGAAACGCGGAATAATTGCCGCACGCTTTCGCATATAAATGCGGAAAAAGTCGCGACGCGACGGCCAGATTAGAAATAATTACCCTTGCGCGCCGTGCTCTCTTTGTTTACGCGCGATAACGTCTTTCGCCGTGTGCGCACGCAAACCCGATAAACCGGATTTTAGGCATTAACGAGTCACCG
The DNA here is from genome assembly GCA_028455555.1 of Augochlorella aurata. NCBI lineage: Eukaryota > Metazoa > Arthropoda > Insecta > Hymenoptera > Halictidae > Augochlorella > Augochlorella aurata. Next base: position 15,207,542 of record CM052161.1, on the reverse strand, counting down.
GCGCGGCGCACGGCCAGACGCGTTTTTAGTATTCATAGCGGACGCGTCACAATTAATGAATACCGAAGTATTCATTTTCGCTGTCTACCACCCTCCCGGCCCCTCTTCGACCCCAGATGTAGACGATTAAATAGGCTACTTGTCTCGTCTCGATGTCCATGATTTACTGTGCGTCCTGGCTACGCTTCTCGAGCAGCGCACCGTTTCACGCGAACTGTATACGTGGACTGGGGCGTGTAAATGATTCGCTAAATTGCCGTTTAAACGACTTTGTGCGAGTAATTATAGTGTTACCGAGTTCCGGATAGATTCCTGCTTGCGAATGTATCAAAGTTGTCCAGGCTCGATAAGGATTTCGTAGTCAGGCAGAACTTCTTTGGAGTACTTATGATGGTAATAGTGCTGGTCGAAATAACAGAGAGGCGGTAAGAGTAATTATGAAAATGGTTAAAACCAAAAGCACGAAAGAAAATTCGTTGACAAAGTGGGAATAAATTTAATCAAACTTAAAATATTACTGTATGCTTGATTTATACGGTACCTTCCTTTCGCGCGAAAATTAGGTAATTGTGTTTCTTAGTTACAGTACCAGAATAACGTCTGCTGTGAATTTATTACTTTAAATTAAATATTTATTTATAATTAGTTTATTACTTTAAATATTGCTTTAAATTGTCCAGTGCAAGCGTAACACGTAGATTAATCTATCAAAGAATTTTACTGTCGAATTTGGTCTATTATAATCATTTACAGACAAGGATTTTTTGGAATACTAAAAACATTTTCCTGAGAAAACTAAATTATCTATCAATAACTTGAATAACACGAAAACCGTATACCCTGGTTTTTTGTTATATCGAAATAAGAAATAAATTGTTTTTTATTGAAACTATTAAACATTTTTTCCAAGAAGAAACTTCCGGCAAGTAGAAAATAATTTATCGACATTCCGCAGCCCTGCCAGCCTCCAATTCGCATTAGAAACGAATACGTGAGATCAACCCCTTGAAAATTCGCTTCCAGACGTAGCCAGTTATCGCGGCGAATCTCGAGGTCGTTCGGCGGCAGCAATCGACCCAAAGCGCAAATCCATTTCCCATGCTCATTCCCGCGGAACTACATCTCGCGGAGCGTTCCCCATGATTCCTCCATAGCGGGTCTGTTGAACAAGCGGCAGTAAAACTCGGGTGCGAGTAGCTGCTCGCGAAGCGAACAACTTACCCTCGCGGCATCCAGCCCCATCAGTTAGGAGCCGGCCTCTCCCGTGATCCATCGTTATAACAGCTATTCGCAGATACAAGCTGGCGTGTAACGCCGTCGTAAAGACAGAGCTGCGCCCCCGTAGCGAGGCTCGAGGGCCCAGCACGGCCTTGCCTCTGTTTGGTTTCGGCTCTGGTTGGTGTCCCCTCTCTGCCGGCTCGATCGCGATTCGATGGCGCACAGCCAGCGTAACAGAAGGTGCCGGTAGATACGAATGACGAATGGCTGGGTATCGGGACTACGGTGCGAGCGTACTATCGAAAATGAAAAAGCGTCGCTTACCGTGCTAGGTTCGGGCCGACGTTTCCTGCGTCGAAGGTAGAGCTGGCCGTGATATCCGCGTCCGGGATCGCTCTGGATTCCATGCCGAGCGGCGCGATGCATTGGGCTGCAAACAAACGAAACGATCCTGCAGGTTAAAGCTCCCACGAATTTACATAGGGGTATATGTCGGTATGCCCGGCTGGCGTCTCCCTTTCCCCACCTGCCCGCCACCGTGCCTCCTCGCCCAGCAGAAGGCCCCCTTCTGGATCATAAACGGCTAAATAACCAGCTAACCGAGATGAATCCGCCGGATAGAGCCGGTTTACGTTCTTGTATACGACCGCATCTCCTTTCTCTTCCTTCGAGATGGGAGCCAGGGCGCTGGGAGGAAGGACTACCTCAACGTTTCCGTATCTCCGGGACCGATCAAATTGTTTCATAGGGGAACACGGCAGCGTTACGAGGACGCAATGTATCCTGCTACCAGGAACGGACTATCTTGATACAATATTGTCCGGCGCGAGCGCTCTCCCCACTGTTATTTACGGTTTTGTTCCCGTCACGCGTCGTCACATCGCGGAAAGTTCAAAACACCTCGGCCCACGGTTCACCGGACCGAGTTCTTCGGATACTGCGTCATGCTGGGGGGCTTATGGCATGCCGATCGCTGGGATCGGGACTCGCGCGTTGCTGCTACAGTACATAGTCGAGTTTCAATTTGACACAGCCAATATGTTAGCGTGAACGGCCTTGCGATTTCATATACTAAATTATTAAAAATTATTAATTATTACTTGTTATTATATTAGAAGTCAATATCCGTATAAATTAAATATTACCAATTTCACCATTATGACCACGATTTTGAATTTAGTATGTGCTGTTTAATGATCATATTCGAAGTGCCAATTTATTAATCAAATTTAGATATTATGCTATCGATATAAATTAGAACGGTGCATGAATTTATTGATCATCGAGTTTTGGTTAAAATTAGTGGCAGTGACGATAAAAGAAGAGAAGAAAATAAAATGATTAAACTATTTGGTAATTTAGAAATGCAAGGGTAGGTAAATTATCGAATAATCAAGCGATTTCAAATTAAAATACGGTTTCTATATTTACCTGAAGGTTGTCGCGAATTTCCGGCAAATGTAATCAATCTAGAAGCACGAATTCGATGGAAGGAATATATGCATAATCGGGCTTCCTCGTATGATCGTATATAATCGTCTTACTTGCTTATAATCCTATCATCGAAATGAGCATCGAGTGGCGATTCAGAAGGAATAAGTTAAAAGCGAACCGTTAGCCAATGAACGATCGCAAAATTATAGTGCTGCTTTTTGCATAATGCTGCGTAATACTGCTTTAGCCTAATCTGCTTCTGCTTGCCTAAACTAAAAGTCGATGGTTAGAAAATATCTCGTTTATACAGTTCAATAAAAATCTTTTCAATTTCCTACACTAAACACAATAATTTCATTACAAAACCGTTTAGGCAACCTGCATAACTATAAATAAAATTTCTGTTTGCACGTGAAACAATTCATTTACATGCTCTAAAGATTAACGAATAGTTACGCATCAAACTTAAAATTGATGTCATCGTCACCTCGATTTTCAAAAATTCCCAAAGAAACATTAGCTGAAACATCCATTGACAGTTTTTCAGCCTAGGCTGGAGCAGTGAAACTACCATAACTTTGGCTAAAGCCTCTCCGTATGCATACAAAAATCTATTAATATTCAGTAAGGATTAACGAGCGGTATCTATCAGATATGAAATTGAAATGGTTTCTAGCTCCGCCGCAACAAATTCCCAAAGTCGCATTAGCTTTCGGCCGCCAACACCAAGAGACCCATTAACAGCAGTTTCTCATTGCCGGCCGGCCGAGGTACACGCAACAGGGTTTGCATTATTTCGAGCCCGTGCAACGAAGAATACATTGAATTCTCGAGGTCGTTTGGTTCGCCTACGAGAACGGTTCGATTATCGACGGTGGCGAGTGCGGTCCAGGTGGAACGGTCTGCCGGTCCGGCCGTGTCGATTGCAATTTATGCATATCGGAGTTCTATGATCAACTAAAACACGGATCGGTAAAATTCACCGGTGCATCGTTTCGACAGAGTGGTGGAAATACACGGCAAATAACGATAGCACCTAATGCCGGATATCGAGTGCAGGTGTACCGGAACATCGTGATGGGAGGTTGCAGGCTTGTGCCTCGAGTAGCCAGAGACTCGGCGAGAATTAATGGCAGGGAATTCGAGCTTATAACGGAAGGAATCCCTGCTAAGCCATCGAGAAACAGAATGGGCATGTAGGTGGCCATTAATATCAGTAAAAGTTTGTACCATTCTTGGACGAATCCGCCGTCGTAATTCTGCCGGTGGATTTCGAGCGAAGAACGTTATCATCGTAAGATGAAATTCCTACGGACTGCGAATTTGTCCTGGGAAGAACATCGGTCTAGGCTTCGGACAGAGGAATGGGGCAATTTGCTGCACAATTCGGCTAATACTGAATGGTGCACGAAATGTCATACCATTTAGCTCTGTGCTTAACGTGTCTATCTTTCACGAAATTGACGCAACCGAAACAAAAAAAAAAAAGAAACAGAAAATTAAGTTGTCCGTATTACAGTTCGTTAAGGCTTTTAAATTGGTAGAGCATGAGAAGATTCATCCCAGAGACCCTAATTTTGTAACACTGTACTTAGGATTATGCTGTTTCAGATTGCATTTATAGCAGAAAGTTTTGTTTTGTGCAAATTTCTGGAACGAACATAGAACAGAACAAAATGAATCAGAGATTTGAAGCTTTCACGACCTGGCATCATGCAGTTTTCACTGCTGAGGTTTTCAGGTGTAAGCCGTGTCATTTTGCAAGTACTGTCCGTTGCTAAGAAGATGGCACAATTCTGTCGAGGAACAAGGGCGGTATCCTCTGCTCGCTCCGTCTGAGCTGCACGCCCGTAGTCCCCACTTGTCTATGACCTCCCGAAACCCACTTATATTGGTAAACAAGGTGACGAATAACCTAATCGACGCGGGAAGTGAAAGATATTCGTTCCATCTAAGCACGTCTCTTTAGCGCGTAACATAGCCAATAGTAATTCAACCAGTTAAGTGTGTTTGACGACTATATCCGTCATGGAAATGTGGCAGAATTTTGTATCACGACGATTATATCCGTCATACGAAAAATTTTGTTACAATTTGATATTTACATTATAATTCTGGCGAAAACTAAATTATATTCGTAAATTTTAATGCGTTTAAAATGTTTAGAGGTCAAGATGAAATGAAACAAACAAATGAAAATTATAAATCATTTGAGTTGGATTCGTCTTTTTGGATTCGTCATCGCTTGATTATCGCGACACACACTGGTGGGCGCTTTGCAAAGAGATCGCCACAGTTAACTGGTTAAAGTCTGGAATCACAACAAAATGGAAGAGGCTAGGGGGAGACCACGGGGGTGCGAGACGGTGACGGGAGTCAGAAGGCGTTGTTTGTTTACAATCTTCCAGGCTTCGAGTTCCTTGCTTTCTGGAAATTGGGACTAATGGGAAGGGTTAATTTCTGCCGATAAGGAAAACGCGTTGACATATACAAACATAACCTTGAGCAACGGATAGTACTTCATCTTATGTCGCGCGGCCTTCAAAGTAAACCCACCGAGTGCTAAGAATAACTGGCGCGTGATACTTTACAAGTATAAGAATATAGAACTTAGTTAAACTTCTTGCTTATTTTATTAAAATGTAAGTCCAACTTAAGAAATCTATTCAATTGTTTCATACGAAAGTGTCTCTATAGTTGTCCAACAATTGAAACCGACCATTTTAATCGCTATGATAAACTTAGTGTTGAAAATTAGCTGAATTGATATTCTTTGAGTTGTTCATAAGTAAACTGCAGATTTTATGCATTTATGTCAAAACTGGGTAGGTGGTGTACAAAACAGTAAATACTAGAGAAAAATTTAACAATAGGAGAAATTTAACGATGTTAGATTATCTTTAACTTATTTTTTGGATTAAAAATGAAAATGAATTTTTATTTAATTCTTGTTTGTTGTAATCAATCTACGTATAAAGAAGATCGGATGTGATCCACATAATCTTGGTTTTGTAGCGACCGCTACCTCCGTTCCCTGCCGGTAGATGGATACCTTTCTCGCAAGTCCTCTGAGCGTTCCCGATTACTATATATACAGCAAATTAGGATTCCTCTACATCCCCGCGTCTAAGGCAGGGTCCGCTAGTATAGCCTTACTGATGAGTCTTCTAGCGGACCCGGGACGAAACGCTCCCCCACTCCATCTCTCGCTTCTTCATAGTCTCTTTCGCGCTCTTAGCCTCCTAGCGCAATTCACATTCTCGACTCTCTATTCACACCGATTCACATCCATATTCTTAATACTTCGACGGACACCAAAGTTTTATAAAAGGACAGTAAATTCTCTCAAATTGTCCCTCAGTTGTAAACAAAAATTGTAAAGGAAAGAAGAGATACGATTATTCAAGCCCTTGCGAGTCGGTTTTATAGTCGCCGAATGTAAACAACTGTAAAAACAAGGTGCAAGGCTCGAATAATCGTATCTCCTGTTTCCAAATTGTCAATTTTTTTCGCAAGCATTGCAGCTGGCTTCATCAGGGGGTCGAAGACACACTGATACTTGTGTGCCTTGTGGTGTTCCACTAATAAAGTGGAACCTGCCAATTTTATCAATAAGGATAGTCACCTAAACAATTTCAAAATTGCGAGGATGGAGCTCCAAGTTGGGTTCAGATGGTAGCCTGTATCCCTGTCGATATTATTAGAATGTTTCATTATCTCCAATGTTTCATTATCTCCAATGTTTCCCTGTAGTTCCTGGGAAACTATACTTTTTCCCTAGCTATACTTCAGCTTCGTTCAGGAGGATATTGTGTCGTATTGCCTTTTGCTATTCTGCAATAACTGATTGAATGGATTTCAGTCTGGCGCATCATTCATGTTCATCGAAGCATATGCTCACGTTTCTCTGCGTTTTGCAAGGTATTTTGTAAATACAGGTAAATACAGGTTAGCGACTGTTTGATTTTAGCGTGATGATAATAGTTCAAATATTAGTCTATGGCCTGTGCCCTATATGTGCGGTAAGAAAGTGGTATCTTTGATGTCGCCCCTGTTGGTTGCGATCTGTCGATCCTTGGGGTGTGTGGTTTCATCGATTATGCGATCTATGTTTCTTTTGGAGAAACCGACACGGATTACACTCAAAAGCCAGTAAGAACGGAATGAATGGTGCTGAAATATTTTCTGATTCTCCTGGACTGAGCTGCTAGAAGTAATTGTACCGCAGCTATACCATGTTATTTATTTTTCATAGTAGTCAGATGAGAATCGATAGTAGGAACACAATGTGATCGATGGAGAACGGTCAACACCCTCGACTGTGACTACATCGACATTGTTCTAGAAGCAGTTCGATAAACGAGCGCTGCAGATGATTTGCTTTGTCATCCGAAATCTTTAGCTGCTCGGTTGCAGCTCTCGATTCGCCTGGTGCGAATTTCAATGATCGATAACTCTTGGCGATGATAAATCCCGCGGCGGAAGGGTATCGGTAAAAATCGGCGGCAAACGATGCGGGGCTCAAGGGGAAGACAAAGGGATCGTTCGAGACTCAAACATGGCGTGCTATTATTATTAATGAAGCCTGAATATATCGCGCGGCGTCTCGCACCCCCGGAATTCTCACGACCCTTCCGTGCAACTTCTCGGACCCCCACGCGGGGTAAACTTGGCTCGTTCTCCGGCAGAATCCGTTTCCTTTGTCGGCACGTCCGACCTAACGAGCCACCGGTGAGATATCGCGCTCGTAAATCGATCCTGAATAACGGTTCGGAGGCGCGGAAAACCGGCGCTCTCCGATCTCCTTGTCGAGAAGAGGCGCGCGACCCTGCGTCGTTCAATCGAGGACCTAGTGCAACCATAAGACGCTCATCGTCGCGCGTCATCCCCGGCAATCACGGCGTTCGGCGTCTCTTTCGACAAGCCAACCTTTCCGGTCGAGTTACGCCTCGCTTCAAGAAAAACATCATTAATTACTTCTGCTCTATTGACGCCGCGATGAATGGCGAACGAAACGGGGACACTTCTTCCGCCGCTCCGTCGAACCCGGGAAATTTATATCGCAATTAGGAGGAGCTATTTGATATAGCGCGACGATAGCGTTTCCATTTCTTTAATGAAAAACCGTTTTCAATGAACGAACGGTCAACCCGGCTGAAGTTATTACGATAGTCCTCTCTCGGTTGCCGATTTCTTTCCTGTCGCGCGTCTTTCAGAATGATCGATGAGGATTCAACGCTGTTATCGTTCAACCAAAAGTGACTAATGGTTTTATTATTTTAATATCTTCATTTACGAATTCTTAACCTAGGCAAGAACAACAGGTGAAATCGTCATTCTTTTTTGGGGTTCTCCTTGTAGGGAGCACGTAACGTGTTGTTAGAATCAGTCTTTGCATTAAATTCCATTAATTGTCACAACATTTGTATTATGCTCTTCGGAATTAATTGCAAAGAACTGTAATAGAAGAAGGAAAGAATAATAGATTTGATAATATTTACAGCAGAAAATTTGAGGAAGAAATAAATTGTTAGTAATTTTTTTAGTAATACCTGATAGAATAGCTCAATTTTGTTTAACATTCATAACGCGCACTCTTCTTTCGCACCTTTTGGAATTCATTGGTTCTATTAAATTCTATACCAGTATAAATTTTTACCCATTATTTCTAGGTTTAATAAAATACTAAAGTATTACTCAATAAAGTAATGTTTGATGCCTGTTGAGTATGAAAAACGGTTATTAAAGAATTTTCATTTTCATGTTTTGCTGAAAAAGATCAGCGAACGAAGAGCGAACATTTGCGAAAGAGCTTTGAAACGTGAACACGAAAGATAATACAAAAATTCCAGCAACGAATAGGATGTAAAGAGAGTTTAGTACTTTTCTTTACAGAGTATAAAGATCGTTATTAAACATTGACCTGAATACGGATTCGCGAATCGACAAGAATTTATGGGACGATCCGGCGCGGGAATGGATAGCAGACATTTCATTTCAATTTTACGGGAAACTTTTGCAATCGGGCGCCGACGATCCGGAATTGGATTTCGAGGTACGGGTCGTTTGTCGTTCACTGAGGTCTCCAAACAATTCCGATACTTCTGACGAGTGAACTCGTTACATCGAAAAGTAACGTGGCTGACGGCGACAGATCGTTTAGCGAAACTAACGGGCTCGGTGGATGCTGACTAAGCCACTCCGACATGCAAATCGATGCACGCCGGTTTTTCGTACGGGTTGAGGACCGATCATCGGTCAAACGTTCGATGAGAATAGCTTGCGAGACGTCCGCCGAGGGAAATTTACTTGGACGTTTATTGACCCATTAAATTCCGGCGCCCTTGTCCCGAGATGGGTAAACCAATCTTCTTTGTTGCAACAGGGAATTTTCTATCCGCTTTGAACGTCTCTCTTCCTCAGTCTTCCTGCGGCATTGGGAATCGATGGGCAACTTGCAAATACACGAATAAAAGTCTCCGAAATTTTATGGATAATGCATTTACCAATACATTGGATTTTATGCACTCGTAGCTGATTCTCAGTATATCATGTTTAAATCGTTTACAAGCGATATTTGTCTTCCTTAAAGTACAATCTTTAATAGAGTAAAGATATTTCTGATACATTAAGCTCCAAAGATTTATTTCGTTTAAAAGTGAAACATTTATATCTAATAGGCAGTCTGATGCAGTATGATACTGCAGCTTCATTTATTTAACATTACGTATATCTCCACACGTTGTAAAATCCAAATAGAGTACAGAGCTTAAAAGGGTTCGCAGTAATTTTTACTTCGCATTAAAGTATAATATGAACGTAGGATGATCTTCAATTAGCTTAGTTCAGATTAATTAGTACAGATTAAACAGATATTATTTCAGACGTATTATATTACATGTTAACAAATACTGTAAATCGATCGATTTATTCTGTTTCGAGGCAACATTTACACGAAACATTTTGTAATTACCTAACTACAGTAACTAACTGATAATGTATTTATTTATTTATTTCCGGATAGAAATTCTGTAGTATAGATTGTTCGAAAAGTGATTTCGTTTTTCAAGAGAAAATTAAAGGCGATTTTTAAATATATATCTTAAATTTTATTCGAAGACGTATTGACCATTTTGTTCCGAAACATTTTGCTTGCTGGAAAAATGATTTAGCATTTTTCTTGATTTAGCAAGTGCTTTCTGACGTTCTTGCAAAAGAAAATGATTCCCTGAACAATCCAATACATTAACAAACTCGTGTAACTGGGATTGGACACTTTATTTGCAAAATATAGGACGGCAAGTTGAGACACTTTGAAACGCGCCACCGGTCCCAATCCACCGCAGACGTTCGGAGTGACCGCCATAGAGCGGGCCGATTCAATTTTACATTGGAAGTTTGTCGATCACCGCAAAGTAATTTCTATCAAACAAAACCGTACGTCGTCGTCGATGCACGTAGCTACGAACCCGGTATTACTCGAGTGTATTACGAGTTCGCATGCTCCGTCCTTCGTCCCCGCGTTCTCCGCCGTGAAACGTTGTTTAAATACAACTTTCCGCTAAAAGTTTCCAATTTGACGACGCGAAGGAGAGCTGCGGGAGAGCAGGGGAGCGGTAAATCCAGCTTTTCCGTGCGGGGCCAAAGTCAATTTCGGATCGAAAGTTCGTTGGTCGCGGTCAAGCAGTTCGCAGCGGTCGCGCGCGCGCGCTGCCAGACGTTAATAAGTTATAAGAGGAAGTTTTCGCGATGAAAACTATAAAGCCCCGGCAGATTACAGCTTAGGTGTACTTACAGAGGTCTACGGCGCGCGTGGTGCCGGCCAGAGCGAGAAAAAGCGAAAGACGGACGGCAGGTATCGCCCCCCCCGGCGAAGAAACCGAAGCTTTCCGCCATGGCTGCCGGTTCGCGCGAGGGCTTCACCCTCGCCCTTTCCTCACCGTGACTCCGCTCGTGCCATTTCTGCCTCGTCAACCTGAAACAAAAAAGAAACGCCACCGTTACGCCACCGCTAACGATAGTTCCGAGGGCGAGCGCGTAGAGAGGATTCGAGAGGGGCCGTCGAACGTTTCCTGTCAAAGCCCTTCAGCCCAACGAGACGATACAGGGAATGCTCGCAGACTTCGTTAAAATCAAGATCAGCAGCTCTGCCACTTCGTTTCACTTTTACCTAATTCATAATCGATCACTTTTTGACGCCAATGGCCAAGCATTTTATTGAAGCGAACCATCACTAGACTGTGCATCTTTATGCAAAGAAGATCCTTATGTAAAATTGGATTACATTTTTGGCCCATTTACACTCTAATATTGATATGGGAAAGATCAACCGAAAATCTAATATTATAAATTTCTTCAGATGCATTAACAAAAAGTAAGATAACAACTTATATTTAGAAGTGCCCTATACGTGACTGATCATTCCCATAAAGTGAATTCGGTCATATAAGTTGCAATAGAATAAACAAATCATAAAATCGTGTATAATACAGATATTCTGTAGAGAGATTCTTGAAATATATTGTTAAACAATAGAGATATATAGAACTAGTAATTAAAGTTTTAAACAAATTTATTTTTATGACTTTTGAACTTAATTTTATATTTTGTTATAATATACCGTATAGGATTTTTTCCTTTCAATGTATATTTGTTGAATTGTATGGCGTAGAAGTCAGAATTATATTATACTAGTGTCCGAATACTTGTGGGAATAGCTGCAGCTTCTCTTGTAATTTTCTTGTAATTTTCAATATTTCTTTTGTAAATCACTCATCAAAGTCAAAAATCAAACTCATCAAAGTCAAAATTAAAAAAGACAGCTGTTGCATTCGTTCATAAATTCTTGTTTCATACTTTTCAGTTAATGCATGCAGGATCGCCAGTTATGCTTAGATTGATTTCTGCCAACACTAGCATGGTTTCTGCTTGCCTGCGTTACGAGATACATGCCTCAAAGTGGAAACAACTGAAGTAATATCACGTATCATGTTGCCAGAACATTGATCCTGTTATTACTGATAGAATTAATACTAGATAACCTCAGATGTGTGTCAATCTTGCTTGCGATCTCAATCGCCATTGTTTCGGGTAAAACTGTGTTATGGCAAATATTGTACGCGGCGCTTTCTTGTTATCGCACGGTACTCGGAACGAAAAACTGAAACCGTATCGCACAGTTTGCAAAATTAAAGCGCCAGCGAAAACGTTGCGTCAATTCCGCCAAGTACGCGATGAGTGATAACAGCGCGTGTACTCCGCGGACGTTCCCAATTTAATTTGAGAAGTTATTCAATTTAAGTTGAATGAAAAATTGAAAAAGAATAAAGTTGCGGTGTAATTTAAATTTCTCTCCATATTAATTCATCGCAAAAGGAAGACGACGCCACGGTATATGGGGCTTCGAAGTAATTCCGAGTGCAGCAAGTCGAATCCGCTGTTTTGATTCACTTTCGACGGATCTCCGCGTTGTACGCGACGGTAATGGAAACAGAACTCCGTTGTCGATAGAAAAAAAGATTTATGAACGAGACAAAAGAGGGTGTGGGAGATAGGGTATCGCTAGGATCAATTCGGGAAACTGCGAGTTTGAAAAGGCTCTCTGTAGGCTTCCCGCGCCAGTTCCGACGGCGTCATCCATTTTTATTTCCGGTCAAACAGCGTGTCGTTAAAACGATATGGACGTATCTTTTCTAATTATTCTGAGCCTGGACTCTAGTAGTCTCCAAGTCAGTATTCTATAATTAATAGACAATTAATTAATGTAAATTGAAATAAATTACATTGAAATAAATCAAATAGGGAACCGATGATCATTTACAGAGATAGAGATAGTCTTTCATAGCCTGGAGAAATAATCCTTTACGGTGTATGTCATTATGGTATTTTGTTTGCTTTTATATTTTCAAAGTCCGGTAAATTTTATTGAATTATTAAAATCAAAATGCAAAACTATACTGTCCATCTCGACTTCTTAAGATCATTCTGCTTCTTGTAACAAGTGTAGTCACTTTTTATTGCGCATAAAGATGTAGTCATAGCGAATGATAATTCCACACTGCTGCGATTCATTCAGCAAGGGGGAAACTATGATAGTAATATTGTTTTAAATTTTACATCATAAATATTCAATAAGTTTCCAACTTACTTTTAATTCGTATCAAAATAATTTGGAATTTCCAAGCGACGCAATGTTCTCCACAGAAATGTATTCGACTCGGCGTGAAAACGTGTACGAATTCAGACCATTTCGTTTAGAAAAAGGTAACGCTATACGGCAGGAAGCGTTCATAAATTTGAAACATTACTGCACCTTTAAAAAAGTTTCTCTTCATCCTGAATTGTTCCTACGAAATTACCTCTTAGCGTGTATCAGTTTTAACAAATGTGTATGCAGAAAATTCATACGTCCGAATAACGGAAATGCTTTAATCCCCGGACGAATGGTCCACGCGGATACCATTTGTCAGATAAATCGTTGGGTCCGACCCAGCGCGATTTGCATTGTGCACAGCTTTTAAAAAAGTATCGCGCTCAAGATTTTATTCAACACGTTACGTGCCGAGCTGTTTTTACACGACTCTTCACCCTGGCCATTTGATATTTTACTAAAACGTTATGTAATATATCTAATTATTAATTATCGTACTCATGGTGGAAATAAATTTTTGAGTTCTGAATTTGTTATAAACTATTCTTTTAGCTTATACAAGCATATACCATCGGTGGTACACGTGGCATGAAAAGTGTCAAATGCGAAAACTTAATTTACACGTATTGGATGCAGTACTAAGTATATGTATAATGTATTATTTCTTTGAAATACTTAAAAGGCTCTTCAACTGATTTATTTTAAAAACTTCTTAACTTATTTCAAGACTGCGTAACTCGTTTATTTACAAAACGGTTCCTTTTAGGATTTGTGAAATATGATCTGAGCTTTTTAAATGATCAATAGATTGCAGGTTTGATGTATTTAATGCAAGACTGAGTAGATCTAATGAAATGGCGGAAACATTTTAAGACATTCAGCCATTTATTACGTTCAACTTCCTAATTTTATCAAAAGGGAAAACGTATACATATTTAACTTCCACTGACTATTATTACTGCAATTTCAGCGTTCCATAAAAATCCGCGATATAATGATCAATATTTAAAATATTATACCTCGCTAGTACACCTACGGTGGCAATCACAATAACACTAAATATTCCAAATACTAGAAATAACTAGAACGTAATGTGTTATAAAAATAACACAAGTATTATTCAAAAAATAAAGCACCTTTTTACCTCAGTTTTTTTAGATCCTTTGTCAACTCAGTAACAATATGCAATTTATAATAAAAAATATAATTATCATAGTATTGTTCTACTAAACAAATGGAGTAGTACCATAACTAGAAACAGATCACAATCTCATCTATCTCGCAATGAATAAATTTCGCAGCAGCAAAGCACACATCGCAAAAACTATCAAAAGTCATCCAACAATCTCCCGGATCGCCATGAAAGCGAGCATTCGAAAAAATCCTAAAACCAGTACACAGTCGTTAAAAGATGTCCGAGCCGGCTGTACGTGTACACGTGGGCAGACGATGGTTCGAAATAATAAATTCACGAGCTCCGAGGCGCTATTGCGGAAGATGTCTATAGATTTATTAGTTCGACACTGTTGTTCGCGTTGGAAGTCGCAGCGCAGGCGTTTCGGTGCGAACGTGGCCGTTCGCGTTGCACGTGCCCCGGTGGAGGGGGCCCGGCGGGGTGCTTTCTCGCAAGAAAGTTGCGATTCCCGTGTCTGGACTTTGATGGAGTACGCCGCGGTAATTGCGCCGGAAGTGAATAAGTAATGGCGAACGGTAGTAAGAAGTCGCTGGGTCGTAGGCCTCGCGTGCTCGCATTAAACATACATGCGGCAACGTACGGCCGAGCCGGCGTGGCAGCAGAAAATCCACAGTTTACGGGGCTCGCGCACTTTCCACGGCGGCGGAGGGTCCCGCAGAGCTGCTCTTTGAAAATTCTTTCAGCCAGTTCCTAGGCCGGAGACTCGTTACAACGGCGAGGCACGTCAGCCTCGATTGCTGATCAAACAAAGTGCATTTCAACCGTCAGGACCGCTATTACGTCCATTGCACGGCCGGATTTTACGAGGCTGAGGCAACGATGAATTTTACGCGGGGCACGGTCAAAGGGGTTGCTCGGGCGTTCCGGCGTTCGATCGTACTCGTGATTCCTAGCTATGCAAATTTTTCAATTCTCCGTGCGCGCGAGAAGGAACCTTGCCCGACGCGATATTCGAGAGACAGAGGGGCTCGCGAAACATTCGAATCAATTTTCCGTCAGCAGCCCCCTCGCTCTTTTATTCTCGGACCTTCTCGTGCTCGCTGTTTCACTGTGCTCTTGTTTTCCTCTCCCTCTCGGATAACCTAGCGTTTCGATAGCGAAATTATTCATCGATTGTTTTCTTTTCATCTGGCCGGGACGCCGAGGAGATTACCATGGCCCGAAGAGGCAGGTGGGACACGCGGGGTCGTCTTGGTCGTTTACGGTGGCCCATTTCACCTCCGTGATACCCCGGGCTTTCGCAATTATTATTCCATCGACGCGACGGAGGAGGTCCGTTTTACGATCGCTACGCTCCGAACAATATACATGGTGTTTATGTGTGCGTCTACGGACGCAACCGATGTACCTGTTTATACGTTTCGCAGCCCCATATGTGTGGCTCGGGGCCCGAGCGGGGTGCGGCAGGGTTGCACGTAGTCCCGCGAAGGTAAGAGCTCCGTTAAGCCACGGTTGTAAGCCGCGAAGGCTCCCCGTGATATCCTAGTTCGACGTCGAATCTCTTCGTTTGCATAGCAATGAGTTTATGCAGATTAATACACGCGAAACGTCTACGCGTACAACGTCTCGTGGGATGTAAAGCACCGGCATCTACACGGATTCGCGGGTGTGCATGCATATTTTATTGGCAGACCGGCGCGGAGCGACCAAAGATTACCGATTGAGCGGAGTCGGTTACGCGCCCGCTGCGTCGCACGCTGCCACGTTTTTCCAAAATTCATTTCTCACTATTCATAGCCTCGTACGATTTTTATGAAAATTGAGATTATGTTATTAAATATTCAAACTAAAATGTCAGACACTGCGACACAAGCAGTTCGTTTTCATCTGGTTTTTTTATGTCAATAATTTTTCGATATTTTTCTATAATTATATAATTGGAGTGTACAATTTAATACAATGATCTTATTTTCAATACTAATAACATTGTTTACTATTTCAAATTTTAACATTGATTGTCTTAAAAAATGGGCACAGATGAGCAGAATTTTTCGATTGGGTATCATAGTTGACATTTTATTTTAAATCACGAATCTTGTTAGAGCTGGTTTGTCGATGACTATGATAATTTTTTTTTATACTGTTATATTACACGCAATTTAACACTGAATGTACCGTGATCCAAAAGTATCTGGTATATGGTTACATGTAAAATCTTCTAAAAATTATAACTGAATTTAAATGAATATTCGTCACTTTTGGAAACGTATATGCTTGAATAAAGAGGTATATTTAACAATTTTCAATGGAAGCTACTTTATAATTTCAAACAACATAAAATAAGATTTTTAAATCCGTCGGCGGCGATAAGATATATTTTAATGTTAAAATGTACTACAAATAGTTTCTTTAAGAGTAAACTTTAGCTTGATACATTAAAGATACTACCCAATAATCACTGGACGTTTTGAAGACATCCATTTCACGTCCAGTTTACGTCCATTTCACGCCTATTTTACGTCCATTTAGGTCTGAACGTCTTCCGTTCGAAAATGGACGTCTTTAAGACGTCTTATCTTAGACGTTAAAAGATTGTCCAATTTGGGACATCATTAAAACTTCTTGAAGACGTTCCAAAACAGATGTCCCATAACAGATATCTTAAAGACGGCTTAAAGACGTCTCGAAATGGACATCGTTTTAACGTCTGAAAGAGGACGTTGTTTATGTCTTTAATGTTTTTCAACTAAGTGAGACACGTGTTTTTAAATACAACTTCAATATGGACAATGGGACCAGGAGAGAAAAAGATAGCTTTACCAGAAGTTCACCGGTTATAACAAAGTAAATTCTCCCCAATTGTCCCAGACCTTGTAAACAAGAATGGGCAACTTGGGAAGCGGGGACACGATTATTTAAGCCTCGCGGCTTGTTTTTATAGTTGTTGATAATCGGCAGCTATAAGAACGAGCCGGAAGGTTCGAGAATTGTTAATAAAGTCTTTTTGTTGTATACTATTACTAATTTATTGAGAGTTAATTTCTTAAAAACCGCTCCTGCATATAATCTCTATTCCTACATTTCCTACAAATGGTTCGCAAACTACCTGCGTCTATGAACGGCCTAAAAATCGCCTCAAAGGCTTCCATAAAACGTCCACAAGATGTCTTTTAGACATTTAAAGGACGTCTAAAAGATGTCCAGATTTGTAACACAGGACGTTCCTAGGACGTTTCTGGGACGTTTGTAGGACATTCGTGCACCAGACGTCTTTAAGACATCTTAAATGTCTGCTATTTGGTATACCATCTTGGAGATATTATAGAGTTTGAGAATTAGCCAAGTTTGAGGGACCATAATCTATATCTCCGTAACCATGCACGGAATTTGAAAACTTCAAACGACATTTTATATCCTGAAACGTACACAACATTATATATGTAATGTAATTCGAGAATTGCATCTTGATCAACTATTTTGAGAAAAGGTATCACTGTGCGTCGCCAAGCGGAGCCGAGCTGAACGGAGAGTCGTGAGCCTAGCCCCACGATTTGTCTCCCTACCCAATGTCCCATTAGTTATAATCCGTCGGCCTGAGACTTTATCAAACAATGCACGACCCCGGGCCGCTTGTTTCTGTGGATCTGATAGGAGAGCACAGGGGGAGCGGGTACAAGCTGCTTAGCAAATGATAGGGGGTTGATAAGTATCGGATACATCGATTCCTGTTCTGTTCTTTCTCCTTTTTCATTGAATAATGCTCCGTAATTTTGCGGCCTGCTGTTTAGAATATTAGCTCCAACATGGCTTTCGAGTGATTAGTCTACTTAGAGCGTGTTCGGGAGTCAAGGTTATTCGATTTACATACATATTCTTTTGATACCTTTTGGAATTTTTGGCAATTTTCTCCCGCGAAAGTCTGCGGAGGATGTTGACCTTTTCGGTACAGGGGCTATCAACGTTAAATTGCTTTCGTTTTTATAATTCGATAATTAGTACGAGATAGTAATGAATTTACCGATTACTAAAAGCGGCTAACGTCAGTTGCTTCATAAGAATAATAAGACTGAATTTGTTCAGATGTTTCGTTATTTCGTTTCGTTGAGCACATTTCTTTAAATATAAATAAGTAATATCGCTGAATAAGTTGTAGGTCAATGTACGGTAACTTCAAGATGTAACCAGGCACTCTGATTTTCGAAAAATAGTCGAAGAACTGTTACAGTTTCAGAGTAGATTGAAAAATTGTTCAAAGGTCAGTATCGAATTTTTAAATCCGGATCTATATTTTCGGGAGCGTCATTTTTAGTAGGTTAATTGCGCGAGAGGTCAACTCTGAATTTTTAAACCGGCGTCCATACTTTCTAGCGCGCCACTTTGTAGCTGTCACATGACCTAAAACTGTGCACCTAAAAATCTATATTCTATTCTAAAAGTTCAAAGTTGACTTCTGCAAGGTATTTCACTATCAGGAAAAAGTTAGGAAAGGGGCATCTGAATTTTTCCTTCGCAATTTGCTATAACATTTGCTTCGATCATTTCGTACATTTCGTAGTCACGTTTGCTGTGTAGATGTTTATTGATGGCTAAATGATGTTCGCAGCTCCACGCGTAGTTCGATTCGGTATACCAATCTCAGATGGTACACTGAAGCCCGTTGGACGTTGTTAATAGATGAATTATGCTGGTAAGGTAGAAACTGGCAGAGGTAATCAGACAATTAGTACCGGAGGGAGAGCTCAATTGGAGCGGTTATAGTAACCAATCTCCTTGTTACTTTGTCTAATTCGCTTTGTTTGCCATCAATCTCGTGTAAGTACTCTCGTGTCGCTAGATGCGCAAGATCTTAGCTAAATGGTTTAATTGTAAGTGGTATTGCATTCGCAGATTGCCTGCAATTCTCCTTACACGGTTTCCAATCAATTATGCGTCATAGTATCACAAATTAATTACGAATATCAATGTTCTCCGTGTGCATATTGACGTGATCGGATATTAATGTTCATACGTCGGTAATGAATAACGTTTCGATTCGTTCGGAACAGTAATCAATTACATGCCAGAGATTTAACAAATATTATTCGGTAAACGAATGAGTAACTGACTGTTTTCTTACTTTAATATTTGCTTTGATGTTATGTCATGGTTTACCAATGCATCGTACTACTTTAATAAAAAAACGCAGTTTTAAATTTTTCACGACGCGAATTTCACAATCACTTTCATACAAGGTATTTTGAAATTGAAAAATACGAAGCATCCGTAAAATGTATCTATTTTCAGCGTTCTTTCGTCGATAATTACGCGTTTCGCGCAGCGAAACAGAAAAAGTAAAATAATCGTTCGACCAATTCTCTAATTATATCGAGCAACGCATAGAGGCTGCCAAAGTTGCACTACAGCTTTATCGAACTTCCTATTATCTGCAATTAAACGGACACGGTGCGCGAGCCATACATCATCGCAACGGGCGACGAAGCGTAATCAATGTCGCGATAAAATTGCCACGACGTGCACCGTTCAAAATGGTCGATGCAGCCAGACAAAAATAAAAATCTGACTATCTATAACAATTAAAAGGAAATTTTTTGCGCAGCAGCTATACTATTCGGAACTAATAACACTTTAACGACCAGTTAACCTTAACGGATATATTCGTTGTATAAAAGTCATAAATACGTTGTCTGAAAGTCGATTTACTATTTTTACACTACGAGTTTTGAATAATTGGTGCCGCGTAACCAGTTTTAAAGTATAATTGATACTTGGCAACTGACAATTGTAAAAAAAAAAATGGTAAAAACATCTACTGCGTATTTTCAGCCGTTCTAGTCAAATGGATAGAAATTGAAAAGTGATATGGCTTTTTGAGGAAGGAAAAATATGAAAACAAGACGAAAAAAGTGAAGCGATATTGCACAGTGGTGTCCACAGACGTTCAATATTTCGGATATTTCGGAGATTTCGGAACAAGTTTTTATTAACACATATATTGCACAATAGGTCAATATAATTACATATAACGTACAACATTGTAGTCTGTTTTGTACGATCGACGTGTCTGCCAATGATGCGCCAATTCTACTTACTGCATTAAACAGTGACCAAAAATCGATATCCTCCTAAAACAAACTATATATTAACAAATTTTTTTCTTCCTTTTTTATTATAAAAAATTACTTTTTGGTTCTTCGGACATACAGTGATGCAAATCATATTACAGTAATCAGTAACCAAGTGAAATATACAGTAAAAGATTTGTAAATATATCAAATTATAAATCATTACTTCATTTAGTACTTTCTTTTAAAAAAGATAAGCTTAAAAAACACAAAATTCCTTTGCACTGTATATTACCATATAAAATGGCCGAATGGAATACATTTGTGAATGTGCATTAACCTGATTCACGAAGATCAAATTTGCTATAACTATGTTCAGTTAACGTTAACGTTTTTAATAAAGCGATTGATAAGTAGACTGCGGATTTTATGCATTTATGGCAAAATTTGAGCACGTGCAATTTAAACGGTAAAGAGATTAAATGGATTTTACCCCTTGCACTGTAACAACACGTCAGACTCGTTATGAAGATTTAATACATAAGCCGTTTGAAGTTAAAGTGATGTGGGGCAATTTTTTCCAGGTCGTTTAATATTATTAAATCATACTTAATTTAATATTTTATGTTAAAATATGAAAGTGGCTTACGCAAACGAGTTGTAACTGCTTTTTGCACTATTGCATTTTTCTGAACTTTTAATTCATCCTTCGTTATTCATTTATGCTTTCAATGGCTTATTGAAGGATGGGCGTAGTTTCACTCAATTAAAATTATGGAACGAAAGAATAATTTTCTATACGATTTCAATTAATTTATTTTGCATAAAGATTTGTAGTTCCTCGATTAAGTTTGATATTCCATCTCTAGTTGCATAATCTCTAAGTTTGCAAATGCATCCACAACTTGTTTGAAAAACTGATTGTGATTGGATTTCCGTTCGACGAAATTCCAGACCCAGCACTTCGTTAATCGTGCACGATCGCGGATCGATTAACGGAAAGAAAAACGCGATCCCTGAAACGAAGTGGTCGTCGAGGATCGTCGCGTTGACCTTAATTACATAGATGACTCGAGAAAAGCTGACGACGCGACGCGCCGCGGTAGCGCGCTTTCGAGATCTCTGTAACAAGATGCAACCGAGAGATTGGTATATCCGCCGCGTCATCGAAACCTGGCCAGGTTCGACCAGGAACGAGCTAAGGAAAACAAAAGGGTGAGAAAAATAGGCGGTAACGGCGGAAAAGCGATTCTTATCGGCTCGAAAATATGCGCGCGCGCGCGAACGCGGTCGCCGTGGCGCGCCGCGAGGGAGATATACGAGCCACGTAGCCTGTCCGGGCGGAACGTTAATGTCAGTTAATTATCCGTAAAACGCCCGAGGCGGGAGATCAGTTTTCGAACCCGCGTTGCTTGTAACGCGTGGGCGCGGCCCGAGTGTTTTCTGGAATCACGGCGCCCGACTGAAATTCTCCTGTCGATTTCGATTCTGAAAAAACGACTGGTCGTTTAACGTTCCAACGGCGCTGCCAGTAGATCCAATCTCCCGATCCTCTGGTCCTTAAGAATTCATTTCGATAATTACACCGACATGCTACGCTTCTAACATGTCCCCTAACGATACGGTACCCGACCATATAAGCGTTTTGTACTGTTTGGTGGACTCTTCTTGACGCACCATACGTGTAAACAGTATCTTTAGCTCCGATTTAACACATAACTCTACAAGAATTTTGCAATTGAACGACTTACTTACTAGTTGTACATACTGTTTTAGCGTTTTTTATACATAGGAAGGTTTCGTTTATTGCTTGAAGAATATCTTCTTGATTTTTTATATAAATCAATAGGTTTGGTTTTGATATTATTTGGTATTATTTTGTTAATTTTTTCCAACAATTGAGCGTACAATATTTTCTACTTTTCATTTTCATTTCGTTTCCTTTAACTTCTGAATAAAGAATCACTTGTCGATTTCAATAATTACCTGTTTGAATATACTTCTTTAATTTTTTACTATAAATTGAGAAGTTCATGTCTGACACTTATAATCTTTATTTTTTTCTATCTAAACTCTGAATACTGCAAAATCTTGTCAATTTAAGCAATGAGTTGGTTGAGTGCACTTTACAGCATTCCTAAAAATTGAAAGATTTAGTTTTGGTGTTTCTTACAATTTTCCAGGCTTCAGTTTGATACAGTTTCCTGGGATACCCAGTATATAAAAATATTTCATCAGAAAATTACAGAATACGCCGCACACCACATTCACATATTGTTCGAGAAATTAGTTCATTAAACGCGAAAGAAACGGTACAGAACAGTAATTTTTAATTAAGTCAAACATTAACATCGAAGTAGACGGCTTTGTTTATTTGGAGAATACGAAATGCGAGAATTAAACAGCGTTTGCTGGGACTGTTTCATTATCTCCGGGCACTGAAGAAACTTTCCGACAACTTTCATTACCGTCCCCCTTTGTTCAGAAAATGAAAAATATTTTAATGTCCCGTGATATAGAAAGTTTTTCGGAGTGTCCATACTCCCGCGGGCATTCTGCCGTCCTGCGTTTGGCGCAAGATTTAATCGGTTTTTAACATATAGACGCGTCTGCGGACGTTTCGTGCTTCGAATTCGGCTGGTAAAAGATAGGAAGGAAGCTCGAAATTGCGCTTTGCTATAGAGCTCTTCAAGAAAATGTTCTCCACTCTCAGTTTTTTGCCTTCTTAACGGCGACGTCTTATCGTAACGATGTCAGAAGTCCCGCGACGCGGACGGGGAATTTTACAACGAGCAAAAAACCGTCGACGGATCAAGGCAGGTTTGCGGTTTGATCCTCGACATGATCCTCGTGTTCTGTTCGAAGGCACGCTTCGACGACTCCAATCCATTTCGCCCGGAATTTCGCGTGCCCTCGCCCAAAAAGAAAGTTGTTCCGTGTCTGCGACACGGGGCTTTAGCAGAATTTCGCTCGACGTCGCTTCCTTCAAATATTTACGCGACAAACAGTTTGGTCTGTTACGGGGATGAGACCTCTGATAACAATCATAAATGCGATCCCAGTCTTCTTCGTCCGTTAATGAAGAAAGCGTCGTAGCAAGGAAAGAAAGATTACGAAATCTGTTCTACCAATTAATACTCTAAACTTTGTTTAAATTTAAACTGGAAAATTTAGTTTGAAACTAATCGAGCGAACCGATTGATTAACATTATTGAGTCGCTGCATTATGTTCAATATAGTGTATGTGTTCAATTAGAAATTATTAAATTTTTAGAGCGAACATTATAGAATCGCGGGTACTATGAATGCTATAAATCCGCAAGCTGATAATCAATACACTTTCAGCGGGATTAAATAAGATGGCATTTTCTGTATCAATATTTCAGATAATTTATTGGTGATAATTTGTGCTATGTTTCGTAGAATATCCATTCTATTGATTTTTATGGACTCTTCTTCATTATCGCGAAATGTTGGAAACTATTCGATCTAAAGTAACATATCTTGTACGTCAATTAGATGGTCTGTATTATATTCATGTTTTCAGTATATATAAAAATAAAAATTGTCTGTTAGGACTAGATCGTCGATTTAATAGCATTTTTATTTTCCTGCTACAATGAGTAATTTTTAAGTCGACACAGGGAATTTTTCTACAATTCTATTTTTTTTTCAAAATAACGTATGAAATTGGAAGCTTTTAGGATGATCCGCAGTCTTGTTATAACACATAAAACAAGAATTTGTTTCACCCCAGGTTTTATCCAACAATAGGTTCACAGAGCACTAAGAACACTTACTTTATATTGTTTCATAAAAATAACAAGCATATACATATTCACATTTTTAGTAGTACTTATCATAATACGTACTTAAATATGATCAATGGCTAAATGTATCTTTACAATTTCAATAATTGCAAATAAAAAAGTTCCAGGTAAACAATAACTGATATAAACAGAAAAAAAGAAAACACGTTGCTAAGATCAAAATGAGAGATTTTTTCCATCGGTCATGCAGCGACTTAAAGTGGAGAGATCTCCCCATTCGGTTGGTTAAGTGTTAAAGTCGCTACACTGCTTGACATTTAACGACTATGTGATCTTTTATGCTATTCTATTAAATAACTTAGTCTTCTTTAGGTGTTTGACAAAGTTGATGATTTTAGTGGACTGTAATTATATATAATTAAATATCCGATTACGAGTTTACCATGAGAATATGTCTAGCCATCGAAATCGTCAAGCGGTTAGGACCGAACAGTAATTTACGTCGATATCCGTCGCTTCGCTCGGAAAGCAAAAGACATCTGTTCGCAAAAATGAGGCCATTTCGCAAGTGGTGCGGGTTCGACCGAGGATCCCATTGAAAGTCGCGCGTCTCCGTTTGCTTTTCGGCGTCGTGACACGTTCCCGCGATTTCACAAGATTTTCTGGCTACCTTAGGACGAAGTGAACTCAGCGCGGCGAAGAGTAATGGAGAAAGTATGCCGGGGCCCGTTCATCGTTTCGCATCGACAGACATCGGCCGTGGATAAGGCGCCTTGAAAATTATAGAGGGCTTTATTCGAGAATCGTGTATCGCGACGGTGAGATTTATGGCGTTGTGTGTACAGGCCGCTCGACTTTCCATTTATCAGAATGGTACCTGTAGCGTTCCGTGGCCGAATGGCTGCGGAGCATCCGCAAACTTCGATCCCCGCGAACAAATGGATGGAGTTTCGCGAAAGAAAAACGCGGATGGAAAAATGACAATGGGAACCCGGCTTCGGATGCCTCCGCGCGTTCCCTGCCCCTCCTCTTCAACCACCCCATTCCACCCCTTCCTATTGTGCACCGACTCGTGAAAAATGCACACTGATTTTCCGTAACAATGCTGACGAAAGGAGAATTTTACTGATCGTCGGAGCTAAAGAGATGTACCGTGAAATATTTCAGCCATCTCGACCGATCGCTTTTCCTCGACGCCGGATACGCGACGCGACGGTGTTACACATTCGCACCATAACGCCCGTCCACAGAAGAATGACCCGCGGTTTGTCATTGATGTTCAATTACCATTACGTGGTTCTCGATAATGCGACCCATTTTTAGCTTTCCAGCAGTTCTATGCTGTGCCGCGCCGTCGAGGATGCCGGGAAAATGGAAACGGCGCCTGGGAAACGCAGTCCAACCCGGTAAATTAATCTTCTCTGCTTTTCGAGAAATATATGTCACGCGTAGGGAACGAATTGTCCACCTGTGTATTTATTAAGCTACGCCAATATTTGGGAACGGTCTTGGTAAATTTTGAGAATTTTTGTCTGCATGGATGAAACAGTAAGAGAATATCAATCATTGTTTAGGTGAAGCTCAATTATTTTCAACCTCACGTTAATATATCTCAGAAACAGGACAAAATATCCTGAGATTGAAATAGTTTCTGATTTGTTCTTTGTTAT
Organism: Augochlorella aurata; assembly: GCA_028455555.1. Taxonomy (NCBI): domain Eukaryota; kingdom Metazoa; phylum Arthropoda; class Insecta; order Hymenoptera; family Halictidae; genus Augochlorella; species Augochlorella aurata. The sequence goes on along the minus strand of CM052161.1, from coordinate 15,182,103 downwards.
GTTATAAGAATTTGAAAAGTTTTTGTGTTCGGACTGCAACGAACAATTTGAAATATATTATTATATTAGTTTTTCGTACGTGATTTTCGTGCAGCGGAGGAAGCGTATAAAACTGTTCATTACAATCCGAAACACAAAAACTTTTCAGATTCTTATAATATAATAAACAAGAAATTAGCTATTTGTGTTGTTTCTGAGATATGTTAATTTGAAATTGAAAATAATTGAGTATAACTTAAAAAATAATTCACATCCTCTTGAATGTTAAATTTTCGTTTCTGTTTTGATTTCATTTATTTTATTAATCGCGAAAGGTACTTAATATTCAAAAAATTATATAAGAATATTGAAGCTTGAGGTAGTACAATCTAACACATTTATCTCAATAATAGATAACAAATTATTGGTTACCATGACAACCGATTCACGGGCTACCGATCGGGGGAAAAAGCCGATTTATAGGCTACCGGTCGGTAAAGTGTTAATATATGTATAACATGTACGTATACGTAAGCATATAATAATTTGTCAAGATCTGATATCGGTGTAGGAGAATATTTGGATTTTACATTTTTGTTTCGCGAATTTTGCTCTCGCCGCACTGTGCGACGCAGCAATGAGTGACAATCTCGCATGGATGAACCTGAGGACAAATATTCTTTTACTCCTCCAATGATTTAGAATTTATATTAGATGAAATGACTTGGTCTTAATATATGTCATTTAGGTGTACTCTTCAATTTAACTGATTTAACTTTTTTATTACTGCTGAGGCTTAAAGGCGCTTAGAAAACTTGCGCTTTTGACACTATAGGCGCCCATAGGCGCTTAATCTACTTCGGTCCACTGACGCGAGAGGCGCCTATAGGCGCTCGGAAAATTTTATCGATCAAACAACTCAATGTTAATGTTAACTTTTTAGTACCTGCACTAACAATTCAGTGCAGAATACACAGAACTAAATAACATTGTTTTAATGTAGTAAGCAATTATTTTCTTTTATTAGTATCTTTAATTAATTTCATTTTCGGGACGGGTCTGTCGTGACCCTTAAGTATTACATATAAGGAAACATAGTTTTCCATTCCCCACCATCTTTCATTTATGGCAATATCAGCAATCATCAAAATCTAAATAAATTAATGGGAGTGAAAAGAAGCACTTAAATATACATGTCTTGGCAAAACGTTGAATTAGTGTGTAGGGGTCAGTTGAGACCCTTAGAAAGCGTATTACGTGATATTTTGTATTAAAATTCATTTTAATAAAACATCGTGATATTGTGGGATCCTTGACTCGCGGTATGAACTGTAGATCTTAAGAAGTGCGTGTCTGTGTTATTGGTATGAATGAGTGAGTGTGCGTCGCGTGGAGCGTTTGTTTCGTTTTTCGGTTGTTCGGCAATGCCGCGGTAAAACGTACGAAGGAACTGCGAGAGAGCAGAGCGTCGTGTGTCTTGCGAGAGTGACGAGTCGTGCGAGAAGTCGAGTGACGATTCGGTTGAGTGAATTTATGTTGTGTGATCTTGAATTAAATATTATTGCTTTCATTTTCGTTTTTTGAAAGAAAACTCCCCACACAGCCTAAATCCCTACAATATTTATTTATACGTCAAACCCCCTATAAGTGTATATTGACGCTAGTGTGGATCATGCGAGACCCGGCCGCAGGCCACTATGGTCTCTCATGCGAGGATTAACAGAGTCTGACCGGCTGATACAGTACGAGCGATTAAGACCTACAACTTGCAAAATAATCATGAACTTCCAATACGTATAACAAATTCACAAGATTGTTTGAAGGATCTCAACGTTGTCTTTCTTAACATAGCGCGTCTCCTTCTTTCCTGAAGTCCGTCTAGAACGAACAAAATCCCATTTCATTTTATCGCTAGAAATAAGCGGACTGCATATACATAAGTAGCACTATACGAAATTCTCCGCGGAATGCGGTTCATTTTTCACAGACACATGTCTACAGAGCCATGATACAAGTGTAGCAGCCTGTTCACCATGAGTCGGAGCATATAGCTGTGACTTTGACTTGTATAAAACTCGTTGTTCTAACGCAAGACCACTCGACTCTCCGCTCGAGTGCTCCTAGAAAAGAGCTAGACGACGACGGTCGTCTTGAAGAAGAGGACCCTTTTATGGTTTCCACCAAGTTGCCTCACCAACAGACCCAATTGTCCCCCTTCCGCAATTCGTGCGCTGCAACTACCTCGTGAGTAAATCGAATTACAATTAACAATGGCGGAGTGCTTCTCAGCTTCCGGTATTTTTGTTGCGACCGAAAACACCGACGCAGCTGACCAACTAACGATTTCCAGCAGGAAATAACTTAAACCGGCAGTGTTTCTTGAACAAACTCGCCACTTTTTCTCTCTGTTCACGTACCGGTATATTTTCCGATGGTTTTTTGGCCCGTGATGACATAGTACCGTGCTTGTTTTATTTACGGTTGTGATTCAAACGTGACGCTTTATGTTACAACGTTCGCTGTTAGATACGTAGCAAAAATCGATACAAAATGGTTTAAAAATTGTTTTTGAAAGCAACTTTATTGCATATCTTGCGAATGCATTTGATGTTTCCTTGCGTCACTGGGAACCTTTTGATGTTCACCAACGCTGTAATCGTAATTTCATTTTTATGTTTTGCATCTTGTATAGAATTCTCTTTGCTGGTGCAGCGTTTACATATGTATACGTGTAAAGAGCAAGATGTACATATGAAGCGTCCTACAATTTGCACATAATATTATTCTAGTCAACCTAGCAATACGCTGGCCACCATAACTTAAATACAAATTGCATGATTAATTCAACGATATTACTCAAACGAAAAATACAATTATATCATCAATAGATTTCGGATTTAGTGCGTCGAAGAGAAAAATTAAGTGTTTCTATGGCGATAAAAGCAGCTTTTATTATTCGATTTTAATGATAAATAGTTCTTTTCTATTAATTGTGTAACACGCGTGCTTAAACGTCAATCGTTGTATTCGCCAGCAGATTTACCTTGTGCGAGGTAAAAATGTCATCGATCACAAGCGGCGCAAGAGGAAACTTTCGACAGGCAATTAATAACGGGAAAAGTAGAATGTAAACTGCGCATTTTAAAGTTTCGCAGGCAGTCAAGGGCACGGATAGTTAACGCCTTAAATAAGATACGCTGGAAGGTGAGCACCTTTCGTCTCCGGAGCATCTGAGCGGCGTAGTAACAAATGTAACGGGCGACGATGATTAATAATTTAATATCGCAGCAAATATTTCTGCGTAACGTGGCTCGAGCTGGCCGAGTTCAAAGGCGGCGGCGAGGCTCGAGAGGAAAGTCAATTAAGAACCGCTGGAGCGACTAGCGTGCTCGGCGTCCCTTTATAAATAGTTTTCAACCCTAAACTCGGCACGCGTGTGTGCCGGCGTCCGTGCGCGCGCAAACGTGACTCGGATTCCACGGGAACTACTTTCAATAGCAAACACTGCCAGAACTTGTGTAACGCGTTTGCGTCGGTGAAACGTTCGACGGCCGCAGGTGAGCCGGTGACAATGACGACTGGATGATCCAGCGCTTCTTTTCGCCGGGAACGCGGCTGGGATTATAATCAGCTCTTAAGCCGAGTACTTTCTCGCCAGGGCGAAGTGGCCGTGTACGAACCCCCTTCATTCAGCTCGTAAATGATTTTAGTTGACCCTCGGATTACCGGGCTGGAAAAGAGAAGGTTTTGGCGAAGAGAGGGAGAACTGTTTAGATGTGCTGCGGCTGCCATTAATGTCCATTATTCTTCGGGAAAGAACGTAAGTCCCGACACACCGACCCGTCCTCTGCAATAGAGAGGACTTCGGGAAACACGCTGAGAACGTCGATGTTCCTCGGAACGGAGATGAAGGAGGTGTTTTCTGGCTGATGGAGTGTTATGGATCTGTCCACAGCTGATTTTTCCCACACGAGACACCTCGTCGACTATTGCAGTTTCAGGAAGTAGAACCTTGGAAATTGGAAACTCTAATTCTATAAATAAGAGGTGCATTCTGTATATTAATATTTTATTATCTGTAAAAACAAATTCTGGAATACATGAATTTTTTAATAATACAAGCAGTGCGAGTAATATTCTAATTATAGAAAGTATTTTTTGTATTCTTCTCGAAAAGAGGAAACTTTGTAAATTAGATGCTGGGGACGCGTGTCTGTCTATTGAACGCCCTTTTTATTTTTTTATATTTTCATCCGTACGATATTACAAGACTAGATACTAACGAGCAGATTGTTCGACACATTTTTATTGTTCTTATTTCGGTTAACATTCAATTGTATGTTTTGAATATTTATAACGGAATTCAGATACTTTATCGAGACTATTTTTCTTGACTGTTTCTGCACATTGTAAGATATCATGTACAATTTTAATTTTCACGAGGTAATTAAGAGAAAATGGTAACAGGAGAATAATTTCTAGTCCATATCTATGTTGTTCTTATAGTATTAATAATTAATAGGATTACGATTGTTCAGAATATCTGTAACATCTTACTATTGAATTTCAGAAAGTATTATATTTAACTCGGCATTAACGTGGTACTAAAATGTTATGTGGTAAGTGTGCTATATTATATATCGCAATAAACTTTAACAAAATTTTTAAAACAATAATTGTAATAAGGAAATTTTTAATTAAAATAATACATTTGCCAATAATGTTATGAAAGATACGAGGATATACGCTATGTATTATTATTATTATTATTATTACTATTATCATTATTATTATTATTAACAGCTGGTTAATAATATAAAAAATGAGCCCCATCTCACCGAAGCGACGCCGTGTTAATGGAACTACAGGTTTTACAGGTTCGTTTAAGTTCGTATTTTTCGCAAATGCATCAAAATCCATAACCTAATTGTGGGTAACTAAATATGAGTAATTAGACAGGGAGCATCGTGTTTCTCTTGCAGAAGTGCGACTGTAAACATAGTGTCGAGTGTATTACAGAATACAAATGGAGCTCGGAATGTTTCAAATTGCATGATCAACACGCACAGCGAAATTTGCATAACTATTTGACTTACCGCGTGCCCAGGTGACATTGGTATTTGTTCATCTGTTCCCTAATCTCTCAGCTAACCGAGTCATTAGTCTTCCTCAAGACGGACGTCGCCTGAGAAGACGACAACTAATGCTGAGTCACTCGGCTGATGCAGTGAAAAGACGAAGGAAAATGGCTAGAGGAATCGAAGTTGGGACATTTCCAAACGTAATTCTCCCCGAACGTTGAATTACATTCGGATCTTTGCCACTGATTCGCTGTTTTCCATTCCACAAATCTTGGAAACGGCTAGGATTCAATTTTCTGCCATTTGTCGGTGCTTTGCGACCGTCAGAAGGCAAGCGGAATTCGGGAACGAATATTTAGTTCCGAGTAAGAGATATTTCTTCGTTGAACGGATGAAAAGTTCGGATTTTTCTAACACTGTAAAGTGCGACGGGATTATGTAAAACGAGATTTAGGCGTTTAAAAGTGATTAACGATCTGCGAATAATTTGTTATATAGCATATGCGAGTAACTCGCATTTAACCAAACGCAATTGTCATTTTTCATTTCAGAGTCAACTCGAGCATGAAAATTTAATTATATATATATATATATATATATATATATATATATATATATATATATA
>CM052161.1:15120709-15176318 GCA_028455555.1 Augochlorella aurata | reverse complement strand
TATATATATATATATATATATATATATATATATATATATATATATATCCGTTTATTTCCATAACTCCGAATTACATTCAAAGTACCTTATTAATAACTTTGCATGTCTGAACGACTGTTTGCATATTTTATTTCTTCATTCGTTTCTGAATTATTAATTCATTTATCCGAATTAGTTTCCGCTCGCCAGTTAAACAGGATTTATAATGTTAGTAAATCTTTAATTTAACGTGAACGAATTTGTGTGTTATTATCAACATAACAAAATACCTAGTGCAAGAAATGAAATTATGCTTGATGCAACTAATCAATCAAATGTCTGACAGAATCTGTCCGATAGAAACATCGTATTCTGAATAAATTGCAATGTAAATATTTATCATTTCGGACTCGATGCACAAAGGAAGATGAAACGACGCACAAAGCGTCGAGGGCGCCGAACTTTTTCTCACGGAGCATCACGCGGATTAAATTGAAAATGACGCATCGTGGGTCTAACATCTGCGGCCGCTGGCTGTTCAATCGTCACGGATAATTCTCGCCGGCCTCCGATCGTTTGTCGCAGCCGCGTAAAGATGTCCCCGTTAATTAACCAATTGCGCGATGGATTTATCCCGCGCGTTTGGGAATTTTGCGGGTTGCGCCCGAACCGTTTTTCTGACCTACACGCCGCTTGGCGTTTATTGGTTGTTCGCGTGATTTATCATCGCGGGATGAGCGCGCGCGATAATGATCGCTGCCGAGCGAAAGAGGAACGTTTAACTCGTGGGTGGTTCCTGCCATTTTTTGGGGGTCGATCGTTGGCACCAAATCAAGCAATTTCGCGTGCGCCGCTAGCAATTTCCGTGTAAATACCCATATTCATATTTCATTAAATTTGCATTACTTTGTGAAACACGAACTGAATGGCAGCTCGTTCTCCACTCATTTCGAAATGTTCCGAAATATCACAATGAAGACTCTACGTTCATAGAAGTAGGAATCTATTTCAGTCAACCCTTTGACTTCGTAGCCATTATAATTGTAAATCTAAAATAACTTTTGCAGTTACATTTTTAACAATTTTTTAAATCTGAAATATAAAAATTATTTTAGAACGTGATGTAACAATTTCAGTGACGCCTCAGTGTCGCCACTCGAGTGCAAAGAGTTAATAATTACATGTCAAAATAAATCATTACGAATATTTTCCTTTCGTAAAACAGTGTTAATCATTAATCACACAGAATTAATAGTATTCAGTATGACATGCCTGTTCGTTAAATATTATGTACATTTTCCTAGGATTATTTCATTTTTAACTGCATATGAATTGTGAAGGGCACACTTTTAATTAAAACGGTGTTGCTATACTGTATTGAAAAAAATCAAACTTTCCGGTGATACATTTATTTTTAACGTTGCTACATGCTTATCAAAATTCATATTGACCGACAGGAACGATCAATATCATCGTTATCGTTACACTGCAGATTTTTTGCATTTACGAGAAATGAAATATAAAACAGTAAAAAAATTTAAACAACTGACGCATATCCATAAATTGCTTCTAAAAATTATTAACGAAAGAACGTTCCTATGACTTACAGATTTCACGTTGCATGAAAATCCGCAGTGCATCTTACGCCACAAGTACAAGCCGACAACCGTGAACAGATTTGAACAGACGTGGACAATAAACAAATTTCTCCGCAAATGAATGTTCAAACATCTTGCCGCAGCATTTCCGTTCCGCATTAATTTCTGCCAAGTGCTCGCACGGAATCGAAGCTGCAATTCGCGCGAACCAAAATCGAAATGACATAATTCAGTCGTGGACACATAACGCCGCTGCGCGGCGAAGTGTCTTCAGCCGACGGCCGGAATCCTTTCGCAAACCGACAACGACCGCATAAATCACCGTCGAACCCCGGCGAAATTGAAATGCATCGGCGCAATTTTGGCAGTGGCTCGAGGCGGGCCGCGCGGACGGAAAAGATATCGGACACCGTATATCAGATCCATTATTTATAGGAATATACATAACGCAAATACATGGATTTTCGATGAATCGGCCGGCTGCGAAAAGTGCATGCACCGCGAGTTGATCCGCCGAAGGGAATTCGGGGGGAGGTAGGCTACAAAAGCGGGGTAGAAAAGCGAAACCCTCGATCCCATGTATATGTATGGTGGGCGCGGGTGCGCGCATGCACGCGCCGCGTCGTCTGTGTGCGCACGTATCTGCATATATAGTTACCTTTCGCAATAAAATACAGCGGCGCACATAAAACGCCGACGCGCTCTGCCGAAGCAAAGAACAACAAACAGCGAGTCAGGACGGACGATTTACATGCATAAACTGCCTTCCCTCGAACTCTCTTTTTATCCCAGAGCCCCCTTCCGTAGCCCTCTTGGTCCCTGTCGCGGCCCGCACTCCCGTTTCGCTCCGCCGCACAGTGGCCCGGTTTGAAGAACTCGATGACATTTAACGAAAAAGTCAACTTTTCCAAATTGATAATCATTCAATTGTTATTTCTTTACAAAGGTCTATGAACCTCAGAAATGGAAAAATTAATGAAATTGAATAAATACTTTGGTTGCTATAGACATTGAAAGTCGAGCGTTTTGAGAGTAGAATATTTGACGGAACTCCTCACCTTCTTCGAGATGTCCTGCTCATTTTGTTCCATATTTTCGCTCAGTCTTTTTATATTATAAAGACTATATCTTTCTAATAAGAAATCATGTATCTCTATAGTCAATATATATTAAAATAATAATATATTAAAATAGTAACACTGATTGATACGTAATAAATTTAAAAAATTCCCTATATTTGACAGAGGACAACATTTGATCTACCACAGTTTTCGTTAGTAAGAAAGTATATTTTCTATACTGTTTTAAACAACTGTGAAAAGATCATGTACCTACAGAAATCAATTTGGAAGTTATAATTGTTTAAACACGACCGCGACACGCATCGTTCACGGCCACCCTCGGCCACGGGTATTCCATAAAACGTGATCCATAAATATGAAATAAATATTTAATAAATAATAATAAATACATAATAATATAACAACATTATTAATCAATAATTAATAACAAATAATAATAATAACATTATAATATTAATAATTTTAATAATAATAACAGATTTAATTAATAATTATTTTTAGTGAAAATTTCATTGCAATATATAGAACGGTTCAAAAGTTATAACTTGTCAATGAATTGTCCAAACCGGACGACTGTGCGCAGCCTTTATATGGTTCGCCACAATTTCTTTCGGATTCGCTTCCTTAATAGCGCGCAATTTTCCCGGAGACTCCGTGACTCGGCCACGGTGGTACAAAGCAGTAATTTTCATTTCGCGATAGGTCTCCTTTGCGGCTGTAGTGACGCGATCGATCGGCCCCGATGCAACGATGCAACGATGCAACGATGCAACGCCGCGTAATAGAAACGCATTTCGACGGTGTATCCGTTCGGTGCCGGTAATGCGAGGATGAGTCGTTGTTATTGATAGATTTGTGGAGCGAGAGAAACGGGCCGGCTACCTTGTATCGCACGGATTAATCGCATAACGAGAAGAAAGCTTAACGAGAACCGATGCTATCATTAATCACGAGAGATAGAAGTGGGCCGGAATATTAAAGGCTCGTGCCTTCGGTTTTTACGCGGAACCGGCTGGATATTCTTTGATGGTCGAAGTGCCTCGACTCAAGCGTTAATTGTAACTGTGGGTTGGTGTTTGTGATAAATCTGTTGGAGAGTGGGTTTCCTTTTCAACGATATATTATGGATCGTTCATTAGCAGTCATGTTTTTCACCTCAACAAGTTTTGTTACTTAACAATACAATATACTTTGTAACGATTCTGCTATATTTACCCACAAGCAATAATTGTCGAACTATGTTAATATCGACAGTATAGAAAATTTATATTGTTGATAATTTAATAATGTCGAATTATAATATTGAATTATGTTATTCTATCTGATTACTGTTTTATGCATATATGAAATCGGTGTCTTCATTGAACAAATTATTTAAATATTCAGAACTGTTGATACTTAATCTACAAAGGTCACTTAGATAATTTTCTGTAAGCGCAGCATTGAAGTAGTTAACAGCACTTTGGAGATAGGCACAATTTAATGGAACTATGTATGTACTTTGAAAACTTTCTGCAACGATTTGCACAAAATGTGCTTGCTCCAGAAGTTTAACCCCTTAGTCTACAGAATTATACCAGTCTCATTATAATGATTTTGAACAAGATTTGAATCAAACAGGAATAAAATTCTATTTTTCGTCAGATATTTTTGAGGGGGAGAGGAGGGGGGGGGGGTACGAGTTAAAACAGTAGATAGCCCACGAGTATTTAGGGATATCCATGTATCATTTTCGACTGATTAAAATTACTATAGGATAAATTCTAAATAAATAAAATAAATAAATAAAAAAATAAATAAATAAATATAAATTTCTTCCTTCTCGCAATAAATGATTAACAAAAAAGTAATAGACCGAATAATCTGAAGGACAGCCTAAATCTGAAGATCGCTTACAGTCTCGCATTAGCACTGCTTTGGTATCAACCAATTGTACCAAAAACGCGCGATACTCCGCCGAGAAAAAAATATCTACATCCGAAACTTCGAATCATCGCCATCGCGCACGACACAATTCAATCCCACTTACGGAACAATTTCAGCGAGCGCCTCTTTCTCGATCCGGCGCGCCAGAAGCGACAAATTGCGCGGCGCGTAACGAAGTACGTCAGCCCCGGCTGAAAACGCATTCACCGTTGGAAGAAGGCGCACCGAGTGATTTAAGTTTTCATTCAAAAGCGCCGCGGCGGTTCTTAAATTACGGCTTTCATGTCGCCGTCGCGCCGTGACATGTTTGTATCCGAGGAATCTTCCACATTTTCAAAATAACGTCTCCGCGCTGCCAGCAGGGGGGCCGAGGGCGCTCCTTTTATAGCGTCCTATTAAATCAAATACCAGAGAGAAAGTTCGCCGGGTTGAAGCCGCGCCGAGCAGCGGCGGCCGCGGCCGCTGCGAAAGGAGTAACGAGCTTCGCGAAAAGTAACGGAAAAAGAGACGGTCGGGTCAAAATGTCGGGCCTGTAAATCCGCAGCGCGCGCTAAACAATAATACCGAGCCGAGGCGAATGAAAACCTCGAAAGTGCTATAAAAATTCAAATCACAGCTCGATTGTCCCGTAAATTGGCAACAGCGATGCTCGCGGCTTCGGGAGTGACCAATTGCCAGAACAATACAGGAGCACAGCATCAATTCACTATTCATCGATGCTTCATTCCTTTCCTTTCATTATTGTAACTTATTGTTGCGGCACTTTTTGAATTTTGACAAAATTACGAACCGATATCGAATTTCTTAATTTCTCGATTAAAATGTTTCTACGGTAGTTCAAAGCCGCACGATGAGACCGCTGATTTTATGCATTTGTGAAAAAATGAATAAATCAAATTCGAAACTGTTACGAAATTAAAAGAATTTCAGGATGTTCTTGCACTATTTTCAATCGATTGCAATTACTGAAAGAAAACCTTTCATTTAATTCATATTTCCTGCAATTAACATTCGCAAGTTTTATATCGCATAAAGATCAATACAGAGAAAAGTCGACTGAGTTTATCATACGGTTTCTAAGGTTCAATTCACAAAGGAGGTCTCGAGAAGATTTCCAGAAAGGTATATTTTTCATAAAGAAATTCATACTCTGTCAAATGGTGACTTAATACTCTCCTAATTTCATATTTCATGAGGTCTTTCACGTGCAACAGTAAGTGTACGAGTGGCAACAGTATCGAAAGATATTTTCCAGAAGTATCCACGCGCTTAGGAAATACAAGAGCTCCGTATTAAACGCAGTAGAGACCGCCTAAGTCGTTCTATGAATTCCGAGATAGAAAGTATTTGTGCATTTGTATATTCTTTAAGTCGAAAATTACCATAAAAATGTATTGAAATTTCTTATTTAACAAATGCAAAAGATATTTAATTATCAGTAGCTAAAAATTGCTATCTTCCAATTATTTTTAAACATATTCACTATTCCTAATGATTCAAAAGTTATAACAACTTGTCACTGAATTCTCGAAACCGGCCACTGTGCGACGACGCGATCAAAGCGATCGGTTATTAAGACCGAAAGAGTGAAGTCACGCAGCGGAGGCGGCAGTTGACCTGAAACAAGTGCAGACGCCCGCGAAAGGATAGAAGATAAAGCGTGTAAAACAGAAAAGACGTGGCGGCGCCTCCGCGAACACTCCGACTTCTGTGGCCCCTGGTTCTCTCTCCGCATTCCGTCACTCTGTGCCTCGGCGGCCTAACAAGCCTCTAATGAGGAACGGGTGTTACTCGTGTCCTCCGCGGTACTTTTGCGCAATTACCATTTATCACATCTGCCTCTCCATCGCTACCATCTTCTTTCTTCTCCCTCCTCCTCCTCCGCCCTATCTCCGTCTTCTACTCTTGTATTTTTTTGTCCTCTTTTCGACTCCCTTGTCTCCGCGATCCTCCCGTGTCCACGACCGCTTCTCCTTCTTTATTTTAACCACGCTCCGCGCATAGAGCGCAGGGTCACTGACACAGTCGAGCCCGTTGTTTCGACGTATCCGGTGTGCACGTCGCGACATACACACACGACTTTCCGGTTCAACGTCGTGTCAGAGATTACAAGCTGAGCAGTTGTCCCGCGATGTCGCGAGTCCTTGTTCCCGAGTACTTAACTAATTTACTATGAACAGCCGCGCGCGGATTCGCGCGCTTCGGATCCATTTCCCTTGTAACGCGCCACCCGAGACGTCACCGGAGTTAATTCCAGCCCTGTGATGCACGGTCGCGTCATTTCCCTGCGAAAATTTGCAACTTGATGCCAGCGCTCGAACAATGTTTGACGCGCGGTTTTGCCGCGAATCGTCTGCGAGAAGTGCCGTTAAGAACTGACATGATACGCTGTCTTTGTGGACAGAATTGTCCTCGTGCGACTGACAACGTGCGTTTTATGGACGCACGTTGGCTGGATTGTTGGTGTGTCTTGTCATGCTTGTTCAAGACGATCGAGACTGCTTTTTTTAGAACACAGCCTTGACATAAGTGGGCATTTTCAAAAATATGACCAAATGGGGTCGTCAGTTTATAGAATGTATTTAAGACTTTTGCTACGTCTTCAAGATGATACAAACCATCCTAATCTTTCAAAATATGCTGAAAATGATTAAGAAACGTCATTTTACAGAATGTGTTCAAGACAGATGGAATATCATTGGTTTTTAGAATGTGTTCGAGACTACCAAGAAACATTGCCATTTTTTAAAACGAATTTATGATGATAAGGCAACGTCAACCTTTTCTTATCACGCGTTCGAGATGATCATGAAGCATCGTTATTTTTTAGAATGTGTTTAGAACAATCAAGAAACATCGTCTTAGTATATGTTGAAGACTATCAAAAAACGTCGTCACTTCTTCGAACATGTTCAAGCAATCAAGAAACGTGATTTTTCAGAGTATGTTCAAGACTATTTCAAGAACATGTTTAAGGCGGTAAAGTAACATCGTTATTTTTAAGAATATACCAAAGATAGGCAAGGAAGATTGGACTTGATATTTCTCAGAATAAAAATGAAACCCAAGATCGCGTTCATTTGTGCAGCGTCCATCAATTCGAATAGTAATCGACGCGCCGGTCGATAAAGTTACTTAGAACCGGATCAATCGGCTCGATGATACTTTACGAAGGAAAATAAAGGTCGCGATGTCCTCGGCCGGATTAATCTTTCATCTCGATTTCTAAATTCCCGGGTGGCGAAAACTTGTTCGCGGAAGAGGGCGGCTTTAACGATCCACTTCGTTTGCGCGATGCTTCGCCGCCTCTTCCCCTTTTCTTCAGGGCGTCGTCGCGTCGGAGGAGCTGCATCGGAGCCGGTAACTCAATTCACGTATAATGACGTGGTAACCTATAACATGTAGAGCAGATCAGAGGAGAAATCTCGGCGACAATCCCTCTTTGATTCCGCCGTGGCCTCGCGGCCGGGAAGCTATCTGTTCGCTCTCTCGGTCAACTTTTCACCGAAAAAGATACGATCTATTCGGGCGGAACGTTATCACCGGCCCGGAAATTTCCAGGGCCGAGGTCGTCGTCGTACTACGAAGCTGATTTTCGATTCTGCGTTGTCCCACTTTACTCCTCCCGGCTCCCTTTCTGTTCCTTTCGTCTGTTCTATTCTTCCTGGCGGCGACGACTCGACGCGAGTACACGAAAGCGGAAAATAATCAACGCGGGGAACAATCTTGCGAAGAACGCGTACGTTTCTGGCGAAATGATTCCCGGGCGTTGGCAAATTCTATTTAAAATGAATCGAAAGAGCTCGAGCTGTTTCGAATCAAATCGTTTTCTCTAGATACATCTCTTACCAAATACACTTCAGCAAGTCCATTTCACTTGATTTCTTCTAAGTTAAAGTTGAAATTTGTAGGTACAGTAAATTAATATTTAATTGACGGGGTAATATCCATGAATTTTACAATAAATGTTTATTATCATTCGACAACTGTACATTCGACAATATTCGTGTTTGCAGACATTCGCTACACTGAGCTTGCTGCATCAGAAGATTAGGATTGTTCTGTTCGAGGCTGGCAACCGTTCTGTCCGGTCAATTGGATTCTGATTGGTTTAGGAATGATTGAGTGAACTTCAAGGAGCATTGATAGATTGATCTTCCAATGGCTAGCTTTTGAATGTGTCATTGTTTCCAGATAATCGCGGATGTTTGCTACACAGGAGTTATTTCATTAATTGTGATGGTCGATGTCGAACTTTCCAGTTCGTGCTATCATTTCGTTGTACTATATTCGTTTCATGACTTAACGAAAAATGAACTACATGTTGCCCACAGACTGTGTAAAGTATAAAATATCATCCTTAATCGCCTGGTGACGTTTTTAAAATCTTATTATTAACAGTCTACGGGCTCTTTATGCATTTACGATCAAACTGCCTAAGCGAAATACGAAACAGTGAACAGTGTTAGATCGTTTCCAACTGATTAAAAATGTAATAAATGAAAACCAATCTTGATTTGTAACTCCTGCTTGTTGCCATCGACGTACATTTTTATATCTCACAAAGATCCGCGGTCTAGTTATTAACGCGAAACAGCTTACGAAAAATGTGTCTCGCAGCCTGAAAACGATTGAGTGATTATCCGGCGCGACCATTAATTTTCTGCGGGGCGAACTTTGTAAGCTCTGAAAAATGATTACCGCTGCTTCGATTCCGGACAAAGTTCGCCGGGTAGCGAACCGGCGAAAGAGGAACAGCGGATGACGAGAGAAGGAAGTGGAAGAACAGTGGTGCTCGGGCAGGGCAAGAAAGTCGATTTACACCGTCGCGGGGCGTTTTTGAGCGGAGGAATTCTCGGGCGTTGATAGCGTTTCGGGAGAGGGCGGATAGATCGAATCTCAGCGAGTGAAAAGTCGACTGGTCGTTTAGATGGGAATTCCCTAGAGAGGGGAAGGAGGAGGAGCGGGCGACGGAGAAGTAAAAAGGATAGGAGACGGCCGAGGGTATGAGAGGAAATAGATCCAGGGATTCTTTCGAAACGGTTATTTCTCCGTTCATTAAGTTTTACGGTCTCCCAAGCACTCGCTCGGCACTGTTTCTGCGAGCGTGGATCGCGTGCTTCCCCGCGATTTTCAATGGCGCGCGACCTCATTACCGAAATAGTACTCATTATCGTTGCAGTCCGTTGAAAAGAGGTTCGAGGGGTTGTAAAGGAGCGCGCCGTCGGGGAGGGAGGGGCCCAGGATGGCGCGAGAGGTATTCCGTCAGGGTGTTACATACTGGGCACTCTATGTAAAAAGGACCGGTTGCTAATGACCGCGAGTTATTCAACGGCACGTATATGTATATCCCGTCGGAGCTGCCGAGATGGAGGGAACACCAGAGCCGAATCGTTGGGAATACTTAGTCGAGTAGGTTCTTCAACCACGGTTGAATAGCTACGAACACTCCTGCGGTAACCAGACACTCGGCACTGATCTATATACCTAGGTGACCGTATGCAGCCCGTTAACATTTAGACTGTGAACTAAATTTACCGGGTTGCTCCGAAGAATCGCTCCTCGGACATGCGTCCGAGCGCGCTTCCAGTTACGATGTCGCTCGATCTATTCATACGAGGCAAACATCGTCACTGCCGGAAACAAGAGTCGAGGATCCCAGCGACCTAGTATGTTTCCTAGCCGAATTATGAGAAACTGCACTTTATCGGGATCATCCTTAGTAGGGATTTGCCTCCTTTCATGTTGGATTCGCGGCATCAGCTTATGCTGTATCCTGATACTCCTCTAAATGCTTCAATGTCGATTTTGGCGCAGGCTACGAGAGACCTACGTCACATTAATATTGTAATGCCATCCTGGAATTTATTACAAAATTAACAATTTCTGTCCACATACTATACGAGATAATTATAAACTCTTCAATATTTGGGTTATGGAGTGTATTATCTGTATATCTAGAGTTTCTGTAGACCCGTTCGAAGGATTCTAAAACGACAATTTGTATTTTATTTCTATTACTATTTTTATTACTATTTTTATTACTATTTTGATTACTATTTCGATTACTATTTTAGGGACTGTAAATATAAAACTATAATTAGGAACTGTTAGAAACTATTAGAAACTTTAAACATAAACTATTCTCAGCAATTATTTCGCACTGCGTAAAGTAATTAAAAAAGTGATACAGTCATTTGTTTCGAGTGTGCCTTGGGAAATGGTTTGAAGTCTACGTAATTAGAATATTAGAACCCTAATCAATATCTTAAGATACCAGCTTGATACCGGATTAAAGACTCAGACGCTGAATTTTATAGTTTCTACAGCCCCGGATGAACACGTTTCTGTTTATCATCCAATTTGTTTGAAATGGACTGACAAATGAACGTGTTGAACATTAAAGACATATTCATCAAGTAACATGTTATACAAACAATAAATTAGTGAAGACAAACTGTATGAAATTCTACGGAGAATATTGCGACAGCAGAAAGTTTGAAACATTAGCAGACTTTCCAGTGAGGAAACTACATTTCGCATGCAACACCGTAATACCGTTTTATATCTCATTGGAAGTGGAATCGCTATAATTATCCGATATTACTCGAAACCTGTTTTTATGGAGTAATTTTCTATCGCAAACTTTTCACGCGATAATACACTCCTAATTGATTTTCCTTGCCCGCGCACTCCGGGCGAGGCCGGCCTCCGCTTTCTCACGGACCTGTTTTCCATCGTTTTTAATAATATTTTTATACTGTCGTAAAAGTGCCGCATAAAAGCGAGGCAGCGTATAGACAGTTTTTTATTACCACGCGCCGGGACCGAGCCGCAAGAATGCTATTTTTCAAACTTTATAGCCAGTAAATGGCGAGTCAACGATACAAGAACCGCTTTTTCCCGTATCATTCACGATTACTTACGTTCGCGTCATTTCCTCGGGTTTTTGAATAATCTTCGCGGTTCGTGTCGTTCGACGGACAGTATCGAATTCAAGGGTTACATCGAGGGTACGAATCGAACGGTTAGAATTACGTCAACCCGGGTATGATTACGCTTGGGATTTCTATTTCGGAGCGTGCTCGATCGACGTTATACAATAAAATAAGAGTTTATAGTCGGAGGGACGAGCGCGTCAACAAATTTTCATTTAGTCGATGCGCATCAAGTTTCCAATTCGACGACGCATTACAACCCCCTCTGTAAATTTAAATAAAAATCATACTGCACAGTATAGATTCCCCCTCTCTCTTACTTCCCGCTCTCTCTCTCTCTCTCTCTTTCTCTTTCTCTCTCTCTCCTCCCCCTGCCACCCCGGCACGCCCGGCCATCACTCGACGTCGGGTATTAAAAAACAAAAATCGACTCGCTGCTGTTTTCCCTCCGATAAAAAATGTATTCCGTTGCCCGCGGTATTTTCGATGCTACGTGTAATCCGTGAAACATAATGGTAATCCCGCTCTAAGCCGACCGATGAAACATTACGTCCGTACCAAACAGATTGTATCGAGTTTTATGTAACGAAAACAAGGGAAACAAGAAATTTTACATTCTTCTGTCCGGGAAGATGTTTCACCCGAATTTCGGACAGTCCATTCAACAGATTTTGTGTTAACACCAGCCGTGTTACGTTGCAGCTTAAAAATATGTCACACCGAGCCGTTCGCTTTTCCTTCGTTGATACTCGATTGGACCCTATTATCATTTTGTTTCGTTGCTTTAATCAGAGTTTTTATTCGATTCTGTATTAAATCGATGTCCATTGGGCGGAAAGAATAATCGGCTCATTACAAGGGAGTGCTTAATAGTCTTTGGTAACAGTGCTGATACGAATTACTTGTATTAAATATCGATGTTGCTTTTGTTAAATATTTTGATTGTATTAAGCAACGAATTAAATTTCTATTGTGTCATAAGTGGTATTTACTTATTACATGGAATATTGTCCGTTCTTCTCAGATTCTGCCAATAACCTTTTGAAAAAATAAATACAGTGGAGAGCAAAATTGAGTCAACATTTTAATGATGGTATATAATAAATGGTTTTTTTAAAGCTAATCTATAATTAAAAAAAAAAGTATTTCAGTCATTGTACAGTGAATTAGTTCTAAAATTTACAGACAATTTCAAATTATTTAGACCAGTTTTAAAAAAGTTATGCCATTTTGTAGTTCTTCAAAGACTAAAGAAATCATGAATCTCGCCAAACTCGGCTTCCATTATCATAATGATTGAAGGTTGCCCAAATTGATTAGAGTTATGAAAACAGCGCAAATTGTAGACACCTGTGACAATACAGTGTTTTCACAATCGTGTTTCAAGCATGAATGTGGGAATCCTCCAGATCAAACTGTGTCTGTTCCCCGTATCTCGCATGTCACCGAAATAATCGCAGCTTCCGCGAGCCAAGAAATTGGTTGGCATTGTCCAATTGCACGTTTATCGCGAGGAAAAGGGGTTGATTGATAACCACGTCGCGTTGGAAATACGCTGAATATCAAGCACCCTTGCACGTGCAAGGGAAGAGGATCGTATTTAACAGAACTCGAACAATGCTTTCCCTTTCTCGGCTGTCCTCTCCTTTTCCCGGCGTGTCTCTCCGCGTCTTTCAAGCCTCCTGTGCTCATCCTCAATGTGCCCGCGTTAAATAACAATGGATCCGTGGAAGTGGGACTACTCGAAAACATTTGCCCGTTTCCTACTACCGTTCCTCCTTTTGTCGCGATTCATTCGTCCTCCCGCATAATGACGCCGCGCGTCTATGGGAGCAGCGCAGTCGCATTCACCGAGGTGAGCCCTCGCCTCGCCTCGCCTCGCCTCGCCCTCCCTCGCCCCCCTCATCGTGCCTCGGCCTGCCTCACCTCGCCTCGCCAGGCGTCTCCACCTTTTCTCCTTTCTTCTTCCGCCGGTTTAATTGTTGCGCTAACATTTGCCCCGCGACCATCGATCCGGTACCGGAACGAACACAATTACGTTCAAGGTAAGCTGCACCTTGATTTCATTTTCCACCTCCCTCCCCTCCTTATCATTCCTCAATCATCCTCCGATAACCCGAAGCTGACGAAAATACTTCATTACCCGATGAAATTTTGTTGGTTGCCGCGGAAAAAGAAATTCCATTGAGCCAGACATCCGCGTGTCCTCGAGAACCTCGCGAATGAATTCGAGCCACAGCGCACTCGAGATTTCCACGAATCTTGGAAGACATCTTCCGAAGAGTCTTAGAAAATTGTAATGGAACAGCTGATTTATTAACTACGCGAGATGAAATGTTGAATGTGTCCCGCAGAAACCTCCACGCCTGCAAGGTGGAGGTAGATAGCGTGGTAAAGTTGGTCTTTTGATTTTGTTATATACAGAGTGTCCCAAAAGTTGCTCAAAATCGTGAAATGTGGGGTTCCTGAGGTCATTTCAAGTAATTTTTCCCTTAGCGAAAATGCAATTCGCGGCTCTGTTTACGAGTTATTAACGAAAAATAGTCACTAGTGAGAGGCGAGATCAGCTGGCGCGAGGCGGCCGATCGAATGAATGAAACTCAGTTTCGTCCGCTCGTTGACTGGCCGCCGTACGACAGCCGATCTCGTTTCTCATTGGCCAGTGTTTTTCATTAATAAAATTTCATGTAATGTTCTACTAACCTCTTGTCGTACTTTAACGAGTTAAGCTCGTAGTGGAGATTTTTCATAATAAGCTGTTAGGTATGAATGTTGTTTCGTTCCTTTAACCGTGTGAGAAGACTTTTTTCCCTCCGTAATGTCTCATTCAATTTTCCCTCCGTAAGGTCGCGCTCAATTTTCCCTCCTTAAGGTCTCGTTCAATTTCCCCACCGTAACGTCGCATTCAATTTTCCAAAAATTCGCTAGAACTGCCTTAAGATTTACTAAATCTACCGTAAACCTCGCGACTTCAGCAATCGGTAACGGTATTCTCTTGTCACCAATGTTTAAACATTCAAGTTTTAACACATCTTTGAACACACAATGAATATAAAGTTTACTTTTTTTCTAAGAAATTATTACGATCAAACAAGTTCTAATCATTGTAATTGTAAAGAAAATCGTACGGCAAGGGATTAACTCTTCAAGATCGCTCTTGCACTCACTAATTTGGAAATATGGAATTGAAACAAAACTTTCAAATTATTTACGTTATGAAGGTTCTTCTTTAAGAAAAGATTGAATCAAATTCTTTGTTCAAGCATGTATACAGTACAGTTCCAATACAGTCCTTTCATAGTTGTAAAGCAACATATGTTCGCTCGATAGGTTTAGTGTTACACAGTTATGAGAAACTGTATAGCTGAAGAACAAAATAGCAAAAATATTCGAAGTGTTTAAGACCACTGTTCCGAGAAAGTTCACAATTACTAAAACAAGAAATAAATTTCTGTTTCCGAATTGTGTATAAACGCTGTTACATTTCCACAGAGAATAACGCGTAATACGATACATGACACCCCGTGCAAGTACCGTACACTAATTTCATGCAAAACATGATATCCCCGACAAGCGGTCCGAAAACGTCTCCTATTAATAATGGATTGAATTATTTTAATGAAGCTAGAACAACTCAAATGAATAATTTGATATCGTAAAGATTCGCCGGTAATATTGAAATAACCGTGCTCATTATAAAACAGTATTCTCGTGCGATCAGTGGAAGGGCGAACCGCGTTAACAAATTAATTTTCAAAGTTGCATCCAGGGTGCAGGTGTTCCATTGTTATGGTAACATGGTCGATCGGCAAATACCGAAAACTAATCAAATAGTGGAGCTGCCGGAGTTGCCGTGTCAGGTTTAGTTTCATTAAAGATCGCCGTGCCGGCCAGGGCAAACACAACGAAGCCGGTGAGCCAGGAAGTTTCGCGATCCAATTTTTCAACACGTTTATGCCCGGTGGGCAGCAACAGAGAGCCGACGGTGTCGGCAGCGAGGGCTGTTCACTGGCAACGCTCAGCGGGGGTGAAACAGCGCGGCGTAGCTCTCCGAGGAAGAGTTTGCGCAAGCCGGTTTCTCATTAGGTTAGGGCAAATTAGCACGCAAATGCAAACACACGTACCCTGCCGGGCTCTCTTTCTCTCCCTCTCTCTCCCCGTCCGCCCTTACTTCTCCGGTCCGCAATCTCTCTAGGGGAACGTTCTGTTTCGAGATTGATTATCCCCTATCGGCTCGTGCAGCGTTTCCTCCCCGGCGAAACTTAGCGGGCCAGCGTCGATAATGCACAGAGAACCGGCGGCCGACGGGGGGCTGATGGTTGTTTCCAGTTTCGAAAGGGTAGAAAGTGTGGAGATCGTAAATTTCCTACGGTGTGATCATAGACTTCGAAGATACACACCGGGCGAGCGTGCAAAGCCGGATAAGCCTCTGCGGCCGGATCGCGGTTAATCGGCCGCGATCTGTTAATGTTGTTTTTTCATTATTCGATGCCGAAGGGGAGGGACGCACGCCGTATCCTCCTCTCGAACACGCCGGTTCGATGCACAACTGTCTTTCCTACAGTGCTTCTCGATTCAGAGATCTCCGCTTCGCCATAGAACCACGCTCTTGTGTATGAAACGACTCAGATGATAGATTCTGTCCACGTTCGGAGAGTTTTCTTTGATACTGAGTTGGTCACAATATCTCGTTGGGTTTCTTTTCGACACAGAGATGATGTACGAACAAAAATAATGTTCTAAATACATGTTAAGGTGTTTTAGAGTTTTGAATTTTTACGTCTATGTAGGGTAGACTTTGAATCAGCACTGGAGGTCTTAAAGACGTCCATTTTATGACTATTTTAAGTTTCAACGCTCTACGCCCTAAAATGGACGTTGTTAAGTCGTCTTAGTTCAGACGTTAAAAGGACGACCAATTTGGGACATCATTAAAACGACTTAAAGTCGTCCCAAAACAGACATCTTAAAGACGGCTTAAAGTAGTCCCGAATTGGACATTGTTTTAATGTTTGAAACAAGATGTCTTTATGACCCTTTCAATGTTTTTTGATTAAATCAGACAAGTGCTTTTAAATACAACTTAAAGTCGTCCATAAGACGTTCATAAGTCGTTCATAAAATGTCTTTTAGACGTCCCGAAAGTACTACATCAGACGTCTTAAAGACGTCTTTGTGCTGTCAGGGGATATGGCATCCTTCTTGTAAATACGATACAGATGTTGAACAGGGAATAGATTTATCTAATGAATATTCAAGATAAAAATTATCTTCATTAATTACAAGATGCAAGAACTACATATACATTTAGTTTTATCCTTAATCAGTTTAACGAGCTGACAGTAATTCAATAATATTATCAAGTTGATTAAATGTTTTCGCTATTTAATTTTTTTTACAAATGCATAAAAAATTCAGTCTTGTAATGAAATATGAAGCAATCAAACAATAATATGGCAATATACAAGAATACTTGCAAACTGCTACTACTTATAAATACTACTACAAATAAATTTGGGTTATAGATTAAACTATGGAACTGTAATCCACATAATCGCAATGAGGGTTGTTTAATTGCCAGAATAAGTTGCAAAGAAGTGCTACGAATTTTATACTGCTTGCTTTGGATTCCTCAAGTGGTAAAATCTGAGAGCGAACGTAAAATTCTTCCTGCAGCAGAATGACACTCATACTACGCAACGAAAGCTGTATCATAACAATTTAAAGAGATACGAGCTGTCTTTTCAGTGGGACAATCAAAAGCAATTCTACCGTCTCCTCGCGTCTCTATAGACAGACAATAAAATTAGACGGGGTTGCAGGATCCTAAGGTTTATCCTTACATACCGAAGTGTAATCAGATTACCAGCGAAGACCCTCGGAATTCACCCCGGTCCCTGAGAAGTGTATTAAAACGAAGAAAGAAGAGCAAGAAAGACGGAACGCCGCGCGCCGCCGCCATTAGTTCGCGCGAGCGTAGACCAGTTGGATGTGAAAATACGTGGAAACAGGGGAAGGAAAGTCGGTCGGATAATTGTTAAGAGGTCACGCGAAGGACGGACCTTGGTGCACGGTTTCCGCGATTTCGCGAACGTCAGGGAATTAGTAATCTGCTAAGAGACAGGCTTGCCGGAGACGATAACGCGAAGTCGAAGGGTGGAAGGGCCGAAGATGAACGGAAGGGAGACCGAGAATAAAACAGCTGGAGGTGGAGACGACGTCTCGCGGGGGAGGGAACGACATGAAATCCGATTTTCAAAGCTTGCTTAATGTATACGATTTCCAACGACGAATTCCCCGGCCCACTCCCCCCCCCCCCCTCGCCCACCAACCACCAGAAATCGACTGGCGAGAGAACAAAAAGCGTCGGAGGGCCAGCGGCTGTCGAGCGGAGCCGGGTTTCGACCACATAACTTTCAGATTAATTAAATTTAAGCGCTGTTAAAAGGATTAATTAGTAGTAGGTACTTTTGCGAGGACACCGAACCTCGGGACAGAATTATGTCGAGACGAAAGTTTCGACGAAGGGGAATGAAACAGCGCTAGTCAGAAGGGGGACGGTCTGGGCCGCGGCGGGGTGGGGGGAGGGGGCTGAGTTTTAAGGGTACATTTACACTACGCTGCGGGGCAGAAACTTCGCTGGTCGACTTAGGTCGGATCATTTGGTTGTAACAGAGCGTGACATTGACTTTAATTCCGAGCGTACTTTAAACTGTGTATTCAGCATTTTCACGGGTATCGAAGTGTTTGTCTGCCCTGCTCGGCGACGTGGCTCCGCTCCGCTACAATTTCCGTAATGACAGGGAAATTGTTCGATCGAGAGAGGCGAAAGGAATACAGGCAGCTTCGAATAATTATCGTAGGCGCTGACGTGCGGCGTTTAAACAAGAGTGGTTGATACATTGAGAACACATTTCATTTTATTGAAATAGTTTCTGTATAATATTAGGGTAACATGTACAGTTGTTGATCTATGCACAGTGATTGGCCATTTCCCCAAAGAATTAGTAAATATAAGTATAATATAATACCTTTTTCACTTAATAAAATATATACGTGTATGTACATGTATAATATATGCACCAAAGTTTACAAAACGATGTTATTCGAGTAAAAAATATCGATATTTTCGTAAATATAAGGAGGGGGGAGGGTCAAGAATTGCCACCAGATTGACCAGTGTAAGACTGCAATTAATTTGAGATTGTGACGGTATTTATTCAGTGATTGAAAACTTTGATTTGAAACTATTCTTTATGTATATTAGTATAATTGTATAATCTATTGAAGTCATATGAATTTGTACCTAATATAAAGGCAATTATTATGAAATATATAGATATTATTCTTAAAAGGGTAGAATTGTGTTAAATTTATAGGATATAAGAATTTTTAGGATAGCTGCGTTATTCTAGTCAAACATTCCAAAAGTAGAAAAGGGAGATAATAAATATATTAGAAAATACTCTGAAGAAAGTATGAAAAAGATTATGGTTTAGATTAACATGACTTTATGTTTTTGTTAATTATAAGTACTGTTATGTTCAGACATATTGTTATTCAATATAAATTTAAGTTTTTATTGATAAATAAACTATTTCGTATGTCAGAAATGATTATGGGCTGTCGCATAATCTGTCGATCACTGTGCAATATCCAGTCAGTAACTGTAATTTTAGATGTCTACTAATAATTAACGATTTTTATGTTTCTCTTTGTGTTATGCAAATTCTGAATTTCTGCATTATTTTTTAAGTCTTTTTATGGCGACAACAGCAATTTTTATTATTCGACTTTAACAATGAATAGTTCTTTTCTATCAATTCTGTAACACTCGTGCTTAAACGGTCAATCACTGTATCAGCTACCTCACATATTTGCGTTCATACATTTACGTTTAAAATACTGAAATGTTGGTATTGGATATTGATAAATTTAATATTGGTATAAATATTTTGAAACCCATTACGTGATAACATGTCGATATTAATAATATAATATACGACTAATATTATACTGGATAAATGATTGAAAAATAAGAACCACCGGAGTGACGATAGTACTCGAAAAAAGTAGATCTGACCAAATCTCGGAAAAAGTACCAGTCCCTATCATTCAAACTAAAAACCGTCACATTTTCGAAACACTTAGGTTTCCTACGACCTCCCATAAATCAACTATGAACATCGAATCATTACTTACAGCACGGCTGCGTAAAATCGGCTTTCGCTGAACAACGCCCAGAAATTTTGCAGTTGATTTACAAGGGGGCGCGGCAGCGATAAGTTAAACAACAGGATTCAACGAGGTCGCATTGTTATCCAGCGCTGGTAGAGTATCGTCTTACCAAATATGCTCGCTGGCTGAGAAAGTGAGACTGGCAAGAACCACTCGAGCTTGAGTAGCTTGTATACCGCGCAGGAGTAACGGCTGAAGTACTCTCTAAAGCCAGGAGAGCCGAATGTCGAACGGCTCAGTGTTGAAACAACCAATTCTAGTCGGTGAAGTATTCTCCGTGGTTTGAGAACTAATACTTGCGAAGATGTTACTATAGTTTACAGAAGCGCTTTACTGCATGCCAGCCGGGGCCCGAGTTGCGCCTCCTAACAGCGTCCATTAATACCGTAGACAAGAGCATAATTCGAGCACGACTGCAACGCGCGTCTTGCCATTCTGCCGGAAGATGCCCGCGTTGTTCCCCGCCGGCGATGGGCATCTTGGACAGATTGGCCGACACTCCGACTAGAATTTGCGAAAGGACTGAACTTTCTTAGCTGTTCCGCGAGATTTCTTCGTTATCGTCCGGACACTGCTGCTTTCAGGTATTCGAGGTCATCCGGGGATTAAATTACTTTACTACTTAAGCATTTTCTACAAAATCTCTATAGCATCTTTGATTGCGGAGGTTTATGCAAGTGCCTATCATTTTTAGAAAATAGGTATACCGATGGCACCTGGACAAAAATTTGATATTTTTTTTCATGATCAGGTGGAACATATGCAACAGCATATTGCATGTGTTATTTGCCGTGTATATGCATATATCGTGCTCATCTGAATCATCTACCTTGTTAAATTCACTTAGACTATTAGTCAGGACTTGTGCTGGTTATGTTAAGGTTATATCAAGTTCATGATAACCTTAATTAAGGTTATAATCGTCATGACCTTGACATAACCAATTAGTTGCCAGAATTCTTTTGGAACGAAAGCATAGCCGAATTTATTCGAATATTTTTTTGTAGTATACGGAACGCAATTTCTTTGCAAAAGCGGAAGTTTCAAACTAGGAGAAAAGTTTTTGAAAAGATCAGGAGAAAATAAAAAATTTGACGTGTGGGATTATTGGATGTACCAACGCGATAGCATGCTTTCAAGTATCGAGTGCTTTGTTGTACATCGCGTGATCTCTTTGTGTGCGTTCGCTTCTGTTAGCTTCTGATACCCGGCGTATGGAGCTTGGATGATACAGCAAATGCTGCATTTACCTAACCGACTTTATTATAGCTTGTTTTTAGAAAGAAGAGAGTTACCGTGCAACGTCAGTTATAATAGCTGTCTACTTCGCATCGAACACTCCGGACTCGAGCGGTAAAGTGGAATAAACGGCTATTGGTTCACTTATCGTTTCATCGTTCGAAAAACATACTGTAACTAGATTGGGATTAACATGTGTGACCTGGGGTGGGTGTACTCGAGGTTGTAATGTGTACGCAATTTCGTTGGGTAAATGTCCTCGATCTTCGCTAACACTCCTGCTTCATCGATGTTATGTTCACAGGTACGTTCCGGTGTCGATATTGCTAGCCTTCGATTAATTGCGCAAGATGTCTATAAATATTTCCAAATTGTAACATTGTTATGACAAGACTATGGAATTTATGCATTCGTGAGGAAAGTAAGAGAACATAATAGTGGCTAGTGGAGCCGGTTACTGTGGGCTCTACCTTCATATTGTTATCGGGCATAATTAACTTTATATTTATCGAATAAGATATATTAAATTCTTGTATTCTTTTAATTTGCTTATTTTTCAATAAAAAGGTGTAATATGTCTAACTCGATAAATATAAAGTTAATTACTGTTAAAAACTGTTATGTCAAAATTATCGAAAGAAGAAATATACTCTTATTTGACGCCTGTTTCTTGAAATTGATGAAGACAATTTCTATTTTGCTTCACATTAATGGAATCACATTAATTAAAAATCAGTGTAAAGAAAATTTTCTTGAAATCATGATAGAGCTCAGAGTACAAGTAACGTTAAACTTCAAATTTTTACTATTTACTGCAAGCAATTAAGATTGATCGTCAAGGGTAAAGTTAAGAGCAGATCTGCAAAACGAGAAGCACATTCGAAGAAACATTATTGGGCACTCGGATTAACTTGCTTTCTAAATTCTGATAGCCCGTGTTCCACTTGCCGACTATCTATGAGAAACGGATATCGGAAACCACGTTTCTTTAAAGTATCGTACACCAGAGACGAAACGTTACCGACGGTAAGGGGGGAGGGGGGAGGTTGTAAGTGATACGAGGCTGGCCAGAACATTTGTCTGAGAACGAATCGACGTTGGATTCGCTACTGAAATAAATAGCGAAGTGGATCTGGAATAAATTGGAGAATACAGAATGGCCGCATCGCGAGAGTATTGGCCGGCATCCAAGAATTTATCCACCGATGTCGGTGTATAAAAATTTCAGCGTTATCAGGATTGGAACCACGGTCTGTTTCTGCTGCTGAATATCTAATGAGGAAGAATAGAGAAAGTTGGCCAATCGGTTTATCCATCGATGTGCACATGCGTGACGAACGAACAGATTCCTAGCTCCTTCGCTTTCCAACCACGACGAGACAAATTTTTAAGCACGATTTACCTTGCCAATTATAGTTCGCTACGGTTCTTCACCTTTCCCTACTGGTTTTCGGCACAATTTTAGAGTAATGTACCGTGCCCTAATAGTTTGCTAATTTTATTAACGCCAAACCTACCGAGCACGAAAAGTGTCTGACACGTGTTGTTCTATAAGAGTGACAAGACTGGATTTATTTAGACATTTCATTTTTATTATATTGTACGCTTGAACGGAAAAGTTTATTCAATCATTTCCTATAAAAGAGTCTTTATAAAGTGAACAATTTCAAAATCAGATATGTGAAACCGTTCAAAATGGCCGGCATCGTAGGTTAGTGCTAAATATATGGCATTATACCTGTCTTGAAAGATTAGATCTTAAAGGTTCCTTGTATTTTTAATGTCTGTTCTGGAAAGCGTTGTTCAACTCTCGAAACGGACGTCCAAAAAATTTAATTGCAACGTCATTAAAGCCATCTCGAAGCTGTATCTTCAAAGGAATCGGCTTAATTTAAGTTGTTCAATTTCGTTTTATGGAGACATTATTCAAATTGCACACCACGGATGACATTTTTACGATAATCATAAACACAGTCAAAGTCGCCGGCAGATCGCAAATGACGTGGAAATTTACCTTCTTGTGGAGTGAAATATATTCTCCTGGACGATCGTCTCGAGGGATGATAAATAAGAAGTTGCTTAAGATGCTAATTCGCGGTCACTTATCACGCGTGGCAACGTGAAACACGGAAATTTTGAAGCGGTTCGGGATAATTTACGTCGGAACGAGCTGGCCCGCGCTTCGCGAACCGCGAATGAGCCTGGGATCAGAATATAATTATCTCCGGACCTGACGGAAAATAATTTCAGGCTGTCCGATCACTATGCATCACTCGCGCGAGCCGATCTGTAAAGGAAGTTTAACGACCGGCCGCTCGCATCCTCACGAGGTCCGTCTCGATCGACGATTCTCGGCTCCCTCGTAAATCTTCCTCGGGTTCCATTTCCCGCTCGATCTTTCGGCCAAGGTATCGACTTACTTATTTCCTAAGAACTTGTTCGTTCCTCTGTAAACTTCTCTAAATTGTTTGAACTCGATTCGACGAGATGCCGCCCATCGAGACGCATCGCCTTCGCGTCACGTTGAAGCGAATAGGGAAGTAGCGACGCAGCATTTCAGAATTTTTAAGGATTTAACTTTATACTGTGTCTCGCATTAATATTCGAACAACTTTGAAAGCAGAGTAACTTTTCTAAAAGCGAGCTAGAGAGACTAGTTTACCAGGTAATGTCTACGTAATGTTTTTTTTTAAATTGCGATTGGTTAGTATGGACGAAAAATAGGAAAATCGCATTTTTTAACGTTTTTTATCCGAGTTTATAACGAAAATTTAAACTTTCATAGAAAACAATGGCAAAATTAAGCAAATGTATTTTATTCGTTGAACAGTGCCCTATAATTTCCAAAAAATTCAAGTCATTCTATTAAATTTGAAAAAGTTTGTTTTAAAAGGTATCCAAACAATGCAAATCACTGTATAGGAGTTAGCTGAGAATAGTAATTCTGTCCTTATTACAAATCTATAGTTATTTGTAGATGGCGGTCTTCCAGGGTGTAAGATCGAAATAAGCTTTTTTTAGATATTTATTTATAAACAATGTTCGCATTTATCAAATTAAATTTTTAAAAGATTTGCTGGTTAATAAATAACGTAAAATAAAAATAAAAATATTTTATACAGAAATGAAACCGTTGACTTTAAAAGGATAGATAGAATTCATTTGTGCGATACAAAATTGTATCTGCTGCCATTGCAAATAATTATATCTTAATATACAAAGTCTAATATTGTTTAAAACGCTTTAACTTATTAGATTGATACATATTATGAGTAAAATGAACAATATTTAATACTTCTCACGATTTTCTCCGACTACGTTCAATGTTAGATATTTCTCAATAATTATACAGAGCTAATGACATTTAATTCGAATTTCCGAACTACCGAGAACATGAATTTGCTGACAACAAGAATCATTGGCAAGCATCGTATATGGTGAATCAACGTAATACGGCGTTTAATGGGAGCTGAGTAGAGGAACTAACAGTATAGCATAGAGAGGATCTCGAAACTGGGGAGATTACGTCGGACAACATTGGTTTATGGAGTTTCACGAATAATTGAATCTCGTATCGGGATTCATCGGCAGCAAATGATCGAGGTAGTGGTGTACTTATCGGCGGTTGACTGACGAAAAGAAAAATATTTGTGGAACATACAGAAGCTCGCTAGCATTATAATTCTTAACATTTTATACAAATGTTGCAATTAATTAATCGATATCAGGAAACTGTGTCACTGTACACATAATATAATTTTTATCGAAACATTGGAAGATGACCATATGATGTTTTATATTTAATAAATCTGCATTTATATAACAAGATAATAATATGTTTGTATAACACGAATACTGTTTACAAGACGTTTCACAAAGTAGTTAAACGTTTCACTCATTGTTGAAAATATAACAAAACGTTCTAGGAAATAATCATTGAATTTCAATGGGAAAATATGTTGACAAGTATCAAATTTTTTAAAATAGGAAAATCATCATAGTACTATCACCTCCATGCGTACTTGCGCGCCAAAAATAATTGAAACTATGCCTCATTAACTAAAACATGCAACGACAACCATTTCTCCCATACGAAGAACGTCGGACAAAATCAAAGAGCAGATTCAAAGCAAAAACGTTGGAATGAAATTGCAAGGCAAGGCATGAAGACAAAAACCAGCGCAGCCCGTTCCATTATCCCCCCCAAACAAATCCCCAAATAAGACAGCAATTTGGGGACGGAAACCGACCGAGGATTCCAGCGAATCCGAGGGTGGTGCGGCGAGCAGAACGACAGGCAACAAACGGCGATCGAGAGTTAACTCCTGCATCGATAATGCAAGGTAAAACGGCTTTCATTATCCAGACGGTGTGTCCGCCTAGCCGCGTGTCCCTGGCCGTATCAACGAGATTGCCGTAGACGGAAAAAAACATAATAACGCGAGGCGCTTCGGGTGCAGTTGAAAAATTTAGCAGTCACCGGTAGAGGCGACGCGTTGGAGTGCGCAGGTGGGGTTGGTTGGATGGATCACCACGTGGTATGGTTTCCAGAGGTACGCGTCGACGGACTATACAGTGTGGCAGGGTCGGGGGAGCTGGAGGCAGCAGAGGGCGAGGCTGAAGAGGTTGAAGAGGGACGGTTAGGTCGCTGGTGTCTGTCTCCGGGGGCTCAGCTGCGGCGGCACCACGGTGATCGATGTCTCCACTCTCCGCAATTTGAACAATGTCCCGCTGTCTTGGACAACCTTCCCCTCTCTTTATCTATCTCTCTATATCTCTCTCTTCCTCTCTCACCCTATTTCTCTCTCCCTTCTCTTCCTCTTCCGCTCGTTTGCCACCCGTGTCCCGCAATTTTCTTTTCCCCTCCGTTTCCTTCTTTCCGGCTCTTCGGCCTCCTCGATCCGCCGAGTCTCTGTCTCCGCGTTAGCCAGCGTTCCGTTTCTCCCCGATCCTCCTTCGTCTTCCAGCCCCCGTCGACCGTCATTCTCCGCATTCTCCACTAAAATGAACGTTATACCGAGCAAGAAGGATGCGTACTCATTCTTATTTACTATTCCAAGCGATGCTGGCTGCGGAGTGGAAGAATACGCGTGTGCACGGACGAGGAAGCCGCGCGGGTGCAGACGGCGCGGAGCGGAGCAGACCGCGACTTCTTGCCCCGATGGATGCTTGAGCAATCATGAGCTTCTTCGTGCGGGCTAAACAAACGCAACGGGATGAGAACGTCTGAAACGTGCCATGGAATCGGGGCTTGAAAAGCTCTTAACTCGGCGACGCCGACGCTGTTGCAACCCCCTCCTCCCCGAGTCCTGCGTATTCACGTGTCGTTCATTGAGACAAGCACTTGCTGCCGGGCCGATGAGAATCTCCACGTATGCTCCGTGTTTTCTTTAGCGTTCCTGTTTGCATTTTCTAGTGGCATCCAGGGAAATAACTGCGTTCGATGAAATGGCCGAAACGGCGGAACGCTATTCCAGATTATCGTGAATGTGTCGCGGGATCTCGGTCCGACGGAATTTCATTGTGCACGTGAAGGATTTGCTAAATATGGTAGGCGGCGAACTGAATGCTTAGGCGAAATGAGAATTTACTATATATAGTATTACTATTGGGTTGGCAAGAAAGTAATTTCGGGTTTTTAGTGTGAAATAAAACTCAAATTTTCTATACAAAAAATTAACTTTAATCAGTCAAATATTTTCCATTCTGTTCGATGACCTTTTGCTATCTTTCTGGTAACTTCATGATCCCGTACTCATAGAATTTCTGGTCCTTAATAGCAAAAAACTCAACTAAGTGCGATTCGAGGTCATCGTTATTACTGAAATTTGTACAATTTAAGAAGTTTTGTAAACTTCGGAATAAATGATAATCCGATGGTGCAAGGTCGGGGCTGTATGGGGGATGCGACATCACTTCCCAACCAAGCTCCAATAGTTTCGTACGTGTTGCTAAAGATGTGTGAGGCCTCGCATTGTCATGGTGGAACACGATTCCTTTGCGATTTGCCAATTCTGGCCTTTTCTCTTTGATTATTTCCTCCAATTTCACAAGTTGTTGGCAGTAAATATCTGAGTTGATCGTTCGGTTGTTTGCAAGCAGCTCAAAATACACAACACCTTTGTAATCCCACCAGATTGACAGCATGATCTTTTTCTGATGCAACTCAGCTTTTGATACGGTTTGTGCTGGTTCATCATGCTTGGACCATGATCTTCTTCGACTAACGTTATTGTAAACGATCCATTTTTCATCGCCAGTGATAATTCGTTTAAAAAAAGGGTCGATTGCATTACGTTTGTAATGCATATCACAAACATTGATTCGTTGTGTTAGGTAAATTTCTTTCAATTCGTGCGGAACCCAAATATCGATCTTCTTAACAAGTCCAAGACGTCTTATATGATTTTTAATTGTTGTGTGTGATACATTTAACTGTTTTTCAATCTCTGGCACAGTTATGTGACGATTCGATTCAATTATCGCTTTCATTTTGTCATCATCAACTTCAGAAGGTCGACCAGAACGTTGGTCATCTTTCAATGAGAAATCTCCAGAACGAAATTTTTGAAACCAATTCTGACAAGTGCGTTCTGTTAAACAATCAACACCATAAACTTCACATATCTCTTTGTGAGCCTCAGCCGCTTTCTTGCCTTTATGAAAATAAAAAAGTAAAATGTGTCGGAAATGCTTATTTTTGCACTCCATATTAAAACTGATCGTAAACTGACAGTTGTAAACAAAATTACACGACATTGGTTTTTATAGCGACCTAAAGGTATCAACTAACAAATCTTAAAAGAAAAAGATTCTAACATTGACAAAAGAATAACAAAACAAACATAACGCTAACTACTGGTGCAAACCGAAATTACTTTCTTGCCAACCCAATATATATTACTATACAGGGTGCCCCAAAAGTCGATCGCAATCGGGAAATAACGGGTTCATGAGGTCATTTGAAGTAACTTTTTTCGTAGCGGAAATGCAATCCGTGGCTTTCTTTACAAGATATTGACCATACACAGTGACCAGTAAGAGGAAAACTCAGCTGGCGAAAGGCGACCGAGCCAATGAGCGGAATTAGGCTTCGTCCGCTCGTTGGTTCGGCCGCCTTGCGACAAGCAAACTCGCTTCTTATTGGTCAGTGTTTTTCGTTAATAACTCGTAAACACAGTCGCGAATTGTATTTGTGCTAAGGGAAAAGTTGCTTCAAATGACCTCAGGAACCACACATTTTCCGATTGTGAGTGACTTTTGAGACACTCTGTAAATTGGAAAATTGAGTACCACGATACTTTTGCTAGATGTTCGTGCATATCTCTGCACTATAAAAAACAAACTCAACTAACAAGTTCGTAACATTTTATAAAACATTTCACTGTATCGAAGTTTGGAGAACCTTAAACGTTACAAACGCCTGAGATGAATTTTCAGCGAGGAGTTTAACGATTTCGATTACGACGATCACGTTTACAGAAGTACAATTAACACAGAAGCATGCTTGGCGAGCAATAGGAAGCGGACACGTACATTTCTAATTTGTATTCGGTATTATATTCACATACATTATTCTTAAATATTGCTATATATATATCAGTCATGTCTCTCTGCATTACACGAAAAGAGATACTAACAAACCCGCTGAATTTTACAAACTATTCCACTCTGTCGAAGTTTGAAGAACGAGAAATTAGACTGAATTAGACCACGACGATCACGTTTTCAGAAATATCCTTTCAGAAATCCCCTTTCAGCAGGAGCAGAAACGAATTTATCGATGACAAAGGCTCGAAGAGGAAGGAGTCCGGCGATTCAACATAATTCTCTTCGAAAACTCACTTTGGATTTCGTTCCTTGCTCGGGGCGTTTGCCCACTCTACGCATATAGGCACCGGTTATCGAGTTAGATTAGGCAGGTGCCTTACCTTCAGATCAGAGTACGTTTACCGAGAA
This sequence comes from Augochlorella aurata, assembly GCA_028455555.1. NCBI lineage: Eukaryota > Metazoa > Arthropoda > Insecta > Hymenoptera > Halictidae > Augochlorella > Augochlorella aurata. Next base: position 15,147,359 of record CM052161.1, on the reverse strand, counting down.
CCTTTGGTACAATAGTTCTCAAAGGGGCTGACAAGGAATGTGCATACCTTGGATGAATACAAACAATGGCGTAGGAGAAGCCAATGGTGCGCGGAATTGCGAAGTAACTTATTCAAGGGTTACGTCAATGCAGCATGCCACCGGTAATTTCAAACTTTAAAAGCAAATCTCACCCATTGTCTGATAAATTCCGATATTCCCGGAGCCATTGGTGGTTCTATTAACGGCAGAACTGCGATCGGACGAATTTAATCGTTTGTAGAACACGTTCGACGCAAATAATTACGATACTATCCTCTATATAATTTATTCACAAATTCGTGTGCCTATTTCAATACGACAACTGCACACAAAGAGTTTAAATAATTTAAAATAAAGTCTAACCTTCTTTAGGAACATTGCTATTGCTTGGGTTGAATAGCTTAGGTTCATTGACACAAACCGACTTTGAATTCTTAATGAACAAGTATGTGAGGTTATTCCCGAGGCTCTTCAATTTCCTTTCTTTAGATCTTTCAAACGGAATCAGTTTTGTAATCCCTCGAAGATTGAAGCCACACTGGGAATGACAAGCGACGTCTCACGTTCGAATAGTGCATGCGGAGCCCTGCAATCTGTTGATCGCGGAGCCTACAGTCTACTATTACGGCTTATCGATCCATTACAGACTTTACAAATTCATAAATGCATATTACCCTCGCAAAACCAAAGTGAAATGAAACATAATGTCTTGGAGGTTCGAATCTTCGACATTTTCACGTTACGTATATAGAAAATAAAAATTTTGTTGGTTCGGTATATCGCTAAAGAAATTCTTATTTACGCCCGTAGAAAGTCCCAACTCAAAGAAACGCTAGCATCGCAACAGGTTGAAAATCCTAAAGAACCACAGAGCAGACCGAAGACAAAAAAGTTTGTCTTTCTCGTAACGGAATACGAAAATTCGCGTGAGATGAATGCAGCAGCAGCATCTACGTTGAAAAAAATAGTAAAAAGATGTCTTAGAATTACAATAAATTGCTGTAATCATTCACAGTTTGTCTGCTGGCTGAGACCGGTGAGCTTCTTTAGAAAGAGGATCCCGAATTTTCCCCGCGGCTGCAGATTTATCCAGGAAGAATGAAACGAATCCGTCTAATTCAGTCTTCAGGAACGCACGAGCGAATTGAAATTTTGTATTCTCGTCGGCGGTGAACGCGGGAAACGACTCGGCGGACGGCGGAAAAAAGGAGAAGAGGGAAAAACTTTTCAACGAGTTTACGCGCGTCTCTTTCCCGTCGAGACTCCGAAGCCGCGGAGAGTGAAACTTGGCCCCGTCTGGAGATGAAATCCGTGGCGCGTGACGGCACGCCTTCCTGAGCCAAAATCGCAGTACGATTTTAATTCTACCGTTCGCAGAAACGCGGCGGATTAGGGCGGTCCTCGAGGATGGGTCTCGACGTCACCGACGCCGACGCCGGGGCGCCGCCGCCGCCGCCGCCGTCGCCGCGAAGGAGTCTCGCGTATTTCGACGCTTACGTTTCGACGTGATGAATATTTAGCGGCGGTGCTTGAAAACGTTAAGACGCCTCGTAGACGCGCGGCTATACCCACGCAACGTTAACCCTTCTTTACCCCCGGACTCCTTATCCGAGCGTTTCATCCCTTTCGTAACGCGACGTAACAGGCGGTGCTTCCGTCTTAACTTCTCGGCAACAGGAATTCACCGTTCCGCTGCGTCGACGTTGTTTACAACTTGCCGACGGCATTTAGTATGATTACGGTTCGTTAAAAAACCCGGGGCTTCTTTGTTTCCCTGGTTCCCAACTTCCTACTGTTCCCGGGCTCGAGACCCAGTATAGATTAGGTTCGCCCGGAAATATTGCACAAGGAGCTCGCGCAGCGACCGGTCAGCGGTTTTCTCGTTAATTATGGGGAAACCGTGGAGCATTGTGCAAGAAATTGCGTCGGTTACGAAAGAGGCAATTTCTTTGTTTAATCTTCAAGTGGCTTCGGCTATTTTAATATCACTAGTGGTACTGTCCGCTGCTAAAAAGATGGCACAATTTCGGTCGAGGGACAGGGAGGGGGTGGGGGTATCCCGTTCACTTCGCCCGACCTGTACGTCCGTAGTCCTCACTTGTCTATAACCTCTCAAAACCCACTTCTATTGGTAAACAAGAAGACCGATAAACTAATCGATGCGACGAGCAAGGGAGACTGGTCGTTCGCTTCACCTAATCACGTCTCTTGTTCAACGCGTAACATGGCCAACAATAATCAAAAGTATGGAATGAAAACAAAATGGAAGAGGCTAGGGGGAGACCACGAGGATGCGAAACGGTGACGATAGTCAAGAGCCGTTGTATGTTTAAAATCGGCCAGGCACGAGTCCATCGTTTCCTGGAAATTGGGGCTAATAGGAAGGGATTATTTCTGCTAGTAAGGGAAACGCGTTTACCCTACTTCTGCGAGAGCGTTAACATTGGTCGATTGGTGGGAATAGGTCCTACACTTTTCTCTACGCCATTTTTTGAGCAACGGCCAGTATAAGTGTTAATGCTTTGGAAACGACTGATAATGATTGAAAAATTGCCGTCATTTTTTGCAGTTGTCATAATTCTTTAAAATCCGTATTCAAAATTTTAGATAAGACTAATGTTATGGTTAATTCTTTTATTTTGTAGCACTCTTATTTCCCGAAATAATGACTGCTCATCTTTTTAGAGTGTCTTGTATTTTATTTGAATACTAGTGACTTAACTGCGGACCTTTGTGAGAAGATAAGAATTTTCTGCAATATTTACATAGAAATGGAAGATAAATGGAAATTTATATAAGCCTTTAATGATTTGAATACATTGATTTTAAAGTAATTCTGGTTTAAAATTGATGAGTTGATGGAAATTGATCCTACACTTTTTTCTGCTATCTTGACACGCCATCGCATGACATCATATTGAATTCCTTGTTAATAATGGCGACTTGACATCGAAGTGACTCCATATCAATATTGATTACATACGACAAATCATACAAGGAATTCAGCCAGTAGTGGATTTACAATAATAATAGTTTTGATAAGTTCAAGGTTACATAGTAGAACCTCTGTTATCAGAATAATGAAGAGGAGTTGGATATTCGGATAATGGAATAATTATCTATCAGAGGTCCGAGTTATGTCAGTATTCCTTCGTATAAGAAATCATCAAAGTAGCCACCATTTTACAAATGGAATTCAAGGTCATACGGTAATGGTATTCACGGTTATACAAAGGCTCAGATGAAAGTATTAATAGAAAAAATGTGTCGCATTTTATTTGTCATATATGTTTCAAACATTCCCGTTTTGTTAAAAATGCTACGCATATTGGAAGATTGTACGCGCTATTTTGTTAGTTAGGAAAATAGCGGAACATCGTGTTATTTTATTTGTTCTGAATATTTATTCTCTGAAGAAAAATACTGGATGGCAACTTTGTCAATATTCTCTTCACAGGGCTACGTAAAAACATTTTGGTTTTATTATTTTTAGTATTCTAACTGTTAACGAAAATATTTTATATTTCACCGTAACGTTTGCTATATAAAAAAGTGCAATAAATAATCTACGATCGTTTCTTTCTCCTTTTCGAAGCAGAAAGCTGTTTTGCCTTGTCTCAAAATAATATTTATTTTTCTTTGTGTTTTTCCAAGTAAGATCCAAAATTGACACGTAGCAAGTTTCAGTTAAATGCATTAAATGTTCTCCAGTATTTAACGTTTCCAGAAACTATTTTCCTTTCCAAGAAATGTTATTTTATTTCATTAAGTTCTAATAACATTAGAAGATTTAATCCTAATAACATCAGAATTAAGAAGTAATAATTGGTACCTTACCGTTTACAGCTGATAATTTTCGTGAAGAATATGGATCTCCGTTAGGAAACAGAATATCTGAAACAGAGTAACAACGCATTGTAAATAATTGCTATAGAAATAATTGCCATTGCAGTATTAGAACATTTTCGAACTTCTTACAACTGTTAAACAAATTTACAGTAAAAGTACGAACAGATCCAAATTCTACATTTCAGTCCTCCCTAACAGTCTGCAACGTTCTCTCGTCCTACATCGTCGATGGCGCATTTCTTCGCAGCACAGGGTGATAACAAAAAATTGAAACAATTGCTTGGGACGCGTGAAAAACGGTAAAATCACGATAGTAACAGAAGATCCGATGAGCATCTAATCAAGCGTGGTGTTCGCGCGTATAGTTACAAAGTAAGCTGCAAAATAATTAACGAGCTGGGTTATGGGATAGCTGTTATTAACGAAAATTAACTGAGTTCGCTCGTGGCTAGACCGGCCGCGTGAAGAAGCCCAGAAAGAGGCAGACGGCGAGAGAGACGAAACGGTAGAAGCGCGATAGAACGAGAAAGAGAATGAGAGGGAGAGAGAGACGGGACCGGTAGACTGGCCTTAGTTAATAATAACGAGAATCGCCAACTCTCGCGGATTTTAATTCGAAATGTTCAATTAGCGTGCGGCCGGTGAACCGTGACGCGGTCGTATCATCGCCGGGTAACGACTGCCTTCGTTCTTCGCCGGCATAACAGCCGTAAATTGGAAAGTGATACCGAATTCACGCGTCACCGAGTGCACCGTGCGATCACCGCGTTAATTATAGATATCCGGGGACGCCGCTCCGCGACACGAGTGTATTTTAGGTAATTGGGGGTGGAGCCCGGGGCCTGAAATCGCGGCGCGCCCTTCGCCGTTCGTCGCACCACTGCTCCGCTCGGCTCGGCTAGCATTTTCCGCCCCGCGTCCATCCGTTCCGACGGAAGCGTGCAACGTCGATTCGGGAAAACAGGATGAGGAGAGAGCAGAGAAAAAAATGAGAGGCGTCCGTGCACGCTTTAAAAAGTTCGACCATTTATACCAACCCCCGTCCCCTCCTTTCTCCGCGCCGTGTCCTCCACACCCATGCCCACACCCCGTCCAAGCCCTATCTTCCTCGGACGGTTAAATCGTTCGACATCGTAACTCTCGGCGAATTAATAATTTCGTCCGGCCGAGATACCTCTTTTTTGGTCCCAGTCTTTTTGCGGAAAAATTAACCGGTAGAGGTCTAAGTGGATTCTGCGTGCAATCAATACTACGCGAGACCCTCGGAGAACCTCGCAAGGCCGAGCTACCGCCGCGTTACGGTGCGTGATATTAACGCACGTGTGCACATGTGCACGTTCCACGTTAACTTTCGCGAATGCGACAAACTCTTTGACTACCGTCGATCTCGTTTACGAAAACTTGCTGCAGCCCGAGCTTTATGAGCCTTCGGTTTACATGCATTGTTCTCGGTTCGCGAAACGCCCGTTGTTACAACGGTTGAATGTGCTTCGGCGTTGTTCCGCGATGTTGTCCGTGGAAATTCGACGATGTGTTGATCTTATTCTGGTTCACCGTAATTCTGTATGTACGTGATTGTTTTGACGTGGGTCTTTTGAACTGTTTGTGTATTTTTATTAATTTCCCGGGTGAAATTGTTGCCGTGTTCATCTAAAATTATTCGGTCACTGAAAATTCATTCTCCGTCAATCTGATTCAACGGAATTATTGGTCTAAAGATATTTACATAATTATGAAAATCTGTAAACGTCAACAATATTGTACGGTGTAAGACAATACTGCTGCAATATTTCCAATTTATTGATTATAATTTTTTGATCATTAAAATGATCAAAAAGTGAAAGCGACCTCTATTTGATTCCTTTATCTTGCGACTAGGGCAGTTTTACAAAATTTTCAATGTAATATTCAACCTGTTCATCTACGTTGTACCTTGTTGTAATATTTGATATTATTGCAATAAGATATCCACAGTCTAATCAACTTACGCACTACGTTAATGTGAAATCTGAAATTTAAACTTATTTTATTGCTTCGTATGTTCCTACAGGCAGTGCCCAATCTACCTAATCTGCAGAAGTATTACCTACAGTGCCACATGGCTTTAATTAAAATCAATTTTATCATTAGATTACTCTTCATTCAATCCATGCCCACATAGTATGATACACGCTGTACATGCTCATCATTCAACACCATTTTCTCTCACCCCGCCCCAAAACGAGCAGCGCGAACGCAACAAAAATGAAGGATCGACGACAGGTAGGAAGCGAAAAGGAAGCCAGAGACACGCGCTTCAACGAGAAAACAAGGTATGTAGCAACTAATTCTCAATAACGAGTCCAATTACGCCCATGCACGTCGTTTCGAGACGGTTGATACTCGCGATTGAGCGCGATCGTTCAACTTAATCGTGGCGCGGTCCGCATAATAATCGTCGGGCGTAGGATAGGCGAGCGGAAAATTTCTCGAGTCCTTGCATCCTTGCGTCCTTGCATCGCAGCAGCTGAGTAAAAAGGCTGCGGCGCAGGAGCATAGGAGCATAGGAGCGCAGGTGCGTATGGGATGACACGCTAAGTGACTGGAAATCATCCGAGATCGCATGCGCAGCTGTCCCCGTAATTTTGGTAGTTCGGCCGGGATGGGTCGGATCGGGTCGGGCCGAGTGCAGACTGCGTGTACGCGCGGTAGCTCCCGGACCCGGCGTGTCTCTGTGCAGGTGGAAATGCGTGCACGGTCGATCGAACGGAGAAACACGCCGGAAGGCGGATGCTGCGGACGGAAAAGCGCGTCATTCGTCGGTCCGTTTGTGATTTAGCGCGATTCCCGTCGCACGATTTCGTTGGCTGGCAGGTTCGGCGAACGAAAGGGTGCACACCGGGCACAGCGCCACCTATAGACGCGTCCACCTACCGGTTTGTACTTCCTAGCGGATGACTCTCCGGTGTACTGGTGTTAGGGATCCATTAGCTAATGGCTGCGCACCAGCCATCTGCTCGACGCTAGCTTTTATTCGCCCGTTGCCGACCTCCCTCTCTCTCTCGCCCTCTCTTTTCCACCTACTCCGACTCTTCTCTCTCTCTCTCTCTTTCTGTGTCCTGTACACCTCACCCGCGCGCACCCTCCGTCTTTTTCGCGCCACCCTCTCGCCACTGTCCCGTGGCTTAGCCCAGGCTCATAACGGGGACCGCCGATTCATTTATTCATATCTTTCTTTTTTTCCTCGTAAGTGAACCCCTTGCCGCCGCCAACCCAGCCGACCGTGGTCCTTTCGTGGTTTTTGTTCAACGCTGCACGCTACCTTATGGGGGTGTTTGTAAACGCCTCTCGAGGCGAGGGGCTGTTGCGACAGAAATGCTGCTCGAGCTTTTGAACGGGGAACCTGTGACGTGATCGATTGCTCTGTTCCTGGCTCCTGTTCATTTCGAATGCTGTAGGTGGGATACCCCGGCCAACGAGCCTCTGTCTAAGGAGATTTACGCATCTATTCCTCTAGGATCTCCATCGCAATTGAATGCTATTGTCATTCGGCACAAAGTGCAAAATTTGGGAACGTTCTAATGAAATTGGTATTGGATTTCAATGTTTATCAATTCTCATACATCAGTTATTTGAGACAGACAATAGAGAATCATTTTGTAGTTCCCTTTGTTTATTGATGATTTTTCTAGAATATGAAATTGTTAAGGTATCATTCGTTCGAGCATTCATTCAGGAAGATAATGTCGATGAATATCTGGTCGATGAGTAGACCAGAGAAACTTTCTTGTACAAAAAATTAACTATGAAAGTAGATAAGAAGAATATGTTTCGTACACAGTGGACCAAAATCTGTCTTTACGCTTTACAAATTTTAAGACGATTTTGAGATGAACAGTCATGTATGCATGAGTTGTGAAAGGAAGAAGAACTTCATCGTTTTAATACATTTAATAATTTCAGTTTGTGCTAATATATTTCAGTGTAACGGTTGGAACTTTTTAGAGTAACGGTAGAAATTTTTCAGTTTTTATTTCACGAAATATATTATTTTAGACTCACAGAATTTCAGAGGTTGTTGGAGCGACAGTGAAGCTAAAAGTATATTCGGAAAATTCATGTATAAAAGTGCAACGCTAAAAATATTGAACGCAGAAAGCAATGATATAGTTGTCGGTGAAACACATCGCACACGCTGGATGCCAACACTTTATCTGTCTCGAATAAAGGAAACAGCTCCGGAAGATATAATCACGCGATTTTAATGCATGCAAAGTGCAACACGCCGCGCCGCTCTCCATAAGAAGACGATGTCAACATTATTGCCGCGTATTTCCTCCGTCCGACCGTCACACTGTTATTTATACGAGCACATTTTTGCCACAAGCAAAAATTATTTCCTCGTAAAAAGTTCAAGAAGATACATATGGGATTTAATTTCCGGACACCGATACCAGGGCTGGCCAGGATCTCTTGCCAACCGTGAGAATTATATCCACCTTCGGAACGAAGCGCAAAACTACTTTTACAATAAACAGACGTTTGTTATTACTCGACCGCGGACGTTTATGATCGTCGTATTACCGGACATTTGTTATTACAGTCGACGAAGAATTTATTTGGCCTCTCGAGAAGTTCATTAACCCTTGTACTGTAATATCGTGCTAGATTCGTTACGAAGATTTCAAATGTAATCCATTCAGGTAAAAGTACCTATTGGGATATGCTGCGCAATTGTAACCTTTTTATGAAGCAATAGCGTAAACAATACGACAAAAAATTTACAGAACTCATGAAAGTCGATGTAAAAATTCATATTTTTGAACAATGTTCCTTACGAATTCACTTACACAAATAATGCTCCTATGTAACAATCAGCTGTAAAAAAATGTTTACTTAAATGCGGATATTCGAAAAAATTCATATCGCATTTTTCATTACAAGGAATAAAATTATTTGTTGTTTGTTTTCTACAAATACATTGCATTTTAATTCAGTACTTCTGCTACAACAGTCCACTTTGTGCAAAGCTGACGAAAAATATATTTTTCTGGAAAGTGATTATAGTTAAAGCAAATTAAAAATTAATCTCAATAATATACATTGTGACACATGGCGAAGATCAGAAATCTATCCATTGGAATCTATTCAGTGCGAACAACGTCCAAAACTCGCATTCGAAAAATGATCCGGTTACTTTTCTCTAACATCCATCCGACGACAAGTGAATATCGCAAGAAGAAAAAAGGAGAGAAATGCAGTATCATCAGCAAGGACGATACGGAGCCGCAGAATCTCATCAGCATTCGCTTTTCCCTTGGAAATCCAAAGCGGAAACGCGCGGCGCTGGGATTACCATTTCTACGAAATCTGGGTCTCCCCGGAAGCCGCGCTTTGTCTTCATGTAAATAAAAAGACGCTCGTTTACGAAGTATATACACGCTGAAGGAAAAGTTTCTCGCCGTCCAGAGCGAAAGTATACGCGTCGCTCCCAGGTGTATCCTGAATCTTCGGGCTCCGGAGTTGCTGTCCTTCCGGAGTCCCACGGCGACCGAACAACGGCGCGGGAATGGAGGGGACACCGAAGGAGGAAATCACGAATCGCGAAGATTTACAGAAATATTTTGACAGAAATACACGAGGGCGAACGTTGCATATTTCATCGGTCACGATTTCCACGGGGTCCGGCTGCGCGCCGAGTTCTTTCCCTCCGGAAGGGTTCTTTGTCTTCGTTTGGTGGACTGACCGGCTCAAGGGCTTACGGGAGAGGCTGCGAGGTTGAAAGGGCCACGCTCGGTACTTAAACGCGTGATATATGCGATATACACTCGATGCTGCCCACAGGTACTTACCTGTGTACTCGCGGGGCAGGTAGAGAGGGCCGAGGCAGCCCTGGTGCCACGGAGTTCTACACATGTTCGCCTACTTTACATTGCGGTGAGTAATGCGCCACGGACCTGGCATTAAAAGCGCCCGTAAAGTCGGCCTTTGCCAAAGGGTACACACCGTCGCGTCGCCCCGGCTGTTACGGGACGCTGTGCGACGAGAAGATGAACGAGAGGCCGCGTCCCGCCGCTAATAATATGTCATTAAAACCGGCCCGCGTGCGGCCAACAAAAAGAACCTGACGAACAGAAAGGAACGAAACCGGGAAAAAGTGACGCGCGTCCGATTATGTGCAAATGCGTTTCCGTGCGTGAGCTTTTTCCGCGAGCCAGCCAGCCGACTGGATCGATCCACGCGCTATCGTCTCCTTTGAATGTAAATTTGCGGATCGTTATTGTATCCGGATAATCGTCGATCAGATCCTACACCGGCAAACCGACGACTTTCGTCGGGTCATGCGATGATGGTTAGCGCGAGCTATGCGTTCGATCGAATATTTCATTTTTGATCACGTTCTTCTGCAGATGATTGCTAAGGCTTCACGAAATCTTCTGCGGATGTTTGCGCGAGAAAGAAACTGTCTATATTCATCGAACAGGATTTATTATTTTTCAATTTAGCAACTTTAACTTTAGCATACTTAAGGGAGGATCGAAAAATGTCCACAGTATTTTTAACTCGTATCTTTGTTCTAACGACGTTCTTTTACAAATTCTTCATTCTTTATTTTTGCAGATATCTAAACGTATTATTTAAGAGTATGGTATAAATAAATGTACCTCGAACACAAGAAATAATATCTGCAGCACTTTTTCTTAGATGAACACAAAATGACCCTCCCTTGAGCAGACCTTAAACCTTTTCTACTATCTTGAACTTCCTAGGGTTAATGAATTGAAAAACAATTTATAAATTATATACTTTCTTAAAGAAATAGACATGAAATTCACAGCAATATCTGTTATTTATGTTGATAAATTAAATTAGACTCTTTGAAAAATCGTTGTATTAAAAGGTTTTAAATCAAATTGATAACCACTTGTCGCACTATTCTCTTCACAATGAGGATAATTATTACCACGATTGTAATAATACCTTATAAGAAAAGAGAACATATATTTATTATATGCCTATACAGGGTGGTACTCGTGATCGGGAAATGAGGAGTTACCATTTAAAATAACTTTTTCCTTAGCGTAAATGCAATTCGCGGCTTTGTTTACGAGTTATTTACGAAAATAGGTCACTATTTTTGGTTAATATCTTGTAAACAAAGCCGCGGATTATATAATATTTGCGCTACGGAAAAACCTACTTTAAATGACCTCAGGAACCCCTTATTTCTCGATTGCGATTGACTTTTGGGACACCCTGTATATATTTGAGTACTTAAATAGTGATGACAAAACGACAGAATATTATTAACATATATTAACATAATATAATAACTGTCAATATAATAATATAATATTATATAATATTGTACATATTATACAATATTATATAGTATATAATATAATATAATAATATAATAACTTACGTCAATTTAACGTCTGATCAGTCTGCAAAGCAAACTATAAAAAATTCGGTCACTTCTTAAAGGTTAACAGGTAGTGTTTAAAATATAGCAAGAGGTTAACAAAAGAATATCATTGAAATTTTCTTCGCAGGACGAAGACTGCTAGGTACAGTTCACAACTCGTAAACAGACTAATCATCTCTCGAGTCCCGGCTGAATAGACCATAACGCTCGCATTATTAATAGAACAATTACGATCCCCTGTGTAGATATAATCTACGATTGAATAATAATGTTTATCGAGCATAGGTGAAAGTCTGGTACCCTTCAATAAGTAAATTAGCCAGCAATATTGTCGGCGTTACCAATAAACCGCGGCGCAGAATTAATCCCACCCCGTACAAACAATGAGCGCAATATTAAATGCAAAATCGCTGGCAAATGCGATTGAATTGCTCATACGCGCCGCTAATATTCCGGCCGCTCTGTGCGAATTTCAATTTTACTACTCTTAACCTTCGCGTTGAATGTCGATCGTAACGTTTATTTGTCAAAGCGGATCGCGGTCGGAAGGTTTACCGCGCGGCAGTTGTAATTAACGGTCAAATGAAACCTCTAGTACGCGAATTAAAAGAAACAGAGATTTCGAATGATTGAAGGAATCGATGGTAACGGGATTTTGTACCGATATTAGTGCGTAACTTTGTTGTTAAAATACGATACTAGAATTAAAGAACAATCTAAAAGCTGTACATAAGGAACACGGTTTTAACGAAACTGGACTTGTTATTTACATAAATAGTTTTTCAATTAAAAAATTTTAACTCCTTTCCGTGCCATTTTCATCGTGGTTACAAACATAAGCACATTTTTCATTGTAATAATTTCATAGAAGAAAAGAAAATTTATGATTATTGTGTGTCTACATTTAGTAGAATGATTAAATATTGATTACAAGGGGCAGAATTTTATTCCGATTTAAAAGAACGGAATAATCTCCGGGAATTTCCACTACGAGTCTGACTCGTTAAAGAAAGGCAAGGGGTTAAAACAGGAATTCTTTCTAATTGGAAAGAATTTACTCTACATCGAACAAATTTTTGAGAACATTGCAATTGGATAGAATGAAGAAAAAATCACCAACTTTCTTATCTGAGTATGACTTTTTAAATATTTATTATCACTACCTATTTGCTATTCTCGCAAACAAAATTTTGCACACTGTCTAGGAAACTAGTCCCTCTAACATCGCAGAAAAATTCAACTCGTTTGATGTCCCCGGCTGTAAATAACATTGATATAAATTTCATGATACCCACAGCTTCATAAGTGATAAATATTTTGAAATAATTTAATATAAACACTTGCACAATTGAGCGAATCAAAATAATAACATAATTGTACCAAATTAATTGTTGAGATAATTTAGAGTTAAATTAACGTGTAGTAACTTTATAATTTATTTTACTTGATTATATTTATAGATTACATTTTACGACATATCTCAACATTTTCGTAAATATCACTCATACTATCATGATTCTAAAACTCACTCATGAAAAAGACATGAAAAGACACTGTTTTGCACGTATTGTGTATAATGTACACTTAGAATACAAGTGAAACATAGCATTATTAGTTACGGAATTTTGAAATTGGGTAAAAAAAAGATGAAAAACACGTAACTAAGCTGAAAATATGGAATAAATTACGGATAATTAGATTAGTGTACAGATATATTATATAGATATAGATGTAGTGTATAGATATAATGTACACTTAGAATGCAGGTGAAATATAGCATTATTAGTTATGGAATAATATAATTTGGAATAAATAATTAGGAATAAATTACGGATAATTAGATTAATACCGATGGGGAAGTCGTCGTAGGTGTTAACGGCAAAGCAATTATTTGGTTGCTAATTATTTCACTGTTTCCCCCGACTAAATCAGCCAGTTTTTAAAATCCTCTGAGAACGCGCGGCGCTCGGGTAACTACTGTACACAACACGGGCGTTGTTGTTTTGGAGTTTCGCATTACACGTCTGCTTTCCTCCAAGAAGTGCACCTACTAATTACCTGCTGCGTCAGTCTCCTCGTTAACTGTAGACGAGCAAAGGGAACGGAGAACAGAGAGGAATTCCGAAATAACGGTTAACTCGCTGCAATGAATCCCGGGGTTCAATTCAAAATTTCCGACGTCGAGATTTACAATCTTCTTTTCACGCGGCATTTCTCTGGCAACTAGAAATATCGAGAGAAACATCCCGCTGAATAATTATTCAATTACAATCTCGCAAACAAGACACCTATGGGAATTCGTTAGACGTCCGATTGACTTATAAATTATGGGAGTTCGTGAACATATACGTCCCTGTGCGCGTCGAAGGAAATCGGGCGATAGACTCGTTGAATGCTCGTCGAATGAATTCATTAAGCAATCGTCTGCTTCTTCCGCTGTACACCAGTCGGCGCTGAAAGCTTCGACGGATTCATTTTCTCATTTGCGAAGAAATATTTTGATAACTTCCATTTACAATTGGAACGTTTTTATCGAATGTCTTCGGAATTCGCTATGTTTACATTTAAAACATTTCCAAACTCAAAATAAAAGTTTCTTGTTAGCGAAGAAAATGTAGAAAAGATAGTTTAATAAAATGTATAACAGTCATTATTAATTCTTTGTCTTATAGCAATGAGCCGCACTCGTGACGAGGATTTCATCCATAAACTACTAAATATGAATATCGTTCGTTTCTTCTAAATCGACACAAAATTTGACTGTTCTGTTAATAAAGTCTGGGAATAGTAGTAAACGAAACAAAAATTGTCTCGTTCCATCAGAGAAATCATTAAAGACAAAGTGACTGGTAATGAAGATTTCTAGTAATAAACCATTTTGTATAAATGTTATTCCGTTCTTTCGAGTAGAAATAAAATTTAGTTCTTCTGTCCTCAGTATTTACGTATTTACAAAAATGCGGGCAATTAGTATAGATTTTATATTTCTTTTAAAAAGTTATTACAATCGAAATAGTATAACGACTTAACTTGAACATTATGCTCAATTTTATTAATGAAAGTTATTCTCTTGATTTCATAGAATTTCCCATTTATTGTATTTACTATGCATAACTATCTTAAGTGGTTGATTTAAGAAAAGATCTGTGCCTGTTAAAAAATTCTAGCCATAGAAATAAATTCTCCCCCAATTTCGAACGCGCAGAAATTCTTTGTAATTTTCAACCTGTCTCAAAAAGTTTATAATTTCCTGTAAGGAAATGATCGATACGTCTCCGACGTTTGTAACAGTTTGCGAGGACATTCGCAAGATCAATCGAATTATCGTAAATTGCGAGGCCACTGTCGAAATAATTGAAGCCGCGAGCGTAATAATTTGAAACGTCGGGTTAACTAGTTTATCCCGATAACAGGTTAAAGGATAACAGGATTGCCGGAGTGCGGCCGAACGAATCCACTGTGCTTCTTCCAACAAGTGTGGATTTCGGTAGCGAGCAATCGTCGCCGAGGAACCGGCAGTAACAGTCACGGTCATAATACGATTTCACCGAGCGTCGTTCTCCTTTTTCGTGCCGCGACTCGTGATTAGTTATCCGGCTGGAAGTTTCGACGTTGACTCGAACCAATTGTTTCCTTCCACAACTGCTCCTCCTAATTACTCGTCGACAGCGGAGCTTTCCTCCGCTCGGGCCAACCCCTTTTCTCCCGGAGACAGAGACGCGGACAGCGAAGAAGCAATCAAGGAAAGAACGAGGGGAAAAACTAGGGACTGGCCGGCCCCGGTGAATCGAACGCTAGGATTCGACGGATGAAGAGGAAAATGTGAAAGGAACACGAGGATGAGGAGCCGGGGAACCGAGAAGGTGGAGGAAGACGAGTTCAGCTGCGTGCACAGTACGCTCCATTCATCGCCGCAGTTGCCTTTATACACGATATAATTACATTGAATCACAACACGGTGTCCGGATGGATTAATCATGCTGCATGCACTGCGAAGCTCTGCATTACGGATCGCAAACTTCCAACCCTTTATCATTGCCGATATTCTTGTCAATTTAATTATTTGTTGAACATCAACCGCTTGCACTACGAATTCTTTCATAGCTCCGTTGATTAGTACTTCTTCGTCCCTAATCATTTTACCAATAGGACGAGAGAATTTTTCTTATTCTTGATCTACTTTCATTCCTAGATTTTGATAACAACAAGATGAAATTCTATTGCGATTTAGAAAAAATAATCTTCATATTTATATATGAAATATTAACGCTTATCGAAATATTGCTTTGTCGAGTGTTAATGCAAGAAATGTTCAAAATGTTGGCCATTACAATTAATGCAAGCGTGTAGGCGATCAAGCAATCCGAGTTGTACAAGTGCAAGTGTATCATATTTTGTCAAGTGACCTTCATATTGTAAATTATGAACCACCGTTGTATATACTCCTTTTTATACGAAAGAACTTACGGAAGATTAAAGTGAACAAATTAACGTATGTTGACTGTATTATGTTAAAACTTCAGTTTTACTTTCGAAGAATAATTCCGTCACATATTACACGGTGTAACTGAATAATTCGTGTCAAATACTATTATATAAAGAAAAGTTGCATCGATAACTTGGATGCATAAGAGGAAAGTTATCCGAAACGATCCGGATACTATTCAATTAAACCGGCAATGAGGAACGTCCGCCGGAGTCATTTTTCATTCGAGAAACTTCTCGAAACAGCCAGCGAAGTTTTAACAAACTTGCGTAGTCCGCAGAATCTTCCTAGAGACCATCAATTCAATAGTACGTATCTCCTTGAACCGCATCAGTTCCGGGAATCTTATAAATCGTTCGATCCGACGTCTCTAAGTGTGTTTCCTCGATCAGCTCGCCGGCTATTTACTTTGGTAACACTTCAAGCCGTCCCTTAACGCCCGGCGTAATAGTTTTAAGTAAGTAGCCGAAGAGAGAAACAGTTGAACGACATCAAAGAGGTAAGAATCGAATCGGGTGGCGGCGTTGAAAGAACAGGAAGCGTGGAACGGAATGGCGAGGAGAAATGAAGAACTTTGTGAGTGAGTACACGTCGGTGTCAAAGTGGTTGAAGGCTGGCAGGGGCTCTTTTGTTGCGCCGCTCGAGACGCTTGGCATTATTAAAATTGGTTCCGCGGAAACACTTAACCGCGCTTGCCGGGCGGTGGTCGAGCCTCGAGGCGTCTGAATTACGAGCGAATATACATTACCAAACGGCAACGCCGACGACACTTATTTCCTATTCAACCGGCTTTCGTTGGAACTTTGTATCGTTAAGCTAAATCGATGCCTGTGGTCGGCTTTAAACACTCGAGTGATTTACGCCGCGCGGCGATCTTTCTCGCGACTTTGCAGAATTTCACCGTTTGAGTCGGCTTATTCCCTTTTCCGGAACCAGTCCTTTTGAGTAAACGATTGTTCACTGAAGCCGCTAACGAATGGTCGGCTCGCTTCTTGCCGATCGATCGATTCAAACGTTCCCGGTCTTCGATTTCGGCAGAGTAGATTTTACCGATAATGGTCAGACACTCGATGCAAAGCTATAGGGCACTTTTGGAATGTTAGAGTGACGCTTAATTTTTGCGATGCATTGGATGATTGAACAGGTGCCGTAGACCTTAGTGAAGCGGTGGAAACAGCCCGTAAAAATGGGGATGAAAATGCATTTATTTGAGTCTATATTAAAAACGAAAAATTGTATTTCATATACAGCAGTGTGCATAACTATAAGCATAAAGTAACTTTTACATTATTATTTAAATTGAAACTAATATTGAAAACTAATATCTAAACAGAAATTTAACAAAATACCGTATACATATATATATTCTGTTATTCCTAATATAAAAATACGCACATATGTTTCGTTAAGTTTGTTTTAAGTATCACATCACTCTATATGAAAGACGAGTTAACAAAATTTCAGAGAAATATGAGTAAATGATAAATGTACTAAAAGTAAGATAATGTTGTGAGCAAAATTTAAGAAGTATAACAAAGTGTTAGTGCATTTTTTATACGCAACGAGTCTTCTCATTACATCTGCTTTTATAGAATCCAATTAGAAACATGAAAATCGTGATCGAATTAATTCACAAAGTACAGTAAATTCTGTTAAACAAAAATTCTTTTGTAAACACAAATGGACAATTTGGGAAGATGAGTTACGATTATCTTGTCAGACTCGTCAGAAAAACTTGAAACGTGATTTACCAAATATAAAATGTTGTTCATGTTATTTTAAACTCGATTAAAATTTTGCTCTTCTACTTTCAATATTTAAGTATTGAAGAAATGTTTGGCGTACAATAAATGCAAGTTGCTTGTCTCATATGTGCATTTATTATTAACGAACAAGTATTAATCGTAGCTGTGAAAGAAATCATAGCGCAAAGGATTAGTTATCTTACAACAATTTGGAAAAGATAATATTGACTTGCATCGATCAGAAGATTTCATATGGCTAACACAATATGAACATTTTATTGCGTTTGTGAAGAAGTACGAACAGCATTATCAACTGTAGGTCAGTAACGTCGTAATCAATTTTATCGACTTGTAATCAATTGTATGTATGGGTGTGTATAAAAATGAGCGACGCGCGTGCCTGAGGAATGAGTCATACGTTTCTTGTTTATAAGAACCATCTTTCTGAGAAACAGGTGCGCGTCTAATTATATTAAAATAAGTGATATGTATAATTGAGTGTGATTGTTTAAAAATACAATGGCAATCACGCCAATAAAAGAAAAAATACTAACAAACTGAATAGCTAGATTATAAACTGAAAAACAAAGACTGAATAAATACGAAAATCAAGAAGAACCAGTAGCTGTCAAGTCAACGATCAAGAAATGTTTCAAAGAGCCAAGAGATGAACAAAAATACAACATATGCAAAAAAACGAATCACATTGAAAGCAACTTTTATTTCAATAGAAACCAACTGTTAGTTCCATAGAAATAATTGCAAAAGACATCTTCTGATGAATTCACTTTTTAATTCGATCTTATATATGTATATTATTCAGAAATTTTTATCTTAAATAATTGAAAAAAAATTATAACATAATCGAGGAAAAGTAAAGTAAAATATAATTGAATTTGTTCCGAGTAGACTATGGATTTTATACATTTATAGCAAAACTAGACAAAATGAACAATTAGGGAAGAGGAGACACGATTGTTCGAGCCCCAGATCCCACTTTTATAGTCGCCGATTGTTAACAACTATGAAAACGAGCCGCTCGAATAATCGTGTCTTCTCAAACTGTTCATTACTGTTTACACGCTGCGAGACAATTACAGAGAATTTACGGTATAATTTACATGATCAATACGGATGGCGAACATTTCCCTAATCCAAATTGAATCACAGATTCATGATCAGCTATCAGTGATCTCTGATTGTAAGTTCCAAAATACGACCGCGTCGCGTTAGGATATTGCGTCAGTGGACATCGATGGTCACGGACATTTATGGACCCGCGTAAGAACTATCATTCCATAGTATACTGTCGTCGTTATGACACGCGGCAGCCCGTTCCTGAAAGCAGTAAGCAATCCCGAAGACGCTTTCCATCGGTTCATCGATGGGTTTGCTGGGGTATTACTGTTCGTCGTTCATCCGGCTGTATCGAGTGTCCGGAGTCAACTTGATTGCCGCAATACCGGGAAAAAGCTTAACGAACGGATTGTTGCTCCGTCGACAGACGAAACGTGCGGCGGCCGCGAGCCTGGATGAATGTCTAACAAGTTACGAGGCGTTCGTTAGTCGCACGCACGGCCGTCCCATCGCGGCTGAATGTCTTCGTTCGCCGGGAAATATTTGTTGACACCTTGCCGCCGGATAATTAAATTGTAAATTATATTCCGGACACGGTCGCCACGCTTTATTCGCGGAATCTCGCGACGGTCGTCGTAATGCCGATAAAAACGATGGGGCGGGGACCGACGGGGGCAGAGGGGGGCGAAGGGGGTCGTAACGAGTCGATTGTCGAGACGATGAATGGCTAGACGACGCGAGATCGTTGCGACGGAGAATGACTGTCTGATGTCTGACGTGTCGACAGAAACGAATCGTCGGCTGAAACGGACCGGGAAAATGTTTCCGACGGCTCTGTCACTCGGAGCGCTTCATCCTCGACCGATCAATGAGACCAATGTTAGTTTTTCGCCTGATCGTTCTCGGAGTGACGTCCTTGTTGCAGGCAACACTAATACTCGTCGATCGCAACCACTCGCCGTGTAATATCCAGACCGACTACTGACGAAGCTTTCAAAACGATTCTACGAATATCTGTGCTCTCTTCGTTTCTATTTTACTGTTATCGATAGAATGCGAATGCATTTATAAAAATTAATAGATGAAATTTGAAAAAAGTGAAATCATTTAAACAGTTTAAATGTACCATTGTATTACGTTCGATTCATTAAACACGCTAGCCGACCTTAATATCGTTGCAAATTGTTGTGGAACTCTTAACACAGCTGTATTTGCAAATGGCAGACAATTTCGAAAAGTTGCCAAATAAAAAAGAATGTATTACAGATGAGTGAGAGCAATTAGAGCAAAAACCATTAAAAATCTCTATAAATCTTCGCCAAAGGGAATGATGGCTGTAACTAAATGTAACAGAGAATCCACAAAATATTTAGCATTAAATACCGTTCCTTGATTCATTACTACAATAAAAATTCTTTTTCTCAAATAAAATTGTTTGACCTGGTGGAACGCAATTCTGTTTCATTTCTGTATGTCTATAATCATGTTTCGCGAGACTGTATAAAAACAAAACCTTGATTGTAATGTTAAATAAATAAAAATCACTTTTCAACTGTGTCATCTTTTCGTCGCGGAGTGTAGTACGGTTCAAACAAAAAGGAGAAGATACAATTTCGATTGCAGACGTGTCTCCTGTAAATAAAATGTCGCTATAATTCATACAACATTGATGCAGTAAATACCGGTGTCGTGCGCAAGATTTAAATCGACTGGAAATTTTACATCGCTGAACACATTCCTCACCTTCGTTCCAAAACGATCGCGCGTGACAAAGTTGTATATCTCATATCACTGTGTCATCCATCAGAAAATCTAAAAGAAAGTCCGACTGGTCGTACATTAGACAGAATTTCCCCACGCACGTCTCCCATTCGAACATGAACACAACGGTGCGGAGCGTGAGTCGTGAAAAAGCCTGATGGATGATTATCGTGATCTAATGGGAAACGCGCCATGAATTTTGGCTTGTCGAACGAATGTCGAGTAAAACGAAGTTTAAAGGAAGCCCGTATGGAGATGGGAACACATGTTGGTACACGTAGAGGGAGAACGAAAATTGTCAGTTAGGATTAACGTTGTCCGTAGGCTCCGCCGTGCATTACGTCCCGGGAAATATTGGCAATAATTCAAACGTACGTTCCCTCATACCTCCTCGGTCATAGTCAATCGCATCGGACGATATTTCGGTGGATGTCTCTCGGCCGACGAATTTCGCCTATTAAATATCCAATGGCTAAAAAAGAAAGAACGGGAGAGAGGGAGTTAGACAGAATGAGAGAGGGGAGAGAGAGAGAGAGAGAGAGAGAGCTAGGGAGAGATGAAATTGGTCGAACAAACATGCGACGCGGATAGCAACGAGCGCGCGCGATTAATATTAATATCAATTTCAAAGCGTAATGGCACCGCGCGCGGATTTATTATATTGAAATTCATCTCCTAATTAATTTAAGATATTAATTACCGTTCAAAGGCTTTGCCGTAACTTCGGATTGAATATTGATAAATTGCGAGCAATTAAAATCTTGTCGCGCTACGTGACGGGCATTTTGTTGCCGGACGATTGTTGTCCAACCCTCTCTTTAATTGCATGACGCGGAGTAAGGTCGCGGAACAGGTATGCGAGGGCGGGGATCAATATAAATTTTCGTTCCACATTCCGGCATTATCGGCCGCCCATGCAGTTTGCTAAACATGTAACACAAGACCCAACAAACGAAGAATCCGAAAAATTTCATAATTCCCGCGCAACGAAATTTCAATATCAACGTCGCCGGGCCCGCGATCGATAATTACGGAGAGAGTTCTTAGGCGGACAGGTGTTTCGTCGCACGAGAGCGTCCCGATCTATGGATCTTTGATGTAAATAGGCTGGAACCCTTTTGAGGGGCACGCTCGCACACCATTTCCACGGAAATGCCTGCCGATATTGAACATCCGCTCATCTAACCACGCATCTCGCGGTTAGACGAGAAATTGCTTAACGAACAGGATATAGAACGGAACGAGCTACACTAATTTCGCGGCGGGCAACACTTTGCCGCTTGAACCGGGTCACCGGTGTTCCGTAACACGCAGCGGAACCGTGACGCACTGATTCTGATTATTGGCGGATTTTGATAACGACCCGCAGAACAGGAATGCGCCGTATAACTCAGCCTACTGGAATTACAAGCTAATCAAAAAATGCTCCTCGAAACAGAGCAATTGTTCAGAGACCATACCTGGCAGATGTACTTGTTTCATCAATTACAGCGGTGCATTTTAATCACGCTCTTTTATCAAATGTGCACTTGTTTTCGTTACTTGTAACTCTTTTTATTCTACATAGAACAATATCGTGTTAAAATTAAATGGTTCATTTGCAGGTCTTAATATTGTAAACATTCACTTGCAACTAGTTTAACATTAATAACTTGTTTGAAATATCTTACGAATACATAATCTCTTGCCTATATCGTTAATTTAATGATTTATGGAATGACTTCAAACGATATTTCAAGGACATTGTTTATAGGTTCATTTCAGGCTAATATTAACAAGAATTTACGTTTCCTGCGAGACAGGGTGGGAGGAGTCTTTTTTAATGAGTCGAAGTAGAACGTGAAGACATTCGAGGGTATAGCGTTAATTAGTGACTCAATTTCCTACGTCTCTTGGCAGTTGGCTTGGGCAATGCACGTGACAGATAATTAAAGTGTAATTAAAAAGATGGTGAAATCAAGGTTGACACCATTATATTGCTTGCACTCCTCGATAAATTTAAATGCAATTTCAATGTATAATTAAATTCAGTTTTAAATGGGTCATTGCCCCGTAAGACAGAAGATAATATAGTACACCATTCAGGAAGAAAGCAACATTAATTTAAATATTTGTTTCACAGATTCAATATTGCATGCATTATTTCTTCCTATTTTATTTTTATTAACACGTTAATTGCGTCATAAATTTTCTACTTTCTTCGATTTCACTATACATAGTAAACTTGCTCAAGTCAAACCATTGTCTTGACACACTGTCAACATTCACTCGAGCTATTCTTTAAGACACTATATTATTAAAACTGCATAATTCTAATTCGCTTACCGATCGACTGCATATGTACATATTCACCTATTTAATAGTAATTTTTATACTAATCTAAAAAATTACTCAGAATGTTATTTTCTGTCCTTTTTATCAGACAACGAACAATCGGAAATTTTTCAGTTTTGAAAAACTTTTAGGAGACGTAATTATAGCAGGATTTGCACTAATCCTTATGATACGCCGGCTGTTAGGCGGCGGGAGCAGGGATGAAGATATTATAAATGAAATTGTCAACGCTTTTGAAGGAAACACGTTCGTTAATACAAGTTCGAGCCGGTCGGTTCTTGAATATTCATCCCGCACGATGTTCCACAATGCACCATTGTTGCATTTCAATAGAATGGTTCTCATTGTTCAAATGTAATGCTTGCACGAGCCGGCCACG
Organism: Augochlorella aurata; assembly: GCA_028455555.1. Lineage (NCBI taxonomy): Eukaryota > Metazoa > Arthropoda > Insecta > Hymenoptera > Halictidae > Augochlorella > Augochlorella aurata. The sequence continues at coordinate 15,124,299 of CM052161.1, read as the reverse complement.
AGGGGGTCGCTCATAAACACTGACAAGCGTGAGAACCACGAGGCCGCCTGCTCTTGCTTTCCGTGGAGCTCGCCGATTTTTGCGCCGACGCTGCCACGGAGCTACGTCGAATTTAATCTCTTTGCCCGATTAATTAATCTCCTCGCATGCCAAGATCCGCGACGCGTAAATCAGATCCTGCCGAAAACCGCTGCGGCGAGATCCGCGTTAGATTGCCGTAATTACTTGCGGCTTTCAACGCGACGCTGCTATAAAGAAACCGCGTTCTCAAGCACATAACTCTTCTCAGAGTCAAGAAAATTAAGCAAACATTGTTCGAGCATTCTCGGAAAGAAAGGAGCATTGAAGTATTCAAGTATAATTTCATCTGGTTCGTAACAATCGCGAAACATTCATGCAAGTATTTACGAAAGTAATTCTTGCTTTATACAAACCGCATTTATTTTCACCAAGGTCGAGTTATAATTGATCGTTAAATTGATTAATTTCGCAAAACCCTGAAGAATCGAGAACTGAAAATATATTTATTCGAGTTGGTCCGCTTGTAGTAAATTTCATTTGGAATGCCTCGATGTTGCAGCCGGTGGTTCTTGCTAACTTGTACAGCACGTCGAATCGGTAACGCAAAGTAGCGGCACGATATTTCAGGTTTCTTAAGCGGGAAAAGAAACAGCCGCGTGCATAGCCGGACTCCTCGGTGGCCGACGCGTGATCAGCAAATTGCTATCGGTCGGCAATCCAGTCGGCCATAATAGATCCTCATCAAAGATCTTACAAGTGTCAGCAAAAAATTAGAGGGGAAAAAGGCGGATCGTGGAAACCAGTTCGCGTTGCAGCTCGATATCCCGAATCATTTATTTCGTGCGAGAAGTTGAAACCGTCTATTTCTTTCGGAACGAGCCTGTGGTTGTTCCAGGACGATCGGTTTCCCGGTTGGCTGATCGAAATCACCAGCCACCACGGATTCTGCGATATTAAATGTAATTGGCCCCCATGTCAAGTGCTACTTTCCTCCGTAAGTGGATGATAAACGATCGCGACACACTCGTGTCCGCAGCGCGGTTGGTGCATGTGTCTGTGTCAGATTTCTCGAGAAACGATTGCGTGAAAGTGGCTTAATCCACTTCGTCTCGGGCGGAGCGTGAGAAACTTGACGCTCGATGCCTCCGTTCGGGAAGCTTCAAGAGGGATGGGAGGGAGGAGGGTAAAATAAAGGCCGAGAAAAGAAACTGCTACTTCCATTTTCGCGGAGAGCCTGGAACGGAAGGCTCGCCGGGGTAATAAGCGATCGCACGCTTAGCGGTTTTAACGACTGGTGTGCGGAACCGGCGCGGGCCGCGGCGGGGATGCGATTCGTGTCGAATTCACGGGGTCCGATTTCCTCCTTTAACACGCTTACAAGCGGAATTGCTTAATGACGATACTCGTCCTCCCGTTCACTTAGTTTAGTATGATGCCAATGGGGAAACCGCGACATAAGTGGATGGTGTCCTGTGTGCTTCCAAGCACTTCTACGGTTAAGTGCACCAAGGGATGCCGGAGGGTGCAATCACACCACCGCCGAGTGCGCGCTGCCAACGCGAGGGGGTTGCTGCAGCCAGACTGGTTGTCGTGTCGTTTTCGTGGGTCTCTTGTTATGCTTTTTCACTACCGCAGCAGAAGAACTTTCCAAAACTCTAATACATTCGCTTGCAGCGTTGCACTCACGGCAAGCCTGGTTGCGAAACCTCGTGGAGCGCATGTAAAATATAAGAACAAATATTGCCACGAAGGATAAGTTCTCCGAGTCTCCTACTCTGCCTTAGAATTTTAGATCGACACTCGACTCTCTACACTCTTAATAAATCAAAGCTTTGGAACGAGATTTTAGCAGATCGTAGACGATTTTATTTACAATGGGGAGCGAAATTGAGTCAACACTTTAAAAATGGTACAACTTTTTTAAAACTTGTCTAAATGACTTGAATTTTTCTGTAAATGTTAGCGAGACTAGTTCGCTGTACAATGACTAAAATAAAATTAATTGAAATACCAAATGAGTTTTTTAAATTTTCGTTACAGGCTCAGGTAAAAAAGTAAAAAGTGGCAGTTTTTGTTTACCATTTTAAACGTGTTGACTCAGTTTTTCTCCTCGTTATATATGCAATCTTTCGAAATACTATTAACTTTCTGGCTATGGAGAACTGTAGTATTTCGATAAGCCGTAGGTAATTCCTTGTTTAAGCCTAATTGGAGAGTGTAATTAGACTCGCAGATAAAGAGAATAAAATGGAAAATTCTTGCATTCTCCCAATGGCTTTGCCATTTTGTGTTTCATGCAGAAATGCGTCAAATTCGCAGTTAGCATATGCATAATCCCTTCATTATAGGAGTCTAAAACAACCATAGACGGAAACACTGGAGAAAAGCGAACGGTTCTATCGAAACTGATTTAATAAAAAATAGTGTCTACCTCTCGTTGCAACATGGTTGCGACGACACGTCGACAGCAATGATGTCACAGTGTAAAACTACCCGGTAACGAACAACCCCTAACAAACACCAGAAGAAAAGAGTAATTAAGAAACAACCGCACAAAGTAGCAAACAAAGTATTATGGCAACAAAGTCGCTCTATTTATAAAAATACTTGAATGAGCTAAAAAATGAAAAATCGGTTGAGAACGTCGCGAGATACTGAACACGACAAACGCAACAATGTGCTATTTATCTAAAAGGACTTGGTGTCCAGATACTTATGGACGGCAGTGTACTTCCGCGACCATTGTCTCGAGTTTCAGATACAATTCAAAAAGCCCCATTATGTCCAACCGAGGGAAATTATTACGGTGGGTAAGTAGTTCCATCGTATCACCAAAAATCTGCTTTATCGCCCGTTTCGTTTCCGCGGGTCCTTTCATCGTAATTAACAGAGAAGCTTGTTACCGGGGTCGCATTGTTTAACTCCTTCCTAAATTAAGCGAAAGAATCATATTAATCTCCCTCGGAGGTAACATAAAATTCGTAGCCACGGCGCGGGGTTGCGTGGAATGGCGTGGAATGGCGTGGCGTGGCGTGGCGTGGCGCGGGGGACGGAAATTTATTTCGCGAAAGTTTCGCGAGCCCGCGCGCACACGCAAAATTATAGCCCTCGAACGACACCGGCGGCGAAGAACGAGACGAGGTAGAGTTTCGCAGGCACAGAGTGAAGGCCCGGCATAAAAAGTCGTCGATACGGGAGTATCCGTCGGTGTAGTTACTTTTTCTCCCGGCGCGCACCACCCCCGTCTTTCCTCGCCTATTTTTTATCGCCGGTCCACGTGGGCCGATCCAGGGCGGAGGCACGCATGCTGTCAGATCAAAAGGATGAAAATGCGGGGGATCCGCGGCCGGGTCCGGCAGAAACAATGAAAGCAAATACGGGCAATGGAAAACTACCAACACAAAAGAACGAAAAAGCGGTTATTGCAAGTTACAAAGGACCAAGCCCGGAAAAGTACCGTGGATATCCAGTTTGTGCAAACACCAAGATGAATAAAAAACAACACACATACTGATGGAAGACTGGAGGCGGAGAGAGAGAGAGAGAGAGAGAGAGAGAGAGAGAGAGAG
>CM052161.1:15057320-15120609 GCA_028455555.1 Augochlorella aurata | reverse complement strand
AAGAGAGAGAGAGAGAGAGAGAGAGAGAGAGAGAGAGAGAGAGAGAGAGCGTGGGGGGAGCAGACGGCTGCGCAGCAGCGATATTGACCAAAAACCACCGACTGTGGACCCGATATATCGACGGTCACAGACGTAACCGTCATACGCTCCGTTTTACCGACGTACAATGCGCGTCAAAAAAAAATGCTAAAAGCGGCACCGGCTAGGCGGCTGGAAATCGATCGAGCCTAAAAATAACGCGAAAAACCCGCGAACGTTAAAGAAATCTGCCGGCTGATAATGGAGGAGAGACCGATGGCCGAGGTGCGGGCAATTACGCGCAATTTCGCCAGCGAAATACCTGCGAAGCGCAAACTAATACCAGGGGGTACTGGCCGCCGCTTATCGCGTCAATTTGTACGTTGAATAAACGCCCCCGTACAAATTCCGCCCGTATAACTAGATGGTCGGTGTTTGAGTCACAAATAACGGAAGTCTATTTTCACGGATTGAACCGCGGCCACGTCCGAGCCCGCTGCATTGCCGGAGGGCGGCCGCCGTATGATCGCGGAAACGTCGACTCTTCGCCGACGAATCTGCGGTCTAATAAAGTAGGCCGGAATCAAATCGAGTGCTCCATGGCCAGGGTGAATGGGGAAGACTCAGATGGCCGGATACGGAAGAGGCCGCAGATGCCAGATAGTAACGCAACATTGAACGCGAGACAATATCTACGCCGTCGGTCTGTATCGCGCCTTCGCCGTATTACCTGCCGTTCGATTGAATTTGCAAACACCGGGAATATTTATGCCGCCGCGAGCAGCCAACTAACGCAGCCGCGTATCGCTTCCAGTTTATCGTCGAACTTATTTTCACCCTTGACAGCGCGCGGCGGCTGCAAAAACTATGCAAAAAATTTCTTATTTTGAAACTTGAAGCCTCCATTCGCAATTCGTCGTTCACTTTTTCCGCACATACTTTCACGCGGCACAGCAGATGAAATGCTGACGCATATATTTACACGAAGATGCTTCAGAAAAACATGAAACATTTGTTTCAATGACTGAATCTGTCACAAAGTTACTTTTTTAAATATATTTTTCACGTACTGAATAAGTTTATTTTAATTATTTATTTTATTATTATAAAATGTTTTCAGTCAGAAAATAATGCTTCGTGAATGTATCAAGTGAGACTAAGAGTACATGAAGATACTGTTTATGATGGAAAACGTTGGAAAACTTTTGCGAAAGAAGTTATTATTCATTGACTTATTGATATTTTAAAAAATTGCTACAAGCTGAACAATACACGTACTTTGAAATAACGTAGTCATTTAAAAAATACGTCTGTTAGTAGATCCAGTAAAAATCCCTAAACACGCGATTTCTTTCAGATTGTTAATTATTCGTGACCCCTTAACCGCATAGGATATTTATAAATTTATCACAGAGAAATTGTGTCACGCAGACAGAAATCTCGAGATTTAAGTAGTAGATTGAAAGTTCCCGTAAAAATAATGACAGCCGCGAACACGCGCGGTTCAACATTGTAATTACGATTCGATCTAAATTTCTTTTCTTCGTGCCGCAGTCGAAGGAACAGTGGTTCGAGGTGAAGCAGAATGAAACGACGAAATTGAATCGCCTTTAATACAATTCATTGCGGGGCGACCGATTCAATTCCTGCTCACGCAACGCCGGCGTGAGCGTAAAGTGCCACGCGGACGCGTGTACGCGTTTCTGTACGCGCCAAAGGCCCCGGAGTAATTGCGAAAAAGAGATATTCCGCTGTCCAGTTGCCTTTCACCGAAAGCATGGCACGTTCCCTCGGGGAAAGCCGCCATCGAAGAGATATTAAAACACCGAGCATTGCTTTCCGCCGAGATGAGAATCCACAATCTTGTGATCAAATCCTTTTCCTGCCCCCGAAGACTCTACTCCCGCATGCGGGTCATAAAAGTCGCGGCTGCTTTCTGTATTGCATTTGCTTGCATAAAGGAGTCGTTTCAGTCGACATTAATCCTTCCGTGGAAAATAATTAAATGATATTGAAGCTGGTATTGTAATACAAATTCCGTCATGTTAATTTTATACGCTAAACCATTCCAATTACCCACAATGCTTGTGTACAACGTTATTGAATCAACCTATGAAATATTTTGTATTCATTATTTAATCCTTGCATTTGTTTACAAACATATAATTGAAAACTATTTCAATAACGCTAGTAATACAGCTTTCGTTTCTTCTAAATTTCTGTTCACTTCTGAACATACAGTTGTTCGCAATCGCCATTTTCCTTTAAAAAAAATTCTTATCGATATACAATAACGAACACAGGAAACCCTTCCAACTTTTAAAAAACAACAACCATCCGTGGTCATTCTATTCCTGACACGGGAAACTTAATAATTACAGGAGGACATCTGACACCCTTATTACGATTTCTCTTGTTATCGATCATTTCCGTGTCCCGCGAACGTCCATCATTTCTACGCGATCTCGAAATAGAAACTGCGAAAACACGATCGTCGTGGAAAATCCCATAGAATTCGACAAATAATTAAGGCCCAGAACGAAAACGTTCGGACGAGTTTCCCGCGGCGGAATTCAATTAATTAAAACGAGGTGTAGAATGTCGGCGAGGGGGGTGGGCCTGTCGGCTCGGAGCGGGGCGTCGTATATGTAGGCCGAGTAATTCATTATTTCGATTATATGACTGGCACGAGTTTCCGGCCGGTGTTCCATGCCCCCATAATGATTACGATTTTTCGAGTACACGCGCATAACGAGTCGCCGCGGCCCGAGCTATACGGGCGAAAACAGACGAGCGCGCATTTGCATTCCCGTCTTAATTTGCGACGCCGTGTTCGAGCGACAGACGGCCCTTCTAATTGAACGGGCCGACAACGATACACCATGGGGGAGTGAGCGGGCCCATGGCATCGATACACCGCGACGACTGAACACTGGTGAACACTCGTTTTTTCGAGTGCTCCGTGCACTTTGAATTCTCTGTCCTCGCGTCCATTATTCTCGAACCACTTGCACGCGCTCGCGCTCGTATTGCCGGCAATAATTCGTACGTCTGTCTCCGAAGGGGGAAGAAGTGTCGGGGTCCGAAAGAAGAACAAACGACAAGTGGGAACAAGCACAACGATCCAGTGTTTGATATCGGGAGTGGCAGCCACGGCCGGCACTAGGCTCCCGTTCCCTCGGTTGCCTTCAATTTACCTCACCTTTCGTTTCTAAACAAAAGATCGTTATTGCGACTGCCGCCGTCGCGAATCGATTGGTCTCGCCCCCTGTAAACAGGACGTTTAACGTTTCGCAATCTAACGTCAGCTTAGATCATAGTGAATGCGGTTCCGATCATATAAAAAGGCCTTTCGAATTTTTTTTTTAATTTAACTATCAAAATACTTTTCATTGTTTCTTAATTTTTTATGTTTACAATATATATATGTGTGTGTGTGTGTGTGTGTGTGTGTGTGTGTGTGTGTGTGTGTGTGAAGTGAAAGAGGCATTATTATATTTACTAATTTTTTAGGAATATGATCAATCGTTATATATAGATCAACAACCTTATACGCTACCCTTTTTGTTATTGTTCGCGTATATTAGACGATTTATTATAATACGTATATATTGGATAATTTTTTATTCTACATGCATATTAGATAATTCATCACCATTCACACATATTAGAGATTCATCATTTTACGTATACAGCAGATTACGTTCAAAATCTCCATAACGAGTCTAACACGGTATTATAACAACTGGTAAGTGAAAGAACAGTAAACTGCATCAAACTGTTTTCACTTTGTAGTCGTTTAAATATTTTAAAAGTGCACAAAGTCGCCCCGCGTAATAATCACTGTGCAGACGTTCGTATATGTGCGACAGATCCTTTTAAAATAATTATCTCAACATTTCATTAATATTACAGCTTTATCAAAGGGTCGAGTGGCACACCTGTACCGCTGTGTGACGCACGATGACTCACTGTTAAAGTGTTGTAATTGTTTTAATTTGTCTTAATAAGTCGACTGGCTAATTAAAATCTCTGGTTGGCGGCTATCGATCCGGAATATGAACAGGGTGCAATTTAATAGTGAACCACCACCCGATCCGCAACAGTATCAGCACGCTATTTGATCCGCTACTGAAAGTCAACTCTAATAGCAAACTTTTTTCTAGAACGATGGCTGCGCCTGACTATCTCTGTAATGGTGATTACGCGATACAAGACTACGAATATTTAATATTTGTTACTAATTTCTAAGTAAACCGAGGGCCTTTATGCGAATTCGAATATTTATAGCTAATCTAGTGCAAACTAAAGTAATTAAAAAATTTCATTTATCGAATAAACGAACTTTTTCGGGTAAATAAGAGAAAAGTGGTACTAATTTTTACTCGTCTACTTTTCATGTACTGTAAATGAATTAAAATTTGCAGTCCATTTGTGACTGTTACTCTTCTTTGAAAATTTAATTTTTCTGTTTGAGAGTACATCAATTTTCAATGTAAATACATGCACGGTAAATTTCATGTTTGATAATCATACATTACAGATGCAACAACTTTTGCTATTTCTACTGTTGATCTATGACAGTTTCGTCGAACGAAATCATGAAAATTCGCCAGTCAACATTGTGACAGGATCGACAGCCCGTGACATAGACGTTACATCCAATCTACATAATGGATCAAGTAAATTCTAAAAACCTAATTTCAGCGAAAATCGCGACCACGATATATTTCGGTCCCAATCAATATTTGCTGCACCGGATTCTAGCCCGCACTAATTCACAGGGACAACAAACTGAATCCAATTACCGTGTCCCCATCAAAAAGTACATTAACAAATTCGATCAGCGACAGAAAGAGATTCAATTTACTTATTTCCGATAATTAACTCTTCAGAATATCAGTCAAACTTCAAAGTGCAGTATCGACCGCGTCATCCTCTCCATTTACAAGTTAAAATAACCGAAGCCGGAGTGTGGTTAGAAGACGAATACGGGCGTGCATCGGGGGCTCGTTACTTTTTCCTTAAAAATATATGGCACGTAACGACGTAGCCATTGGAAAAATATGTCGGGCGAGCCGCGGCGCGGCGTAAAACGAGGATAAAGAGAAAGAGATCGGAGCGCCTCTGCTAGATAATTACACGCACCGCCGGAACGATACTCATTCCAATGAATTAAAAGAGTATAACCGGAGCGGCTAGAGGTTCGATTACGAGCATCGAACTCTAAGAAATTACCAGGCCTCGAGGCCGTAAGCGACTACGCGGGCAGCTCGTTTTCCCACTGTTTAAGCAAATTGAACGGAGCTAATGAGACCAGGTGCGTAACGGGTTCGAGCCAATCGACGGAATGGCTGGAAGAAGGGTAATCAAGCGAATACCGTCGATTCGTTTCGCCGCTCATATACGAAATTGCTGTCGTTCCGTATCCGTTATGCCCGCGCTCGGCGAGATCGAGCAGGCTAATTCATGCGCGCGTGCGCTTGCACCGAGGTAACAGTCGAACCATCTCGGGAGCGGGTGGAATCGGTTGACAGCGTACGCGAAAAAGAGACGGTGCGGAAGCCTTCGAAGGGGCGAGGACTGAACAGGGTTCGCTGTGAAGGGGGAGCGACGAGAGACTGCGAGAACGAACGAGTGCGAGAGACAGAAACCGCACTATGATTGCATTCAGTAGGGCACATCTGCCGCGCGGTACATTGTGCTGCGCGCTGCGCTCATCCCCGGCATCCGATCTCGGCGCGATGCAACCGCGAAAAAAGGAGTAAGGGCGCAACGGAGGACCAGGGAGGAACAGAGAGAATCGGGGAGAGTCGGAGAGTGTCGGAGAGTGTCGAAGCGGGCAGGGGACGAGAGCGTCGAGCGACTGTGAAAAAAAGGAGGGTGGACCCTCTCTCTTCGTTTCAGGCTCGTGCCAGACCTTTATCGAGTTATATCGTCATATCGTCATACCTGCCAACCAATAAATCCTGAGCGAGCCCTTTCACCGAGGCATCCGCTCTGATTTATCGCGGAATTAATATTAGATCCACCGAAAATATCGGGTCGATATATCGGGTTACGCGATTACCGAGCGAAACTTGGGGAGTCTGATGGTCGAGGAAAAAAAGGTGCGCATCCGATATATAGTATAGTATAGTGCTCTTCGGGTGCCTAACCCCGTGAAATATGCCGCGAATCCTGGCCAGGGGTGAGTCTGATTTATCCCCAGGATCGTTCTTAAATATTTTCGGGATTTGTAGGTTGCGCTGAATGGTGAACTCGGGTCATAAAACGCTCGAGCAAGCCGGGGGATGCTTGGTCTCGGCCGTCTTCGAATATTAGGCTTTTAGGGAGATAGGGGATGATGTCTAGGGGTGTTAATGGATATGTGGGACACTTTTCAGGGACCGTTCGACCAGAATATATTATTTTACTACGACATATGCCATGTAGCAGGCTAAGGTAACGCGTTTTTCGTGGCGAATATTAGTATTGTCAGGGAAACAGAGACTATGAGGGTAGAGCTCGAAAATATTGGTATATGTCGGCAGGGAAGTGACTGGAATTGCAGCCAGGAACGATCCTTGAGGGAGTATATCATCCTGATGGTCAGACTAAGTGGAATCTTGTTTTATGTTTATGATGCTTTTAAATGCCGAATATGTGGGATATTATTCGACAGTGATATTATTGTCAAGTAAATATTACACATATATAGCGAAGTGTAAAGTATTGCTCGTTGCTGAAAAGATGGCACAGTCTTTGTCGAGAGGCAAGGAGGGTATCCCGCTCGCTCCGTATGAGCTGCACGCCCGTAGTCTCTATTTGCACATGACCTCCCGAAACTCAATTCTGTTAGCAAACAAGAACGCCAATAAACTAATCGACGCGAGGAGCAAGCGAGCGCGTAACTTAGCCAATAATAATCAAAAGTCTGCATTGAAAACAAAGTGGAAGAGGCTAGGTGGAGACCACGGGGGAGTAAGATGATGTCGAGAGTCGGGAGGCGTTTGTTTACAATCGACCAGGTTCGAGTCCTTTGTTTCCTGGAAATTGGGGATACTAGGAAGAGATTATTTCCGCTAATAAGGGAAACGTGTTTACGCTATTTCTTCGACGGCGTTAACATGGATAGGTTAAGTATATGGACAGTATACTTACGGACTAAGTATATTATACTTACGGTATAAGTGTTAATGTTTTGGAAACGTCTGATATTGATTAAAAAATTGCCACCACTTTTTATAGTAGTTGTAATTTTTTAAAATCCGCATTCGAAATTTTAGATAACACGAAAGTGTTGGTTAATTATTTTACTTTGTAACACTCTTACTTCCCGAAAAATGATGGTTTGTTTTTTTAAATGCGTCTCGTATTTTATCTGAATACTAGCTACTTAACTGCGGACCTTTGGAAGAAGATAATAATTTTCTGCGACGGTTACGAAGAAATAGAGGATAAATGATACATACGTTAATTTTAAAGTAATGCTGTTTCAAAATTCTTCATTAACATTTTTACAATGAACGCATAACATACGCGATCTATTAATTGTATTCTCAAACGTCGCAATCTGAAAAAGACATTGTTAATAATATTAAACTATTCTTTGTAGAACGGAATCTGTTGAATAAATTTTATATAACATTTTCTTACGCATCTTATGGCAATTACAGGTTAACAAATTTCCAAATTATTTCATCGCTTCGAATACAGTTTCACGCAATCGATAGCAATTAGGCGAACGTAATACGAGAATTAATGCAGTACACAAATTTCAATTTGATTTCAGTTTTCATAAATTAGTGCACGTGAATTAATGTTCGCTATTTACATATCTCGGTTTCATGATGGCAGTGAAGGGCTTCGTACAACAGAATGAAATTTTATTGCAGATGAACAATGTAACGATACGATATCAGAAAAACGTATATTAACAGTATAATTTCCTTTCTGAACGAATGCTAATGTACCATTTCCAATCTGTCAAAATTATTAAAGAAATGGGGAATGTCTTATGTGGTTCTTATTTTTTACCGTTGGACATTGTGTGGAAATAAACTTGGACTCGATAACTTTTCCGTATGAGCTACATTCTTTAACGGTAATCATAATATACTGGTTCGAGTTATATCTGTAGACATACTCCATAACGTGAGCTATACAGCGCACGTTTTGGGACCCTCACCTCTTACCATTTGAATTACGTGCGTCTTATTAAATGATGGCACTGCCTCCAGTTTGTTTTTATTTTGATTTAAACAGACACTATTAACACAGAAAATTTGTATTTTGCGCGAAAATTCAATTACCAATTTGAGAATTGCCTTGAAAATATAATTTAATTTAACTCCTGAAAACTTGTATTCGTGCCCAATGTAATAAATATATTTATTACATGTTATACATGTGCGTATAAACCTTCGTCCGGGTTGGAATAATAAAAGAAGAAGAAACAATATAATTACGTGGATTCTCGCAAAAAGGGAAGGTCGTAAGTAACCTCGAGCACAAAAGATCATTGAATATTCAAAGGGAGGTGATGGTAGCAAAGAAAATCGGGGCGATTTAATCACGACGGTTGGTTCCTGGTCGCGATACAGGTAAATCAATTATCCTGCGAAAGGAGAACTCGATTCCGAATTCCGACTGATCTGCCAATCCGTCTTGTATCTGCTCCGGAAAGCAACGGGAATGGGAGAAACATCGGGCTGACGTGCGAAATAATGTCAAGACGCGCATTGGAAACTGCTACCCACGGTGCAATAGGTGTTCCATTCGCCGGTCGCCTCTATTCGCTTATAATCTCGAGTACATTTTTCATGGCAGCGCGTTACGTTACATATTTATGTCACGCCCGGCTCCGTTCACGTCGCTGGATATGCAGAAGTTGCACGAACATAGAACGAGGGCTCGCGTGGCTCTTACAACGTGGCGCCCATTAATAATTTAGCGAGCTGAACAAAAGGGCGGTACTTGAATTTGATGTTGCCGTGGTTCTCCTCGTCTCTCTCCGTTCTCCTCTACAGCTCTATCTCTCTCCTCCACTTCTCCATCGCACGTCCGTTTGCTACCTTCGTCCTCCTTTCTGTTATCCGTGACTCGGCCTGGCCCCAATGTATCCCTTGTATCACGATATATAAATCCTTTTCAGCCGGGCGTGCACCCTCTTCACAGCGGATCCGGACGGACGGGGATGAAAATGGGAGCTTACACGCGATTACAGACCCTCCCGCCGGACCCTCCGGCCAGTTAGCCTACTTTCCGCTAACTTTTGACATCGCGGCGGACCGAGCAAAGCGGTAGCCGTCCCGACAAGGACCCATTGTTCAATTCGCGATGAATTAATAATCCGTCGTCGCGTCGCAGCTCGCCCTTGAAGAACAACTCCGCACCGCCACGGCCACTTTGATCTCGACACGGCTCGCTGCTGTCCCGAACAATGACGTTTCGAACGGAAATATACCAGCTAATTACTGTTTTTCATTTTCCGCCGTAATTCTGTTAGCGGCGCGTTTCCCGCGACGACAAAGCGCCGACGCCTTTGTTTCTCGTCGCTCGCAAACTTTTCAATCGTTCTGCTATGCGTCGCGATGTACGGATGACGGATCACCGCGCTCATTGAGTTTCTACTGTCATCAAGCTTTCGTCGCCGTCTCGTCGCACCTGGAGAGGCGTGATGGCTCGCGACGAAAGATCCTCCAGCACCGCGAGCGCACGCCTTTCACGTGTCGCCGATTTACATACGCGACGGATTATCGCGCAGGTCGGGCCGAGCGTGAAATAATCTCGTTATGGAAATGGACGCGCGACAGTCGACATCGACGGACCTCCTCGGCGTGTCCCGCGCCTGTTTCTCACCCGTGTGCCTCTTTATCTCGGCCTTCGGCGAAACATAGTGGTATCATCCTCCTCCAAGCCTTTTCTACTAGGAAACCATTCTGCCGACTTGTGAAACCACAAGCTCGTTCGAACGCGCCTCCGACACCTCGGTACAATGCTTTTTCCTCAGTGATTTTTCCTTTCAGCTTGTTAGCCGAGGAAATTAGTTGAGCAGCTTCAAATAAATTCGTTTATCAAGAAGTGGCACAGTTTTTAGTAAAGAAAATGTTTCTTTAAAACAGTCGCCAGTATTTTTCGTTCTTGTTGAAATATTAGTACGCAGGCCGTATACGAGTGGGGAGCTGGAACATTCCCACGATTTTCAATTGCGACCAAATATGGTATTTAAGGCATAAATGTTTCTCGAACATTGTCGATAACTTCCAAGATAATCAGTATATTAAAGCGACCAATGTAATCGTCTGTCAAACAGTTCGTTACGTAAAATAATGTTTCATGTAAAACTGACTCTGAATAATCACGGTCCTACTAAATCGAACTACATAATTTCATTCGGATGAAAGTGTAGCCTGCTTCACTGCTGGGAATGGGTACCTTTGTTTACGAGTTATTAACGAAAGACAGTGAACAATCAGAGACAACCAATCAAAAGGCCTGCACGTTTTGCACCAGACTGTCTTAGAAGTCGCACAATTAATTTCTGCGCGCAAACCCTCTTACTCTACATAATCATCATCGATCAACTATCTTGGCGATCCCCATTGGGCAGAATCTCAACTGAGCATTTCATCGAAGCAACATATATGTATGTATACCATCGAACGCGAGTTTTACTGCCCCCGTTGGCCAGATAATAAACGTTCGCGACAGACCGATGCCGGGGCGGCAGAAGAAGTTAATAGGAATTTCTCGAGTTAATTAAGAAATGATAATAACTCACTCGCCACGCCGGCGTTCCTTATTTACGCCGGTTCTGGACTCTGGTGTAATCGCGCTCTCTCTCTTTCTCTCTCTTTCTCTCTCTCCCTCTCCCTCTCTCTTTCTCTCCCTCCCCCCCTCTCTCTCTCTCTCTGTCTTGCCACCTCCCTCCCCCTTCACTCGATGATGTAGCTCGCGGTAGCATACGCAGCGAGATTATGACACTCGGCTCGTTACTCGAATGTAGGCTTACGAGTATTCCGCGCGAGAGACGGCGTCCCGCGTCCAGCCTTATTACGCGTGCAACGCGCGCGATTCATCGTAAATTAAGGGAACGAACGGAGCAATCAGCGATCTCGCAATAGACCGGCGAGATAAGGCTCCTCGTTGAATCTCGTTTAGAGCAAGTGTGTCTGAACGAAGCCGAGGGTGCCACTCGCCTCACCCCGATGTTTCCCTCCTCGCCGCGGAAATTCCTCGACCATTGCGAGGGTCAGTGACAACGCCGGCTGCGAACGGAGTATCATTTTTTCCCCCAGTCGAGCATTCTCTGTTTACTCTCTGTCGTGACCGTAAATTGATTTGTCGGGCGGCCGGATCTTCGTTGAGTGTACGCACATTTCACTTCATTGGCAGCAGTGCTTTCACAATCGTGACAAAGTACCCTTTTTGCGTGGCTACTCCACCGTGGATCTTCATAAATATATTACGTCTACATAGCGGAGTTCAAGAAAATCTATAGGTTAATTAAAATTAGCAATATTTTTGTGTTATTTTTCCATAAACGATATTGTTAGCATATTTTGTTTTATTCTGTTTTTGATGGTATCACCTGTTTCGTGTAAAAATTCGTAGCCTGTACATAACGTGGACGACTTTATTAATTATTTTTATATTTATATTTACTTCTTGCATTAATTATTTTCAAATCATGAAAATTATTAATTATTTCTGTCTTACAATTGGCACACGAAATTTTTGTTTCGTTCAAAAGTCCGCAGTTTAGAGAAATACTTAGTTCTACTTTTTATTACATTTATAGAAACATTATACGCGCATACAGATGTTGAAAAGAGTATCGTTTGTTCTCTATTATTTATTCGTTCGTAGTTGCCATGCCATCAACTGATAAAATGCATCCATTTCGTGGAACTGACATGGCTGCTGCTGGTACGCATACGAGGTGCCAATAGCAAAACAATTTACAAAGAGCAAAATGAGCGAGGAAAGAATCCCCCCGTTCATTTACTTTCAATGAGCATAACAGAGTTCGACCGGCATGCAAGCGTAAAGACGTTAACCTTACCGAGAAAGCTTCTCGATGCACGAGAGATGCATATGCATCCGGGAATCGAGGGGCGTTATCATTCGTCCTGCGAATCCAGATGTTTTGCTGTTCTTTCTAAGCACTCGCTGCCTTTTTTCTCTCCAATTGCCACGCGACCCGGTAATTCGTAATAATTGGCGATAGCCGTCCGGCTGAGAATTATTATTCGCAGTTTAGATTACCTTATCTAAATATGCATCGGCTCGGTGCAAACGTGACGCGATTGCTGAATGTATGGAGCGAATGAATGCCATCCCTATCTTAACTGGGAATGCTAAGTGTTTCAGAGTGCCGTGTCCGTTAAATAAAAAGTTTTATGTCAAGTTCTGACATAATAAAACGATAATGTAATACACTCTGCGACGTGGTATTAATTTGTACGCGTTCTACGGTCAAAGCACGAGGGGAGATTTCATAATTAACGAAGATGCGAACCAGGATTCTACAGTGATTTATTAAGCTCAGAGAGAGTATACCGGGTGAGTATACCGGATACGTAACACTAAGTATACTTAGATTATAATAGAATAGGGTAAAGGTGTCTGATACGGGGCACACCATTTTTAAAAGCCATAATTCTTGATTAAAAACACTGTTATTGAAAGTAACGCTATTATTGAAGCTAGAATATTTATTCTTTTACTATTTACTGGAAAGTATAGAAAAGAATTTCGCTTATCGATAATAAAGGACTAGAAATGTGCAAATTCTCAAATTTTAAAAATCTTTTTCTAATATGAGACCCAGTTTGGCTTTCTGAGAAAATGTCATCATTTTTAAGATATTTGTAATGTAATCGAACTGGTTAAAAAAACTTTTTAATGTTAGTTAATGCGCAATAATAGAATTTTAATCCGTCAGTGATTACACTTTCAAATTTAATAATTATTTTTTGGAAATTAATTAATTTGTTTGAGAATTATTAGTTGCATAATTCTCGGTGAAAATTCGACTTATGCTGTTTGGTCGGTGCCAAAAGGATTTCACAGAGATTTATAAATCAGGGAAGATAGAATGCTAAATGGCAACTAATCAAACACAGCGGACGTCCGTGTTTATCGCGGATGGAAACAATGAATAACGAATGGTCGCATTAGCGAATTACATCGCAGCGCGCGCTTCTTGAATTTTGAAATTCGATTTTCTCGGAACTGAAGCAGCACGAGTAAGCTATCTCGTCGGTGTACATCGGAACGGAATTTTCTCTCCGGTTTAATTATACCGTGTTACCCGGTGTTTCGTATTTGTTTTCGTTACGAGAACTCCAATTTGCGTCGGTTTTAATATTCATCGAGTTCTCGTGATTTCTCGCCGCGAAATTGTAAATATTTCTTCAAAGGTTCTGTTCGACGAACACGCTTGAAGCAGCTAGAACACGATAGAACACGCTAGGACACGCTAGAACACGATAGAACACGCTTGCATACACGCGAAAGTGTGCGATGGAAATCCGGAAGGGGAGCCGGCGCGGTTAACCTTAACGCCTGCCATTAATTTCTATTGGCCGTCATTAATGCGAGTGGATTGATAAGCGGGCCGATGGTTAAGTGACCGGGGCAGATGGGACTCGGACGATAATTCCAATGACACGGGATCGCATTACGGCTGTACCGGATTCTCGATTAGCCTGCAATTAATAAAAGCGATAACCGTTCCGCGGGAAGTCGGTTGGCGCCAATCGCTCGCCGATAAATGGCGAAAGTAGGAAGGACGTTTCAGAGAAATCGATAACTTCGTTTCTTTCGCCATTTATCCGCCGGCCGACAGTGCGAACTACGTTTTGTCTCGAAATACGCTGTTCTGACGCTTTCCACGATCTCGCCACATTTCTTTGCCGGCTATCGCTTCCGCAGTCCACGATATTCGCGTCCCATATTGCTTTCACTTGTAATAAGTGGACTTCAACTTGCGCACGTTTATCGGCTTAGAAAATTTTACACAGTGTTTTCAAGTTAATTGGAACATTTACTTCACACCAGCCTACATGCCAGAATTTAAATTCAAATCACTTTTTATCAATTATTCTGATAAAAAGAAAGAAAACAGCGATAAAGTAATTGTTGCCGTATATGATCTTCTTTATAACAAACAACTTCTGTTCGAAACATCTTTTATGCGACATGTCGGTTAGAAGAAAAATTAAGATAACAGAGTTAAATGACTCGCTCTGTATATTTGTGTCTGTTTTTTCAGGCTTCGTTGCATATCATTGCTAGAATTTAATGTAACACTTCATTCTTTCACCCTTTCTTTCTAGCTGTACACATTCTATTTACACTAACAATTGGGCTGCGGAGCGTGAAATATCGTTTTCTATTATATGTGCCGGGTGACCCAGAATTCTTAATATAACCGAATGACAGTGATATTATCTAAAAAAGTATGCCAATAATAAAGCAAGCAAGCATGTCTGTTTGTGGCTCACTCTTTTTACTTCCTCCACATCAAAATAGAGCCAAGCATTATTCGAATGATTTTTTATCTAGATTATTATTCGAATAATTTTGTTCCTGAATAATCTTAATAACTTACTATTTTCTTATTCGCGAGTAAAATGTTATTTGTTTTTGCGAATAAAACTAATTTATTCCTATGCCGTTATAGGGTCATTCTACACGAAATCTGACACCTTTTGGTGTACTGTTTTCGATTTTGGTGAAATTTGAATATGCCGTAGTGTTTAGGAATATATAAACAGATCTCGAAGGATTTTTCAAAATTTTCGAGTGTTAATGTTACAGACTTGCAAGATAAAGCATCAACTTCTTTTCAATAAATTATAACATAATTTATAGCGGGTACATGAAGGTATCTAAGAAAAATAATTTCAGTTGAAGAATTTGATTTTATCACTATTTATTTAGCAATTGTTTTAAACAAATGCGGTGCATTTATACCTCGGAATTATTTAAGTGTCCCTACATTTTGGACTTATTGTTTGTATAATACTGAGGCACTTTTTGTGATAATACTCAGTAATATCACTCATAGATCATACATATTCAATAGTGCAACGTTAATTTAAAATGTTTTCATTCTGTAATTTCGAACAGTTGAAGACGAAATTGAAGACGCTTTTCCAAAATTAGCGAACTCAAATAACGCTGCAGAGATTAAAAACACTTTTCCTACGCGAAGTTCAAAGGTCGCATCTAACTGATCCTTTAATTCTGTGAAGTAACGTGACAAGCCAGAATAATCATGCACGAGATTGTATTAAAGTTTTCATTAGATTCAGTTTCAAAGAAAATGAGGTTGTAAATCGGAGCTTCGCGGAAAAATATTTTCCCGAACAGCAACACATTAAAGGTGGATCTTCAAACAAGAATTTAAGGTTATTCGTGGACACAAAATTCTCGCTTCGCTCGGGTACCATCCAGCGGGGTTAAACTTTTCCTTGGAGGTTTCTATTTTTACGACTTTCCAGTGTACATTCCAATGGACTTTTCTCGACAAAATCCATCGGCATGTGCATTGGAAAGTCAACAAATAGAAATAACCTTGACATAACTTTTCAAAAATGAATCCCTGGATTCAGAACTTCGAGTTTTGGACTGTTCTCGACAAGATCCACTGGAATGTACAGTGAGAAGTCGGAAAGATAGAAACCCGTAAGGAAAGATTTAGCCTCCAGCGGAACCCAATTTCAACGAGACAAGAATTTCGAACAATTTCGGATTTAGCTGTTGCGTCCGAAAAGAATCGAATGGACTCTCGCTCTTGACACGTGGCTGAAATCTTTCTAGCGCGTAATTGCGGAAGGAGTGAGAAATACGCCGAGGAGGTGAGGGCAATGAGAGGAAATAAGGTCAAGAAAGACGGGCACACGAGAACGTTGAGCGGAGCGAGCTACGCCGGGTTCTTTTCCTAGGAAAGTCGAGTAATAATATGATACCGCGTCCCTGTATATTATGTTCCATTAGCGAAATCTCATCGCGTCAGGCCTTAATTATCATTAACGACAGCGAAATCGATAGTGCACTCGCCTCTGTACGAGCTCGTCAGGCTCCATGGAGAACGTCGATAAGCTGCGCGGTGCTGTAGCGGAATAATTCGCAATAAGGCGGAACCCGTGCGCCGTTCTCGGCCATTCATGAGAGTTCATCCTTTTTCACAGACGGGCGGCGCACACATGTAAAACGTGCATGTAAATTCTCCGACGTCTCGGCGAAGATTCCTTTCGCGGAAACGAGAAAACGTGGTTGTACAGAAATTGCTTTGCCGTGTTTCGCCCGCGTATACGATCCTCCCCTCCCCCATCCCGAGATCGCGCAGTCCGCCCCTGCGGCCCTCCCGGCCTTGCTCCACGTTTTCCTCTCCATTTTCTTACTTCGGTCACCCACACCGTCTCACCCGCGCTGTACATGAATGGAATTCAGCGTCGAAACCTAACGCGTCTGTATTTCACTTTCGATGGACCTCGCCGAGCACTGACTCTGCCGGTTAGGCCAATGAACGCGCGATTACGTTCCTTTTATTCATTATGGGTTGCTGTACCGATTGTCACGAGTCAGTGTGAAGCTCTGTACCGTGGCAGGTGCTTGGAAGGTCGTGATAATTGACGAGTCGAAACGTTTTGCTGTCCGAAGAGTTTTGTATTCATGCAAATTTAGATTCTGTCCGTTGCTCGAAAGATGGCACAGAGAAAAGTGTAGGACATCGGCGGAACGCAGAGGAACATGAGCATATGCTTGAAGGAACATGAATGATGCACCAGACTGAGATACATTGAATCAGCTGTTGCAGAACACCGAAAGGCAACACGATGCAATATCCTCCTGAACGAAGCTAAAGTTATAGCTAGGAAAAGAAGCATACTTTCCCAGGAACTACAGGGAAACATTATTGCAAATAATGAAACACTCTAATAATATCGACAGGGATACAGGCTACCATCTGAACCCAATCTGGAGCTCCATCCTCGCAATTCTGAAATTATTTAGATAACTATCCTTATTGAAAAGATTCCACTTTATTAGTGGAGCACTACAAGGTACACACAAGTATCAGTATGTCGTCGACTTCCTGATGAAGCCATCTGTAATGATTGCGAAAAAAATTAACAATTTAGAAACAGGAGATACGATTATTCGAGCCTAGTTTCCTCCGGTTTATGACAATGTTATAAAATTTAGAAGTAAAAAATTCATAACATATTTAAGTATTTGTTGTATGCTTTTGTCGTTAGACTCTCTTGTTCAAACAGCTGAAACTATCTAAACAGTTTAGATTGGAAAAGAACTCTGAAGGAACTTCTGGTAATCGAACTCACGCGGAGGCGAATGCTGAAACTTGTTGCACTGAAATCCAATAATACTCGTATTATCCTCCGTACACAATTGGTTAATCACTAAACAGTAATTCCATCTAAAGTTGATTAAAAATGTTCCCCTTGAACCGCACCGTAAATGTAAAGGTACTCTTTTAAATTTTTCCTGAAGCAATTAACTGATTCTACTCTCAAATTACGAGACGCGCCTACAAAAACCGTTCACTCTCTTCAGAGAAGATGAAGATAGCACCAAAGGTGCGTGCTTTGTGCTCGCGACAGTATCTGTCTTACTTTTTACAAAGTCTCCGACATTCTATTAGACTTCGAAGACGTAAAAGCATCATGTTTCTGTTCTCATTAACCAGTTAAGTGTGTTTGACGACTATATCCGTCATAAAGATGTGGCAGAATTTTGTGTTACGACAATTATATCCGTCATGCGTAAAATTTTGTTACAATTTGATATTTAAATTGTAATTCTGGCGAAAACTAAATCATATTCGTAAATTTTAATATGTTTAAAATGTTTAGAGGTCAAGACGAAATGAAACAAACAAATGAAAATTATAAATAATTTGAGTTGGATTCGTAACTTCCTGAGAGCTAACTCGTAAGCAGTGCATATTCATGAATATTACACGACAGCAACAATTTGAATTTTAAGTTTTCCGTTCATTATGTATAGATATATATTCATGTTGAGCGACTGTATAATATTACTAATAAAATTGTTCATTTTCTAAAATAAAGTCGTCTTTATGACCCAATATTTCAACAGCGCCACTTTGTGTTTGACGACTATACCCGTCATCGCTTGATTATCGCGACACACACTGGTGGGCGCTTTGCAAAGAGATCGCCACAGTTAACTGGTTAAAATAACTTCAAGAAACCTAAAAACGAATCTCAGCTGCCAACTTTTTCATTTACAGTACATTGTATGCTCAGTAATCAGATAATGGATAATTTTTGGTGTAGGTGAATGGCGAAAACGAATTGCTTCGGACTCGCACTGAATTTCTTGCGAAGATAAATTAGTGAAACATTACAGGCGAAAATCGAATTCGAGAACCTCTGATTAATAGGTGTGGACGAGTACCCAACATTTTGAGTTCGGGTCGAGTCGGGAATTTTTTTTGGGTTTGGGTCGTGTCCCGAATATTTATGATACTCGGGTATTTGAAAATTACCCTGAATGTGCTCTAAAACTATTCTAAATCTTTCCCAAAACTGTCCTAAACCTACCCAAAATCTGTCCTAAAACTGTCCTAAAACTGTCCTAAATCTGCCCTAAGTCTACCCTAAATCTGACCTAAATCTGTTCTAAATCTGCACTAAATATCTCTTAAAACTGCCTTAAATGACCCTTAAAACTGCACTATATCTGTTCCAAATGTCCCTTAAAACTTCCCTAAATCTGCCCTAAATCTGCCCTAAATCTGTTCTAAAACTGACCTAAAAATGAAATTCGAAGTTGAAGAAAGCAAACGAAAGTATGAGGAAAGTAGCAGCAGCAGAAAGAGCATAAGTTTCCATAACATCTTAAATTACAAATAAAAATATTAATTTCCATTTCGAAAAAGTAAATTCATGTTAAAATAAAGTATAAAATTTTCTTAAATGAGGAAGAACTTGAATAAATTTAAATTAAAATTGAGAAGAAAACTAAAATTTGATTTTGGGAGGAATCAGAGTAAATGTCGGCTATAATTTAGAAGAAAATAAAATTCGTTTAAATTGGAAGAAGGTAACATACGTTGAAGTCAATATCGCAACTCCAAATATCTAAAATACAAAAGGAGAACATATATTTAAAAAGATCATCCTTGTTCATCCTTGGTCAGAACACTTCTGTAAGAGAACCCCTTGAAACTAGTGGTAGGCGGATACCCGAAAATTTTGGGTACCCAACTTTGAAGTCGGGTCAAGCAGTGCACGAAGTGTCGGTAACTTACAAATACTTTATAATGTCGGGTACTTGCCCAGCCCTACTGTTTAATAAGGCACGAACCGGAATCCACCGCCACGGTCTTTCATCACGTATGTAGGTTTCAATTCTATATTTATGGAATATTTTACATCTGAGTCCTAAAATTTTATTGTCTTATAAAAGTATTATATTATTATAACGATATGTCTACAATATTTATTACTATTTACATATTTGCAGAATTTTCACACGAAATACACGCCATACCGATGCTATGCTGTTATGAAATATATTGTATACATACGAGACCAAACGGACTCACTTTCGCTGATAGACTGTTGATCAACTTTTTAGGAAGCATGTTTGACATTTAAATAGATAAGACGGAAGCATAGGAGGAGTTTCCCCGCGGGGTCTAATTTACGGTTCATTTTGCAAACTCGCAAAGTTAGTAATCTAATGCCAACATTCCCGCGAAAGGTAGTTGAAGGAACCGAAGCGGGAGGAGCACTCATAGCTATTCCAGATAGATGGATTTGCACGACCGATTAAACTCTTCTCGTCGCGACGCGGGCCCGGCGGTTCACCGGAAATGCTTGAAAAGCGACTAGTTCGTCATCCGCAAATTCTTCTGCTCCGCCTTTGGTAATCAGCGTCGCGTGTAGCCTCGTCGCGGGGGCGGCCAGTCTCCGTCGCCCATCCCTCAACTTCTGCTCTTTGCCTCTGCCGGGACGAATATTAATTACGACCACTTCACAAAAGACACCGACCGGAAGTTTATGCCGGCTATCAAATGCAGAACAGGTTAATTAAATTCTCACCGCTCGCGGCTCGCAAAGGGACTCCGCAACGTGGCCGGCACAATGCCGGGTCAAGACACCTCGAGGCTCTGTTAATTAGATGCACGATGAGTAGCGTTACACGCGCCCAAAAACACGCAGCCCCGCGGGTCCGCGTCATCTATCGATTACTCCAATCTATTATATGATAATGGGGGTGGACGTTGACATGTTAAGTCACGTTATTACCGCGAATTATTACGCGATCCTGTCAACGACTACAGCCCGCAGCCATGACCATGCCTGTAGCCACAGTTATGGCCAATAATCGATAGTAAATCGTGAATGGTAAATGGTAAATGGTACCAGTTGATTGTTTTAATAAAATAGCTAATGGTCTAGATCAACGGTCCTAGTCACTGATCAATTATCCTAGTCAATAATCTTAGTCAATAATCAATGATCATAGTGAATAAACTTGTCGACTATCAAAATGCCTGGTCAATTATTAATGGCTTCAGTCAATTATAACTGCTCGTAATCAATTATCAACAGGCCTAGTCAATTATCAATGTTTCTAGTCAATTCGTAATGATCTTAATCCAATTGTCACTGGTTATAATCAATTGTCACTGGTTATAATCAATTGTCAATGGTCCAAATCAATTATCGCTGGTATTAATCAGTTATCAATGGCACATAATCGACAGTAGTAGGGTCAAGTTGACTATCAATTGTCCTGGTCAATAGTTCTGATCAATGTATCTACTTAATGTATATGATGGATGATTTAATAGTGCTAAACAATGACGCATGGTTCCGTTTATGATCAATGGTTCTAGTCTCAGTCGTACACGGTTCTGATCAATGTTTCGAATCAGTGGTACTATTCAGTAGTGCTGACCAATGATCAATGGTTCTAGTCAGCAACACATGGCCCTAATCGATGATTCCAGTCAATGGTCTTATTCAATAGTCTTGGTCAATGATCATGGCAATGTTTTCACATATATTTGTGAATGATGATGTTTAACCAACGATGTCTGATCATTATCATGAAATAACGTCGTGCACGCCGTTACAGTTTGCAGTATCGTGATCAATCAAATGACGCGCGTAATGCCCGATTTCTTTAACCCATCGATCGCTGGAACCATGGTCGAATCAAACGAAATTCCATGCGCATTGCCGCTGATACCTGACGTTCAGTTTATTTCTAGATAGCTTCAACGATTCGCAATCTGATAAACGTCATTCGGTTTTTGTTTTCACAAGAGACAACTCTTTACGCCGACCGTGTTTATACTGACAGGGTAAATCGTGTTCGAAATTGTGGAGAATCATTTTATTCCGTACCGAATTTCAATGTTTTTTAATTACGCGTTTCGTATAAATTTTATCCGCCAGTGGAAATCATTTTATTGCTTATAAAGGCAAGGAATAAAAATATTTATATATTGTTATTTAACCGAAGTGCTTTTGTTTATTGATTTCATTTTTGCTTTAATTGCTTATGCGTTCGCTGGCGGTTCGATGTAACAATTTGTTATCGGAGGTTTATACAAATATACGGCATTGCAGAGATATATAAATGGATTAGCATCGTATCGAATTTCAGGACTAGCGTAAATTGAAAGCACTTATTTTGCACTGTATTAATATTGTCCTACACGAATGGCAACGAAATCTTTTGATAATAATAATAATTCCCGAGATTTCGTATCATTTGACCCAGATTTTGAAGCTTCGTTTGTCTTCTCGCATCCCGACGTACGTAAAATATCAGTTATTTCTGTGCGATCTAATGACAGTAGAAACGCCACAGAGAAGAGGGTGCAAGATTATATTTAGAAAAGTTGTCAAGTACAGATCTGAATAATGCACACTAACGGACGAAAGTTTGGAACTACCTTTAACGACATCATATCGCTTGAAGAATCTTCTTCCGTCGGGCGGGTATATATTTTAAGAAACTGTCTGTGAAATTCTTAGTTCTAACCTTCAATAATTTAGTTCAGTTGTCTATAGTTACTCAACAAGCTAACAAGTTGGCCTCCATTTCCAACGCTTTACAACCTCATTCCAAACTTTCGATCGTGTATTCAGACACTTCCAGCCATGAAGAACTGGTTCTTTGCCTTTTACAAAACGAAATACGATGTTCGATGTTGAAGGAAAACACATAAACTCGCGTCGATGTTTATGTCGACGCGTAACATACTATTTCGAATGATTAAAAATAAAGTTAATGACATGAGTTTAAGAGCTTATTTATTGTGTAGACGTATTTATTGAAGTTTAATAAGCAGAAGAAAATACACGAAATGCAAACTAATTCGTGCACAGATACAAAATTATGTCAAGAAGCACAATGTTTAATATAAGTGAAGGCGGAAAGTATGTTGACATTGTCATTTAATGCACATTTTACATTATTGTAATTTTTTTAGTAGGAATTTTGATATCTTTTGGCTCTTATTACTTCTAATTATTTTTATTTATTTATATTGATGGTTTTAAAAAATTCTTTTGCAACCCTTGAGACGTGCTTCGTCTTGCTGAAAGACGAAAAACCTATTTCTTTCAAATGTATGCATTGAAGAAAATAAATTCTCCTGAAATAATTGAACATACTTGGAGCCTGTCAGTTTTCCATCAATTTTCTAAATTTCTAATTCGATCGCCATTAAAACAGCCCCGTATCATAAATATGTATTGTCAATGTGGGGGAAACAAGAAACGACAAAAGGCAAATGCCAAATTTGAAAGAAAAGAGAGATACACGGCAGAAATATGTGAGAATGCCTAACAATTGAGAACATAAATACCTTCGCGAGTGTACATATAAAAGTAGAAAGCACTGGAACCGATTCACTGTGTTTCGAAGACACCGTACAACAGCTATCCTTGTTCGATGAGCAAGTAACTCCAGGAAGTCATGAGATAATCAACCTAATTAGGCGATACCATCATTGCGTGGCTAGCGAGGATTGATTTCCGCGGACGTACAGACAGAATCCCATAAGCGTAATTGGATAGAGAATACCGACGCGCAGTTTATATTGATCGGAATGCTCACATCAACGATGTAATCATATTTGTCCAGGCATGCTTTGGAACCCGTTCCATTGTGTTTGCTTAATAATTATGGATCGATTCTGCTATTGGATAATATTGACCCCTGTTACTACCACGTATCACTTCGTTGCGGTGCATAAACGGATAACGGACAACCGCAATCTAGTTGATAGACGAAAAATCATTCCGGTATGCTAAGCGCGGCGCGCGATCATCGCTTCGACATCGATCATCAACGTTCTCGACTGACGCGCGCCGAACGTTTGTCTTCCATTGGACGCGTAATTGAGCCGAGATTTTTTTTCTTCTATTTCGCTAGCAGAACGTGGCTCGTTTACGAATTCATCGGCAAAACGAATCGGAACTGGAACGGAAATGAAGCGGGAGAAAGAAGCGAGAGGATCGTTATCGAGAAGGCTTTTCAATTATTTACTCAAAAATGATCAGCGAAATTTAACACGAGCCGCTGCAGTTCGGTTTACTCACGCTCGCGTAGCAGGTTTTAATTAACGGGTGGCGCGGCGCGAGAGGGTAACAGTAACCTCAACGCATTCTCCCCTCGATCTACCATAGCTGATCACTCCGGAGGTATGTAACTTCGTGTACATACATATATGCGACGACGCTGGCCTATAAACCCTTCTGGGATTACACGTGCATATTCGCGTAAACCCGGAGCTGGATAGTCACCGGACATCAGGCTTCAGTTACTTCGTTCATTATAAAACGTACGGGGGCTCAACCTTGTCGAGACTAACGGACAAAGGAGTTTTCGTAAACTATACTTTACGATCTTCCGAACAGTAAACTTATCTAGTTCATGATATCGTTATCTGTTTTCTTAGGTTGGATTTCTTGATTCTTAGGAGTTTATTAAACCAGTTAAGTGTGTTTGACGACTATATCCGTCATGGAGGTGTGGCAGAATTTTGTGTCATGACGATTATATCCGTCATACGTAAAATTTTGTTACAATTTGATATTTAAATTGTAATTCTGGCGAAACCTAATTTATATTCGTAAATTTTAATATGTTTAAAATGTTTAGAGGTTAAGACGAAATGAAACAAACAAATGAAAATTATAAATAATTTGAGTTGGATTCATGAATTGGATTCGTCTTTTTGGAGTCGTCATCGCTTGATTATCGCGACACACACTGGTGGGCGCTTTGCAAAGAGATCGCCACAGTTAACTGGTTAAAGGATAGCATTCTGTGTTATTTATTAATCCCGCGTAATACCTTTATTTTCGCAGTAACAATGATTACATGATTTTCGATTGTAATAATTTCTTAGGGGATATATTTACTCCAACGCTTAAATATTAATGACGAAAGGACAGAATTTTATTTCGACTTTAAAAAGGGGAATAAAATTCATACCTAACAGGTTATTATTAGAAATCACCAACATGAGCTAGACTCGTCAAAGTACGGCAAGCGTATAGTTTTATTCAGTTGCACTGTAACTATGTAACTAACTGTTTTATTATTTGTAAACTCATGTTTCCTTCAATTTTTCTCATATTTAATTACATCACGAATTATCTTCGTTATAAAACTGCTTATTATAACTAATTTATCTAATCCTTCACAGTTTCCATCTGTCAACGTATATTCTACATACATTTTATTTTTTAATCCTCATTCCACCCTCACTTATCCAACTTAATGTGTCACTCATGTGTCAAGGTTATGTCAAGGTCCTTTTCGTAATAAATGTTGTTACATCTTTACGTTGCACGTTTTTTCATTGGTAATAATAAATACATTTATGATAAAAACATAAAAGTCGTGAAGTCTGCGATCAATTTTCCTAAAAATAACAGAGTAATATGAGTATATTACTCTGTTATAGTGAGTACAAACTTGAAAATGGTGTCAAATTGACACCAAATTAATTATATGTATAATAAATTAATTCCTTTTCTACTCCTCGATACTATTATTAACTTCTTTTCTAAACTGTAACATTAAATTCCGTTAAATGTACACAACTGATGTATTGACTTTAATACCCCATTCATCAATATTCGATAATCAATATTTTCGCGTCTCAGATATGATATTCAAGGACCCGTCAAAAACGTGCTGTACCGTATTAATCTGCGGACCATGTACCGATGGTCCTAAAGCTGTCTTTGGCGCGCGTGTGCGTCGGTGTGCTCGCCGAAAAGTGTTGGACCGCTCGACGGGGAAGGTGTAACACGTATCCCAGGGGCAGCGGTGCATGTCGGGCTAATTGATTCCCAACGACGACGCGCACGTGTCACGCGTCATCAACCGCGGCGTCCATATGCATATACGGGGTCGCGCAGCGTGTTTTATGTATATGAAGGGCGATTCCGTCGGCGGCCGAACGGTTGCCGCGACAAATTTTTGCTTTATTTAGACAAGCAAGAGGATCCCCCGACCGAATCGGATTTTTAAGTACCTGGGGATCGGCGGGACGCCGTAGAAAATAAAACAGTCGTCGCGTCGCACCGCGCCGGCCACATACAAATGAGACATGAATAGTAATGGGCACCGTATCGCGGCCGATACGCGTACCCGCCATTAAAATATACGACCGCCGACGCGAACGCGATAATTTCACGGAAACACCTGGTTTCCCGCGTTCTATAGAACGTTCGACGATTTTCCGATGTCTGCCGGCTGGCGTGGCCAACGACGCCGATGGATTAAACGATCTCGAGCGACAAGTGTTCCCACTCATGCGTGACTATGCTCCGCGTACGAGAAACCACGGACAGGACCGCTGCCATTTTCTAACGTTATCTGGGATCGGAGTCGTGTTATTAATGAACTTACAATGCGAACGGGTTGCACACGCATGACGCGTACACCTTGTAATAAGGCATTATCGTTGTTGTTCCATTGTCAGTCGGAGACTTGGAAACTTGCCGCCGCGCCGCGCTGCCAAGATTCGCCAGAGATAATGGCTTCCTGGCTGTTCTTTTTGCAAGTAACGCGGCTTTTTAATATGTTCTATTATCTGGTCGTACGCTTGTAACAACAGCAATTCGGTCAGAGTAAGTTTTGTAAATTTAGCGAAATACGCGCCACGTCTGCAAAGTAGATGAAGTAGATGAAGAAGAATCAGAGTTTTAACGTCGATCAAGAGGCAGAAAGTTTTTCAAGGAAAGAACTCTGAATGTCCTGAAAGTCATTTAATGAACGGTACATGTTTTATAAATTTTCATATACCTAGTATAGCGATCGTCGTCCTGAAAGTTTCTCAAAAAATACGAGGAGACTCTGTGGACGATGTAATACTATACGTACTGATGTACCCTTTTTGAACATTGTGAACTTTCTTCGTAAACTTTCCAAATTAAGTAATAGCACTTAAGTCTTCTCACTTAAGAGTGAGCTGCTGTGTTTGCGAATAAGATACTTCTTCTTCTTCACAGTGTAGACTCCTTAAGGAGTCGAGGAGTCAGCAGTCACGAGCTGAAAGTAGACGTCGATAGATACGCTCTGAAGACTAGACGATCTCGATGCACTTGTAGAACACAATACAGAGTCTATGGAAGCCTCTCCGAATGCGTTCTATTCGCTGAAACCGATGCAGATTACATTGGGTTCCGGAAACTTGGAATCCGTAAAACAAGGTGGGAACTTCGTTGGATCTGCAAAACTCAATATGGACGTATGCAGATTGGCCTAACCAGATTAGCAGAACTTGACACAGACTTAGCGATCACCGGTGACGTCTACATTGTTTCTTAACCCTTTTAGTGCTGAGAAAAAGTATCATACTTATGGGGCAAGTACCGAATCAATTTGATGAATTTGCTAACGTTTGGGAGAAAATTCATAAAAAACAAAGTAAGAATAGTATTTACAAAATACAAAGAGAAGCATATTACGAAATAAAAGGAGACTAAAGTAATGCCAATTGTGTTCAAATATTTGTTGAAAGTCGTACGAATAACATAAACACAAAACAGTATGAGAAAGAGAAAAATCAAGTCTCTTTGTATGAATAGTATTTGCACGCGAATGACGATATGTCGTTGTTCGGCACTAAAAAGGTTAATCGAGTGTAATCCCTCAAAAATCGTCTCATAATAAACCAGAGAAAACTGGAGTAAATGTTTTACAACTTTCACAAGTGTCTGGCAGTCTTCATTGAATTCGAAGAATACGTAGTTACAAGTGCAGGTAACTGAGATTAAAGGACCCATTCGCCTGAGACATCCAGAACCTGCGAAACTCCGCCATAAGTTCTGCGGCTCCAGTCAAATTTGCATACAGTTCTGTGGATTCAACGCGATCCCCATCAGGTTTCAATGGAGCTTACACTTTAACAGTAATCTTTGCTTTCCCAGCGAAAAAGTGGGAAGCTTGAACTTTTGCATACTAAAGCCTGATACACATATAAGCCGTTTATTCTGAAAATAGCCTAAGTTCGTTTGCCACTTTTTGTTGTTGACTGCAGTAACGCGTATACTATTCATTTAATAATTGCTATTCTTTTAATAGAAATTGCAAATTTAAGTCTTAAGGTGTAGCATACGTATATTTTCTTTATTTTTTTTTACAAACGCAAACCCTTAAATATCCCAATTTTAATAGCAATGGATTTAGATTACTTTCAAAATATACGGCTCATATAAGAACTGAGTAATAGCGACAAACTAACAGTCACGATAACGGTAATTATATTTCCAAATATTTTTCGCAAGTCTTGCGTCTATTCTATTTATTAAATGACGAGTGTATTCAATTCTACAAATCGACAAAGATCATTGTTTAAATAGCCAGATTAAACCGCGGCGATTCGTGTTGAATATACATGGAAGGATATGAACTAACGAAGTCTAGACTATTAAGTAGAATTTGCTCTGCAAGGATGTAAATTTAATGCAGATCACATTCCGCGTGTTTTCATTCGACGAAGTTCCCGCCAACTTCCATTGATCCAATCCAGGTGGCTCCCAATTCTGCGTACACAGCGCAGAACAACTTCGAAAGGCTTGATTTAATAAAATTCTACTCCACGCACGCGCTTCAGATTTGCACAGGCGTCTTTCCTTTGTCGAGCCGCCACCAGCCGCAGCTCCTGTTATAAGTACACGTTCGACATGCAACCGGCGTTTTATGAAAATAGTTGGCTCCAAGTTTTTCAATAGAATCCCAAAGCACACGCGGTCCCCATTCCTTGTTTATCGGGGCACGCGAGTTCTACATTTCCTTTTTCCGCGTCGCGTCGCAGCGTAAGTTATAAGTAAAGATCTCAACGCAAAGTGATATAATTTTCTCGGCGGCGTGTTCGAGAAAGCAGCATTGTGTCGCAGCGGGACGGCGGACGTCGCCGTCAGAAAAAGAGACTCTTTTGTCGCGCGCCAGAGAGGAAGAGAGTGAAATTCAAATTCAATCGCAGAATAAATTTTCCCGCTAAGGAGACCGTCGATGAATGTATATTTTCCAATGGACGAACAAAAAGTCGTCCCCGACAGAGAAACACAAACAGCGAATAACGACTCGAGCGACGCAACAAAGCTGAAACACAACGGGCACCCTTTGTGCCCAGGCAAAAGAAACCGACGAGGAATCTCTTTAAGCGGATCGCATTTTCTGCCTCCACAATGTTTCTTCCGTTCCGCGAATGGAAACAAAGCATCCGACTGGCGAAGTTGATCATCGAAGTTTCCAGCTGCTGTAAACCTGGATTCGTTTAGCCTGCGCGCTCGTTGCGTTGACGATGGTTTTTGAGATTTATGAGATCTGTTGTGCACTTTCGGAAACCGAGCAAAATTTTAGCTCTCCGAGTCACATGGTTCGTAAGGTATTTACCAAAGTTTACGGAGATTTGATGAATTATCAAAATTGCTGTTGCTCTTTAAAACTTTGAGGAGCTTAGCAACGTTTGAGGCACTGCGACTAATTTCCGCGGGTCTTACCGTACTGTTTCGGAAATTATGTAAAATTTTAGCTCCTTCAATCACGTGACTAAAAACATATGTGTCAAAGTTTGAGGAGGTTTGATGAGTTGACAAATTGCTGATTCTTTTTAACGGTAGAACTACCAAACAAGTCAAAATGGCTGCTTTCCGATTTTTTCTTTTATGGTACCTGATATTATAAAAATATTTCTATGAGAAACTTGTAGGCGCGCTTCTTCATTCGAGTATATATTATAATATAAATCGGACGAAGTTTAAATAAATCCAGTCTTGGCATTATTGCAAAAGAATATACTTTACTCGCGTTTTCGGCACGGTAGTTCTACTATTAAAACAATAAAGACGGTTAGCAGTATCGACAGTATTTTTCAATTGAATCAAATGGCGAAAACTGTGTAGTTTAAACACGCTTCCTTTGTCGTTTGACGCTCAATACCTCTTGTTTAATTACAAAAATTGAACAATCGTATTCGAACGTTTACCATTTCTCTAAAAACAATATCGTTGCAGGTCTCGAAAATAATTTCACGCGTCCTACTTTCCGAGCGACATAGACATTCGAGCGAACTGGAAAAGTTTGAGTGACAGGAGAACGATACAACAAAAACATACGCCAACTTTCGAACTAATTAATTTCACTTTCTAAAAAAGAGTGGCGAAAATTGATAATTTTCTTTAGAGGACGAAGCAATAGCTTAATTTCTCAAGACAGCTAGCGAATAGAAGAATGCTGGACTACCTGTTAAATTCCGGGGGATTCGAACGGCTCATCAGCGGCAGACGCCCCCGCCCCCTGTCACGGTCCGTGTCCCGCGTTTTCGGCCCGCGATATTTTGCCCTTTCATTAAGCGCCGAAAGCTGTGTGATTAATGGAGTTCGGTTACCGCGCGGTTTCCATCGCGTCGCCCCGACAGCCACGTCAGTCAGAAGTTTCGTGGAGCGCGATACAAACGCGTGGAAACGGAACGGTTTAGCGGATGAAAAGCCAGCAGAGCAGGCGGATAGGGGCGCAGGGAATCGTAGACAGGGGGTCGCATTTTTACGGGGAAGTTTGTTAGCGCGATACTTTCGCGTGAAAGTACGCACGCGGAAGAAAGTCAGCGACGGGAATTTGCGCGCGGGCGTGGCGCTAGGTGTCAATAGATACGAGGGTTTAACGAAGAGGCTACGATGAAGAGGCGCGTTCCTCGAGCCACACAAAACGGATCTTATAAGCGCGTGAACGCGAATTCGAATGTTCTCGGGTCTCCGCTCTGTGGCACGAGACGCGATCCACCCAAGACCCGGGGTTTTGCAGACATTTTGCGTGGAAAGGACGTCGGAAATGAGGAGTTGTGCAGGGGCGCGGACGCATGCACGCGTATCCGTGGCACACAACACTTTTGTGCACGCCTGCATCGGCAGCTACATGATCCACGTACGAGCGAACCCCCCGGGACCTTTTCACCGGTGCATACAATGCGATCTCATTTTATTTTACGCTACCCCGTTATCGTCTGCGTTTGCGGAACGCCGCCGGCTCTCCTAAGCAAGAGAGAAACGGCGTGGAAGGAGGGGAGACAGAGTATCGTCCCTTTTTCGACGCTTCCTCGTCTTCCCGTAAACCAAAGTCAAGTAGATTTTTCGACGGTATTCTTGCGCACCCGTACGCACGTTGTCGGTGCGTTAATTCGGCGGGAAACGTTGCTGGCGCCATATTTTTATCGGACGGTGCCATGGAAACGAGCCCGGGTTTTGCGGAAATGGTTTTCACCTGCTAACGAAGAAGGCTGTTGGGTAGTTTGGATAATAATGCCGTCGAAGTTCGATGAAATTTTAGTAATTGGTCTGCGTCCGAATATGTTTGTTTCGTTCGGTAGGAAAAGGGAAAATGGAATTTGGAATTCTGCAAACACCTCATTAAGAATTATATTAATTGTATTGTGTTGAGCCAATTATCGAGGCTGCGTACTTCAACGGCTGGTTTCCGAGCCGCGTTTACAAATGAATGTGGAAGGAAGTTGAAAATTTGAATTTGAAAACGGAAAAATTGGATAAAATTATAATATTGATATTTTGTAAAATAATTGGAATTCGTGTTCTTTGTACGTAAATATTGTAACTTTTATAGAATAGAATTTGACATAACCTTGACATAAACTTGAAAATTTATTTATAGTAAATTATTGTTATGAATAAATTATACTTAATTATTCGTTCTCTGCTGTGTGCAGAAAGGAAGATGTTTGTGTTGTAAATTTCTCCCTACACGTATCATTTCGTTCATTACCGTTAACATAGAGCAGGTCCTCTCATTATTGGATTACGAATATTGAGAAAATTATAAGTTGAACATTTGATTCGTTTCACTGATACAAGACCACAATTTTAGAATTCATATAAAACTGTAAAAATATGGAAATCTTTCCTTCATAACATAATGCAATACAATTCTCACAATTGCAATGCTCTATGAAACAACGAAGCATAAAACATTCATAAATGTCTGCCTGAATATTATACTATGCGTTGCAGTTTCGAATAATGTCGCATCTAAAATTAATCTGATTTTATTTGCGCAAAATATGAAATTGGAGCCGTCACATACGTGCGACGCTGGTTGTGAACATGCTGACACTGGAATTACCAGAGGGGTTAAATTGGCCCATTCCAAATTTCTGGTCTCAAAATTGACGTACAAACTGCATTTGTGGAAATTCATTAAATATTCACATTCTTTCATACCTGTATTATAACAAAAGTCAATCAAAGTTTCAATAAGGGAACCTCGTTTATACAACAAAATCAAGTTCGATCGCTCTGATTTTGAATATACATCACTCGTACCTGTGTCGGCGTAACAAAGATTATCAGCAAGCCTAACCCAGGCTTACAAATTTCTGTATGTGGTCGCTGTAAAAATCTCGTTTTTTCCAATTTTCGTTTCACAAACTGCAATTTTTAGCACAAAATATACGCCCTAAAGCGTCTGTTATTGCAAATATTCACATATTTCATACGAAATTATTTTCATGATTGACAATGAATGTAAAATGAAATCGATCAAGCATAATCGAAATATTAAAATAAAAAAATTTAATTCCAATTTGAACTCAAGGTTGAAAAACTTAATATATAGTGGATAACTTAAAAGTGGTGACATAATTGTCCCTTTCAGTTTAGATTATGTCATAAATATTGCCATTTGCAGGAAATGTTAATCACTAAAAATATCTAATTTAAACAAAATGAAATCTAAATCTAGCAAAACAGTTTCCAATACTTCGCCGTCAAAAGTAAAATCATTTATACGTAGCATAATCGTGTTCCTAGTATCGCAATACTATTTTACAATGACCAACACGACACATTCTGACTACATCGATTTCGCGGCGTTTTTTTCGGCGATCGGCGGAGCAGCTAATGAGAGTGGAAAGACGAGTCTTCGGCATCCGATGCACAAACACCGAGCGATACGTTCCATTATCGATGCGTCAGAGTGCACGGATAGCGGGCATGTCCGTCGTATGAATCGGCGGCGATCGCAGCACCGTCCGCAACGATAATCGAAAGGTTAACGATCGCCGTGGACGGAGGTATCGCAGAAAACAACGGGTGACGTGTCGTTATTGATTGTTGCGTTCGCTCGAGGCTGTCACCGTGCGAGAGAAAGAGCAGAGAGATCGGAGCGGTGCGTGCGCCGGAAGAAGATGGATATAATGCACGAGAGCGTATGCTGCAGGCTTCGACCCTCGACGTAACAAATTGTTTATTGCCACATGCTCGACTCTCACACCGTACGAAAATGGGGTTGGACGGTGACGGCCTCTCGCAAACACCCAATGCCAATCTTCGTCCTTCCTCGTCGCGAGGTAGAAACGCGCTCGCTTGAACAGAAGAGGGTGGCCAATGCTGGGGTAGGGGTTCGAGTTGGTAACTGCGGTCCATTACAAAAAGTCGTCGAAAAGGATCCTTGTTTCCTTCTCCCCGTTCCCCCGCCATCCCGTTCTCTTTTTTGTTTTATTATAGACGGATCACGCGTGAGCCCGACATGCTCGCAATGCGTGCTTGTGTCGGCCCGTGTGCAACCTACACGTATGCAGCCGTTTCTTTTCTGCTTTTGTACGTGCGTACCGGGACCGGGGGAGGCTGAGAGCAAAGATCGACCGGACCAAGAATATTCCCGGATGTATTCTCCTTGTGCATCCAGATATCCATGTAGGGAGTTTCGAACGAGAGAACGCTATTATGAGCGTACGTAAGCGCAACGGTATATGGGATGGTCCGTTTATCACCTGTGTCTGAAACGGCTTCAACGAGTTCCTGACGGCTAAATTGTCCCGAGATCATTGCCTGATTCTACGGGCTGGTTGTGATTAGGCTATGAATATTTATGCAGTTCTTGCTGTTTCTGTACTCCACAGTGTAGGAAAGATTCGAATGGAGATTAAGAGTGTTGTTAGCAGGCTATTCGAAAGAAATTCTGTTTTCATGGATAAGGGAATAGATATAACTGGATTATTATTGTTAACAGCATTTGGAAGCAACGTACTGGAACATTCTTGATGAATGAAGTTTCTAGAACGGTGAGATCACAATGGAAACTCGTTGAGGTAATGAGTTTGTATTTCATTATGCAAGACTGAACATGTAAAGTTACATTTTCTTGCTATCATTTTGTCTTGAACTGGGAGGTATGCTATGTTGTTTAATTAGCGACGCATCCCTCATTTCTGGCTACTTTTCGCATTACTGTAACATGTACGTGAAGTTGCCGAGCAATGTTGCAAAGTTCTCGTGCACTAGCTTTCATTTACGTTCACGAGAAATTATTAGCATCTCGAGTTTCGCTTCAACTTCCAACTTGATCAATTATTATGTCACTGCAGAATCAGATTAGGTTTTGCTTGAATGCATAAACAACAACATTAGACGACATGATTAAAATTGATAGATTGCAGATACTTTGAGCATTGATTTCGTAAACATTTCTCTTCTGCTTTTATAGTTTTAATGAGCTTAAAGCAATAAGGTAACTTAAATTCTTCTGGTGCTTTCAGTAATTCGTGTTTCTCCAACGAGTTTATGTTACGTCAACATAAAAATCCACTGAATTAAGATTTATGGGGTATTATAGAGTTAAACTGTTGGGAGCATTGCAAACAGGTTAAGTTTACAGCCCAAGTTGTTGTATGTGCTCAGTAACATGAAAAATGTAACGTTTGTTTATTATAACAGCGGAGAGTTTATTAAAAATAGTCAGTTTGTCTTGTTTAAAAGTGATCACAAATAAAATAGATGCAAGGTTAATTAAAAATAATTTTAAATCTACATTCGGATTCCATTATTTTACACCTAACAAAATCAAATAAAAACGATACTACGTTGGTAGTGACTTCTCTGTTTAAGTAGAATTTTATTTAAAAATATGTTGATCAAAATGATATGAAATAAAAGTTTCACGTCTTGACAGTGGCATAATTAGCAGCATTCAATATGGGACACCCGTGTGTAACGAGTTAAATATTGAAGCAAAACCATCGATCTCAAAATATTGATAAAAATGGTATTGGGAAAGGTGTTTAATTAATCGCTATATATATCCGCTGGGATTAAATTGGAAACGAACCACCTTGTATACTCGAGGCATTTGAAAGATTTCAATTCCCGTACGGTTTCCGCCAGCAGGAAGACAGAGTAATCGTCGGAGATCAGGTATTCAATATCGAGGAGGAATACCGAAATAATCGCGACGCTTCGACACTCCAACTTTAATTCAATCAGTTCCCGGCTGTTTCTATCTCGATTGATCAACATTTGCCCTGCGATAGTTCCTCCCTTCGGTTCTACTACCTTCCGAGATTCGGAAGCTTGCAGACGCCGGGGGTTGGAAATGATTATCATATCGGTTCTGGTTAGTGAAACAATTCTAGACACCATACGCAAGTTCCTATCCCGATAGATTAGTTTAATATTGGATCGATTTGGAAATCTAATTTTATAAGGCTCTCCGTGTAGAATCGTGATTTGATTCATCCGCTGGAAATCTTATCTCGAGAGTAGAATAAAACAATGATTCTTATAGTCGAAGCTTTAAAATTTTATTGGTAATGAATTGTTAACCCTCTGCGGTCGTATGTATACTCTCAGCCACCGAAGCTATTTATCTATTTTTTATTCTCTTTATTTCTACGTAAAATTAAAACATATTATTGCGTTACATATACCTAAACTTTAAAAAAGAATTAATAAATTTTGTTTCAATATTACGTATTACTGTTCGTTCAACGAAATTTAATTACGACTGGCAAAGTCAGATATGGATGATACTTTTCTTCGATCAAAATCTAATTGCTGCTGTCGTATTACTTTTGATTTCCTGAATCTGTCAGTACAAAGAGTACTCCGCTTGCTTGCAACTGACTCAGATATTTAGCATCCGCAGCCCGGCACCTCGACCATCTGCAGTCAAAGTGCAAATAATTCCCGCTAGAAGCTTCTTTAAAGCAACGTTAAAACAAGAAGCGAAAGATAGTAGGCCTTATTTTCGGATGAACCGTCGGTGGACACGGTCCACTATCTATATAGAATGTATCTGCGTGGAAAGGCACTTTACGCTGGCTCGACAAAAATCCGCTCGATAGCCAGTCGATGCAGGGAGCACAGTTGCGGTGAATTAAGCCGGCTTTCGCTGGAGGGCCCTCGATAAGGAAGTTTGAACAAACGAGCGTGCCTGGGCTACACATTAGAGACGCGGGGTTAGGCATCGTCGTGTTTCGCAGGCCGATCGAAGGAGTCCCATAGAAGACACATACAGCGGACGCAGAAGGTGAGGGACCAAGGAGGACGCGGTTCGCCGGACAGTTGTTATCTTATTACTGATATCGCATCGCCGCCGTTCGCGTTTCGTCCCGGTTTCGTCCCGGTTTCGTCCCCTGTCCTGAACAAATGTTTGCACCGTGCTGCCGCGGACAGATAGTGGTGCGAACTGGTAGACCGGTCCCGAGGAGCCGAGGCTTCCTGTTTGCCCTCGAGAACAACGTGCGCCCACACGAGCAAACGCAGACAAACCTACTCGCGATCGGAACCCCCTTCCACTCCACGCGAACAGGGGCCATTTCGGCTGGAACGAGGTAATGTCTTTCGGAAGTTTGCGCCCAGTCGTCTCTTCCGAAACGTTTTCCGCGACGCCCACTCCACTCGCGGTCTAATAACGCATTATCTCGCGGAAGCTGCCGTTTGAACGCCGCCGCGGCAGCCTTAACGGGTCGAACACGATGTTTGCACTTCTAATTAGCTGCTACCAACGTTCCGAACCCCGGGAATGGATCGTGCACGGTGCTAGTGGGCGGGCAGTGGGTATTAATGGCTATGGAATTCGGTAGGATGCCGGAGGTTGGATGGTACGTTAGGGGTGCTCCGGTTCTTTCTTTCTGTTCCGTTATCTTAGAGGAACGACGCGTTATGGTTGCGTAAATGTTGCTGAAACACTTTCGGTACTTACGATTTTAATACTCGGCATACTTGAAACATTTCGTTTACTGATTGACTCTTCAATGACTGAACTGGGCATAAGAGAAACTCGATAATTTTTATTTGAATCATAATTTCCTAAGAACTTATCACATGATATTGATCTAAATAATTTGATGGATTATAGATGAGATTGTTGTAGTTTTTGGACGATTACGTAGAAAACTATGTTAAAAAATTGTCGATAGATAAAGTATTGAAAGTGAGTTGCTGTATAATGACGGAAGGTTTGTATCTGTTCGAACATGTCAATATTTTTATTATAATGTATGCTTGGATTAAGGAAATTTCATTATGTTTTGTGAAAGAATCTTTATAATTTTAGCAGCTTCAAAAAAGTGTCTTATCGCTGGACTATACTGCAGTTTTAGTAACATTTTGTACGTTTCAGTGTACATAATTCAGCTCGTGCAGGGCGGTTCTATTTATTTTTTAACAGAATGGAATGATTCTGTGCAATATATGATAAAAACTGTCTGTACCAATTACAAAAAACAGCAATGTGCTTTATACTTTCTAGAACAACATTAATGCACTGGAAAAAGTACATCGTTATCCTTAAACTCTTTCAATCTGTTCATTGCTTGAAGTTTCACCTAGTCATCTGCTTCATAAATCCATGAAATTTGCAGTCTAATCATGACGCAACACTTTCGGCTGTTGACTTTCTGATTATCAAGCAATTTCACAATCTCTGCTCCACCCTACTTTTACAATGTGATATGCAGCTTCGTGTATATGCGTTTAAATATTCGTATTCTAGAAGTATTTCTTTATCTAACAAGATTATCCACTGCAGATTCCGCTCGACAGAAAGTAAAAGCAGATGATATTATACTTATAATCCATGATCCCCTTTGAGATAAACGCAGAGATGTATAAATCAGCTACGATGTTCAACGTAAAGAATGTCGGTCAGACGAAAATGACAAATGGATTTAGAGAGAGCGAAAGCTGGAATGCGCGGGAATTACGCGTGAAATAATTTGACTTCAGTGAACGCATAGCTGTGCAGCTGTTCTCAGTAAAATAATATTTCCAATAGCGAGTATTCCGTTTTATTTTGAATCTCCAGTAGTCTTGCCTGGAATATTGTTTAAACGTAGCATTAGGATTAAAAAGTAGCTACGTTTCATCGAAGTTTATTTTAATAATT
Source organism: Augochlorella aurata (assembly GCA_028455555.1). NCBI lineage: Eukaryota > Metazoa > Arthropoda > Insecta > Hymenoptera > Halictidae > Augochlorella > Augochlorella aurata. The sequence goes on along the minus strand of CM052161.1, from coordinate 15,082,881 downwards.
AGAAAGTATGTTATTTTATTATTAATAATTAGATTGATGGAGAAGCAATTCCTACACATATTTACTCACATAGTAAAATATTGACAATAAACTAATAATTGCACAAAGATTCTAAATTAAAACTTTACTTATTACTGTTCTTTACTTTAAATCAATAAATTGTAATCTATTTTGAATTTTATATTTTAGAAATATATATTTTATAATACAAAAATTGCGCAACGTCCAGAAACAACAAGTGAATGAATTTACATTCTTGAATTATTAAATTATTACGCTGACCTCTGACCATCCTTGTACTAGCCTCAGATAATAGGAGAGAATCAGTACATTTGGACCAGTGCCAAGGTTGAATTCAATCTACAATTCGTAGTCAATTAGCACCGCTAATAACGCCGTAAATATTTCTTCTTTTTAGTAGCTTTTCTTCCCATTTAATACGAGGTAATTAGTTTCCGGCTTTTAAATCTATTTTCTGATTGTAGCTGAATTGAGATTATCGTGCTCTTATAAATATTAATAGAGATTAGCGCCCTTATCAAAACTGTCTCTACATTTGTTTATTTTATTTTATGAAACTTTGTTAGAGCCTTCCTCTGATTTTTATATATCGAATAAAACAGTAGTAACTTTTTATTAAATATTCCTCGGTGATCCCAGAGCCTCGACGTCATAGCGTTCCTAAGCATAATTTACAGCCAATCAGCAGATACTATTAGCAACGGTGCAAGTGCTTTACAAGATGGTGATTCTCTACATTCACGGATCCAAATTAAGGCGCTCTGACTGATCCCACACACGTTCCCCCGAGTTCTATCTCCGCAATGCGGAGGATCGGCGATCTTAGCCCAGTTTACGAGCAGTCGAAGAAGCACCTGTTCACCGAAGTATCAGCAGTTGTCCAAGTCAGTCTCAGGTCTTGATCGGCGACTTAGCGTCTCGGCATCTTTCCAAATAATTTCGAGTGCGCTGTCCGTCGAGCTGGTCACTCTGTCCGCTATTTCGAGTCCCGATGGCCGGCATGCTCGGCCAGGAAAAGCGGTTCGCTTTTTGTTCACCGATCAAGACCTGGTTACGTAAAGATGATACCCTTGTGAGAAGCGTCGCCACGGTGGTACCATTTCCCAAAAAGTTGATCACAAGTCGTAACTTCGTGCGATTTTCGCAAAATTCAAAATGGAGAATCAGACGCGGCTGACATACTTCAGCATTCCTTTTAATTTACTTTTTGAGATCGACGAGAATTTTCCAATTAATTTACCAATGCATTGGATATCTTATCTTGCATCTTATTTTATGTTATGAATCTTGTTCGAGCAAGTATTTCGATGACTATCGCAACTTTTTCTCCATCATTATATTATAATACGACAACGATTCAGAATATATTGAGGAGGGAAACATAAGACTTGATTCTGAAATATTTTGCATCGCTTACGTGCAACATAATAGTTTTATATTATCATATTTTTTCATAGAATGGGCTTGAAATATTGTATTGTAGTACAGTTTATAATAATATTACCATGACGTTGCCATGTTTAAGGTAGAACGAAACACGAGCATTCATTAACTTTGATGGTCTATATCACAGTAATCAAGCGACATTTTCAAACGTCAAACAGCCTTTGTCTTTTGTCGCTACGAACAGGGTTATTGACCTAAATACAGTGATTGACCATTTTTCTAAAAAAATCAGTAAATATAATATAATGTCTTTTTCACGTAATAATATACATTCCGATAGCTGAGATATTTTAGTCCAGGACAAATCGTATCTTATTCTAATTTATGTTTTGAGTTTATAGAATCAATGCAACTTGATATAAAAATCACAACTATAGTAGTCAATAATTTTTACATCAATATATTAACTTAATAAAGACTGTAGCAGTTCGTATAATTATTACATGTGTATAATGAATGCTCCAAAGTTTACAAAACGAAGTTATTTGACCAAAAAATGTCGATATTTTCGAAAATATAAAGAAGGTCAAGAATTGAATCTTCCTTTTTCATAGTGATTGACTAGTGTAGGACAATAACTAATTTGAAGTTAGCATTTATCAAATGATTAACCTGCATGGTGTTGTTATAAGTATTGGTGAGTATTTAAAACTAGTGAGTATTGGTGAGTTATAATTAGTATAATTAGTACAATGTGTTGAGGTCATATGAATTTGTAAAAAATATAGAGGCAGTTATTATGTAATATATAGATATCATTATTAAGTTGGTAAAATTTTGTTAAATACATAGGTTATACGAATTTTTAAGTTGGCTGCATTATTCTGGTCAAAGATGCCAAAAATAAAACAAAGGGATGATAAATATATTAAGAAATATATACCTTAAAGAAAGTATGAAAAAAGCTATCGATTACTGGCACTAAAGTTATTCACTATGTATTTAAGTTTTTATTGATAAACAAACTGTTTTCTATGTCAGAAATAATTATAGAGTGTTCTTACGACTGTCCTAATAGAAGGATTAATCATTGTGAATCACTGTGCAATATCCAACCAATAACTGTGATTTTAGTTATCTACTAATAATTAATGACTTTCACATTTCTTTTCGTCTTTTATACAAATTCTGAACTCTCGTATTATTTCTTAAGTCTTTTTATTGCGACAACAGCAATTTTTACTGTTTGATTTTAAAGATAAATCCTTTCCTATCAATTGTGCAACACGCGTGTTTATACGGTTAATCACTGTATACGCTAGCCTACACTTCGAAGATTAAATTTTGGTAAACATTTTTTAGGAAAGGTACCACTTTGCGTTGCAGCTCCGCGAATCAATGTTCGGCGCGCGTAGTCTCGGCAAAACTTCGCGAGAAGTTCGCTAGACGGTGTCACGTTAAATTTCCCTCCCGGTCGGACGTACGCGCCCTATCTTTCACGCCTGATATACTTCCTAAAGGGCGATGCGTCGTTTGTCTCGGAACGGGAAATATGCTCCGGCGGCGATAGTTCGCGGGCCGGCTCGGGCTCGTCGAAATGCCAGGCCGCGCCACGGAGAGTGCATTATATTTATCGGGACTAATACTGTTTCCGTGCCATAAACCACCGGCAGATAAAAAGCGCACGCGACTCTCTGTTTTCCGTTAAGTGCGAACTACCCACGCGTTATCGCGCGGGCAAACGCGAGCGAGTAACGCGAGCGAGTAACGCGGCTCGCTGGCACGATGCGTCCACGTTGGGCCGGGTCGGGCCGCCGCGTCGGTTGTGTACGCGCGTGCATTAACCCATTACGACAGCGTTCGTTTGCCAACTACCGATCGGCGCGCGTTACGTTACAACCAGGAAACGTTTAACCGGACCACCCCGGGATTGTTTGAAACATTTATCCGCTGAAAAAATACGGGCGTCGGGCTCGCGCGGAGTTTCATTTCAAGTCCGTCGTCGGCTGGTTTTGGTTCATTAAATTTACCCCTTTGTACCCGGACCACTTCGATTCGCCATTCACAGGAAAATTATACCGTCGGCCGAGTATCGGGTGATTTTCTGCTTTAAATTTCATTTAATCCCCTATCGGTACCTTGCAGTCTCTCAGGATCTAAAGTAAAATTTTCTGTATACTTATTTTCACGAATGGGTTGGGAGAGGTTTAAAAGTATAAGGCTTTTTTATGTTTCTATAATATTTCCATATTATAGCCTCAAGTATATTACGCTTCGAAGTATATTTTTATCGTATTGTTGAACATTTTAGAATTTTCTCGGATGGTAATCAAATTCATGTGCATTTGTGTAACGTATTGGTTGAAACATGTTGCTAATCAACGTCGCGATAGCCGCGCTGTTCCGAGTCCAATTCATTAAAATGAAAAATATTGCCCTGCTATGAAGAAAAAATCGGAATGGAATTTGTGTAGCAATTAATTCAAATTTTCAACAGCATGAGTCGTGCATTGACAACAATTGGCCACATGTCGGAATGAATCATTGATTGAATTGCGCGATACGGTAACAACATTTCATTCCGTTGCTGCAACTTGCAAATAAAGCTTTTGATATAATATGTTTGTATGCGTCTCGTTTATTTCTTCTATCTGTTGAATGCACTCGCACTGTTGCACGCAATTTCCCGATAATAAATCCGGCAAAAGATCGTATCGTAAATAAAGCTTCCAATTATTTATTTGGAATTGTAAAATCCGTAGAGTACTGTACAGGTAAAACGTACCAGAAGTACAGTAATAATTCCCTACTGGCGCTTTCGTGTAGTTTCTCGAGCAGTCAAATTGAATATCTATTATCTATTATTATAATTATAGTATAATATCTATTCCTATTATTTACGCGATCTAGTGAAGATCACCGCATACGCTTTTATCTTAATGTTAAAGATACAACAGAATTAAATATTTTCCCCCATATTTACGCCAAATATACTTATCTCATAGAATACAATTACGTCTTTAAGTATGATAATATCACGTAATCATTGACAAAAGGGAGGTTGAACACGTTGCTACAGAATAATCAAAATAATATCTACGAGACTTCTAGGCAGACTGCAACATCCTCGACGGGAGTAATAGCTCGCTTTATCATGCAGTTTTCGTAATTAATAAGCGACTGTACGCTTAAACAAAAAGGAAAAACATTGTTAAATATAGTCTGGACCATAGAATTTATCGTGGCCGTGACGTTCTAATTATTTTAAGGAGTCTCGCAGCAGACACTTTATTATATCGCCATGAAACAGCGTATTTTCGCGTGTACGCGAGGAAGAAACAAAGAAGCCTGGCATATTAATGGTGGCGACGATTAACGCAAGAATTACTCGAGGGTAATAACAACGGGTCGCGATCCCCGAGGCCGATACAGCCTCGTTTATCGCAGAAATCCCTATAAAAATGTTTACGGGAAAAGGAGGGGGCCAAACGACGGAGAAAGAAAGAAAACGAGAGAGACAGAGAGAGAAAGAGAGAGAAAGTCGAGTCTCCGGGCGGTTGAAATCGACGTGTTAATCGCACGCGATGCTGACAGTACCGTGCAGAAAATGCGAGCGTAATCTCACGCGCGTGATCACTCGGCGAACAGGCCGATTATTCATTATGGTTGCCCGGCCCGTTTCAATGTGACGATGTCGTGCACGCAATTACTTCGCCTCCGCTCGCCCGTTGTACACTCGATAAATATTTCGTCCCGGCGAAATTAAGATTTTCGGCGCGTCCTGCACCAGCCCCGTTGGCCCGTCAGACGCTGCTGTATTTATGCGAAAACGGTCAGCAAAATTATTTCTTCGGCTCGACGAATGCAATTTATAGATGGCTGAAAGAATCGTGTAAATCATTGTCTTCTATTGGTTCCTGGCCGCTTTGATTTATCCGTGCAAACTTAATCAACAGTACAGCAAAGAGAACAAGTGAAAAAGAAAAAATCAAAATATATTATCATGATTTTTGTAAATCACTTTATGTAAACAATTTTATTAAACGATGCGTCTTTTTTCATTTGTTTCGACGAATTTTAATTGATACTTTTGTTGATGTTTTTACTGTTCTGTATTTAACTTACTCTTCTTTTTCTTCTTCTTCTTTCGTACTTTCTTTAACATCGAATCGATAACGAATGTCTTTAGTGACGGAAATAACTTGTTACATATACTAGTTGCTGCAAGGAATTTGATTGTGTCGTTTATGTCGTTGTTTTATGTTGAACGTTTGTCGAGAATAAATAGGTATATGTATAAAGTTGTTCGAATGAATTCTTTTTAGTCGAATATTTTATTAGAATAATTATTCATTATTCGTGACAAATTATTCCATGCATTTATTCGAATAATTCTTCATTTTTTATTTGAACAAAATATTAGAATGGGGATTGCAACATTATTCAAATACGAATCCTGGAATGTACGATGGTTATTTTATTTAGTTATTATATTTAGTTATCCATCAATGACCAATCTACCCAAAAGTAACATACTTTCCGATGCAGCAGATGAACGAATTTTAACACGGAAGCAATTAATTAATGAACTACGAAGAAGCATTATATTCTATAATTTTTACTCAAAACAATTAATATCTGAATTAATGCCTTATTTTTTATCCGTCATCCGAATAAAATTTTGCCCGACTCTGGCGTATACATTGTAACAGTATAAAATTGTTGCACCGAGACTGAGTAATAAAGACACGCGTTAGGAGCACTTATTAGAAGAATTCTGTTTGAACGAGATTCTAATTTGAAATCCCTTGAAAATATTCTCGACGGAAATACTCATCCGTGCATCGCAGCAAATTGCGCGCGACGGCCACGTCTTCGAGATGACCCGGACGTCATCGTTCGTTACTTCGGACGACCTTATAATTACACCGACACGAGCTTCACTGTCCTTCCCTGGAAGCGTACCGCTAATAAAAGAAGCAATTCTCCTCTCGTAAGAGGACTATCCAATTACAACTGCCCCTCTAGTTTTATAGGATTCCGGATTCCTTGGGACTCGCAGTTTAATCTATAAGCGGCATAAACATCTCAGTTTAATCTGCAAGTTCCTCCGCCCTGGCTCCGGATTTCAAATGTATGAGATTTCTCAGTTTCATTTATAAATTGTATACACGGCCCGATTTAATCTATATTCAGCCGTGAATCCTGTTTTTCCGGGGCTCCGCGGCGCCGCTCCGGGGTCTCGCGGCTTAATTTATAAATGATATAAGTATTTCCGCGTAATTCACGAGTTCCTTCGTTTCAAGACAAATTTTGTCCTCGCACGTTCTTTAGAAATGTCTTCACAGAAGATTCCTGCGATATAACTCCGTCCAATTTTGATATATACTTTAAGCCGATGTATTCCGTCATATTTGTTATATTTACAATATAAGTTCAAACATTTTATACTATCTGGAAACAAGAAATATATAGATAAATCACTGCACAAAGTATAAAATCGTAGAATATTTTCCTTGTTTTAGGACGATCTCGATGCTTCCGAAAAATTTCTTTGACAGGAATATGTGGAGCAACTATTTTGGAAAGACGATGTATTGCTTGGAAAAAACAGTTTTCCCATAATGATTAACTGTTAGGTTGCAGTAATAACATTTCCAATGTCGATCTAACAGTATAATTTTAAATGTTTTTCGCAAAAATAGTTCACAAGACGAAGAAACTTGTTTGGGAAATAACACGACGGAAAATGAAATCTGAAGCAAGCAGCAGATTTTTATTCCAGCGACTGTTTGCCTTAACGAGGTAATTTCGCAATAAATCTTTCTCACGGTGTGTAATACTTATTGTTGAATGTGCGAAGTCGAGCTTAGTTAAGCTGGCGAATACCGCATTCCCGTTGAACTGCGGCTACCTTTCGCGAAATAACGCAGAAATTTCAGAATGGTCAGTGTTTGTAGTTTTTCTGCCGGCCGGTCTATCTTTTAAATAATTGCCCTTTTAATTAACTAACGTCGAAAACGCGGTGCTAATTTTCATTTAATTTCTAGATTATAACCGGCGCAGAGCGGCGGCTCCATTTGACACTGTGCAATAGCTGCGCGCTCGCGCTGGGGAATTTATTATCACGAACGCGCGTAATTGAACGTTCGCGAATATTTCACGAGATATGCGAGCGATTTTCCCCGAATCCTTAATGAAAGCTTATTAACTATTATCGCGACCATAAATCCAGGCTCTCGGTTCCTCGAACATTGAGTCATGGGGAAGCGGGAGTCTTGCTACGCACACAGAGCTCACAAAAAACCCCGTATCTGTTTGCAAACTTCCTCCCCGATTATCATTCTACCAGGAAATATCGTCTCGAATCCATCGTCTCAGACGCGAATCACAAATTCGAGAGAATAAATTAACGCGGTGTGGATTAATGAGGCAATTAAATGCCGGATCACCGATGAAATCTCGTTTCCATTAATTATCCTTAATTCGACGAAATTTTTCAGTGTTTCGCGACTTCATTACCACTGAAAGAGATTCATATGTATATGAGGTGATTTCCAAAAGTATTCGAATACTAGTATTTTCACTTCTACATCATATATTATGATAAATATATGTACATTGAAAAATAAAAATTCTTTACAGGATATTAAAGTAGAGTATATAAATGTAAAAGTACAATAAACATTCGATTTAGTATAAAATGTTATCTACATAATTGAAAAAATATAAACATCGAATTTTCACGCTACATAAGTATATGGACAATTTATAAAATTAAGTTCAAAAGTTATAAATACAAATTTTTTTAAAATTTTTATTACCAGTTTTATAGCACTATTGTTTAACAGTTTTGATTTACTGTTTAAGAAGTTTGACATTTTTTAAATTGTTATTTATTTACGATCCATCTTAGAATTTGTTTATAGCTTTTTTTTATAAGTATAATCTGTTATCTTAATTTGTTAATGTATCTGGAGAAATTTTTAAAATTGGAATACATAGTTGGCCCATTTACACGTTAATATTGATGTAATATGAGAAAAGTCAGTCAAAAGCATAATCTAATGTTTAAAATTTCTTCAGATGCATTAAAAAAATACGATAACGAATTATATTTACAAATGCATATTTACACATGCATATTTACAAATCTATGCAAATTTTATAGGCAATTGATATTCGAGAGCGAAATATTCCCATAAGAATTATAATTGATTTTTCACGGAAATTTTAAGTTTTACGATGATCGTCTGTGAAATAGACTTGATCTAAATTTTAATATTGTAATTGTGTTCTAATGAAATATCAAACTGCGTATTTTTATACAAAATAAAAATCTAATTCAATACCAGCAAAGAGAAGCCAGAGGTCAGTTCCTTTCCTCAATTTCCATTGTTTGAAAATCCTTTAGCAATATTTTGACGTTTCTACTGCTTTTTGTTATACTTACATACGCGTGAAGCCATAATTTACGTCATAATTTCACATAAATACACGAATACTATTTGATCAGAAATTCAAAAGGGTATTTTACATGTATAATCAGACATCAAAATTTTTGACGCAGCACTTGCAGCTAAACTTACATTAATCGCCCGGGCAACTATACTTTTTATTCCCTTTGTGCGTAATGGGTTCGCGGCGTTAAATAAATAAATAACAGAGGAAAGCAGCATCCAGTAGCGCCGCATTGACGGGAAATTTTGTCGGCCGAATCTCGTTAATTCGCAAATGTACAAAGTGAATACCGAATCGTTCTCGTGTACACGAATTCCTATCCTACTTGTGAGTCTATCCTTCCGCACATTACGATACACCGATGGAAATACAGTTGCGAGGGCGGTGCAGATAGAAAAACAAAGAGAGCAAGAGAGAGAATGAGAGACAGTGATAGTGGTAGTGAGTGGGTGGGTGCGGAGTTGTTCCGAAAATACGCAGTTCGAGAATGCATCAAAGGTACGGCCGGACGTGCATATTCACTCGCCTACGTTAATTTGATTGTTCTGTTTATTTCTCGTAAATGAAATTAAAATAGCTCAACTCCTCCAACTGGGCGGTTTCGGTGACGTTGGAGTGGAGGAATAGTGCGACAACGAGAACGTTGTGAAAAAGAGAGAGTGAGGAGGAGTGAGTGAAAGAGACAGAGAGAGACAGATAGATAGAGAGAGAAAGAGAGAGAGAGAGAGAGAGAGAGAGAGAGAAAGACAGGAAGAAAGAAAGAAAGAGAGGGGAATAGCAAGGGAGACCAAGAGAGAGTTGAACGCGGGGGCGGTGGGAAGCTTATTGCGACTCCACCTTTTTAATTAAAGTTTGAAACTGAACTAGTGTATGCAAGAGGGTTCCCGTGGTCCCGAGCGAAGAGGAGAGCGCGGCACATAAAATAGTCAAGTGTTGCTTTCTTCTTCTCGGGGCACTGTCATCCGGAGTTGTTTGACATTCTTGCCATTATAAAATGAACGTCGCAGCGGCAGCTACGGTCTCCTTTTAGTTAGAAATGAAATAACAGAAGTTTAATCATTTCATAACACGCCGACGGAAGGGACTGACTCGGATTGATGCCGCGCAGTGGTCGGTTATTATCCATTTTTCGTTTGACGACGAAAATCGGTTTCTCGGAGCTTTAATCGCTAATTGTCGGGGGTTATCAAAGTCTCTGTTAATTGAATTCATGCAGGTACGGGATCCCGAGAGACTTCGGACTTGTTATTATAAATGAAAGTTTAATGGAATCAAGGGTATTCCGGGACAAAAGGTGGCCATTGAAATGACGGAAACTTGGGGACGCTTCTTTGCGCGAATTTGTAATCTTCCATTGCAGGTTGTATCGCAACGCTGGCAATTAGGAGAAATTTACTTCTTCGAAATAAAACGGAGTAAATATTCTGTCCAAATTGAACAATTATTGCACGAGTTGTCTTTGCTACAGCTATTTTTTTAAATGTAGATCAAACAAGGCGATCCTCGTCGCAATTACGGAGCTAATTAAATTGGGAGATTCTCGGGGAAAAATCTTGACGCGGAAAATAACGAAGATGGAAAATCGTGATACGTAATGCTGATATAGCTCCGACGATTGTAGAAAGTAGAATGAACTGCGGCTGCCTTTTTAAAATGAAGACAGAGGAAAGAAGAGGTAGAGAAAATTTTGCTCGGTGTAACGAGATCTATCTTCCTGTGTCCAGTCTTTGCGGTAGACATTATGCAACCGCGCCATGAATATTTTTAACATTTAAACCGATTTTCGTGGAGATCATTTACGGTTACTTAAAATCATTGTAGAATTTCTCACGCGGAACATCAAATACCACATTCTTTCCATGCATTTAATCCGTGAAGACTTTAACCGAGACTTGAAACTAGATCGTCGGATTAAATACGAGGGCAAGCAAGAAATGAATCATTTCTGTAATAATAAATCTCTCTAATACGGTTTTATAAATTACAGAAATAAGACTGGAAAGTAAGAAAGCATAAGAGGTATAATTTTTTTAAAATTAGATGTCCACGTTTTTTGTTTTCAAATCATATAAAGACAGAATTTAATATATAATTCTACCTGATACTTCCCGAAAGGTATACTATATGATAGTATACTACCTGAGTAGTAAACATATGTTATTCGTGGTAGGTTGAGTACGATCTCTAATATAAGATTGATAAATAAAAATTTTCATTGCCTGTAACATTTTAGCCTGTATCGTGTGCCAACTAACCCCTGATGAGTGACTAACAGTTACACTGTTACAACTAATCAGTTGTTTTATCTGGCAAAAACGTTACAATTTTAGATTGTTCTATAGACAACGTATAATATCGAAGTCATGGTGAAAATGTCGCAACTATCCTCGGTCTTCCTTGTAAATTGCCAAGTGATTCCGATAAACGAAAAACAGACGGGGAAAATGTTAATTGGTTCAGAGAACCGCAATCCAGCAATTCTATACCCCGTCCCGTTCCTTGTACATACAGATTGCTAAGCACATTTCGATTTCACATACACGACGCCCGTAATAATGCAATTCCTCTATCACATTTCGCAGTGAACAGGACCATCTCGGCAACCTAATACAACACGTATCGCTGGTATTCCAGACGTACCCGTTAGTTATGAAACGATTTCGTTCCTTAACGATCGCCGATCGATCAATGAAAATTACCAGGATAAATTAACGATCTTCGTTTCGCCGTTGCGACGACGATTACTCAACGCGTATGGATGAATAAATGCAATTCGCGCAAGTGTCCCGTATCTAATTCACCTTCATAAGCTTTATAGCGGCATTGTATCGTACTCAGGGTCCACCATTAATTTCGCTAATGGTTAATCAATAAACAAGCAAGTTGCGAGTACCATTCAGCTCTCTCTCCTTCCGTCCCCCTTCCTCCCCCCCCTCTCTCTCTCTCTCTCTTCCTCTCCCATTCTATCTTTTCCCCGTCCCTAGCCATGTTTGTGCGGTTCAGGGCTGATCCACGAGAGAGGCGCAAGAAACCGAACAATAAAGCTGTTGTGCGCTCGTGGGGTGGCTGGAATGCAAGAAGATGGGCACCTGTTCGGCCTACTGTTACGCACACAAACCACCCCAATAACAGGAAAGCTAGACGAGACTGGCCAAAGAAAAAATCGAGGATGGGAAGACGAGGGAACAAAAACGGGAAGAGAAATTATCGCGGAACAACCTCTATTTGTTATCTGTCTGGAGCGATACAATGGCTCATGCAGCTGTTGGTCGATTTATATACTACTCAGGGTGATGTGTATTTTATTAGAGTATAAGATCGGTTAACAGTTCGCCAGTTGTGCCGGGTCATTTCTGACAGCAAAACATTTTACCTTCTTTTTCGTAATGTCTGAGGTACACTAATTAAGCTTGGGTCGAATGTGACTCTCTTTCTGATCGTTTACTTTCCGATTGTTAACAGAACCAATCAAAACACATTTGACAGTTAGGATAATGAAACAGTTACTCGATCATACTTTGGCATTATGTTCTTATATTGATTTGTACAGTGAATCGCGTTACATATTATACAAAAATTACTTAAAAGTGAAACGTGTTCGCAAAATACAATATTTGATCATCGGAGATTCGAATAATCGAGGTTTCACTGTAATTTCATGTAACTTTGATTGCAAATAATTTGTTTGTAATCTTTCTTTTCTCTGAGCTAATTTTCTTGAATGCACAACTCTGGATTAAACTTTGAATAGTCAGCTATAGTTAACTTTAAAATAGTGCCTGAACAGTGATTACTGCAGATCGTTATGCAAATTAAAAATGATCTTCATCAATTGGTACAAATAGAACTTTCTTTCTTTTTCTAATAAACTCAATGGATAGAAAATATTACATGGATGTAAACATTTTTGTTACGAACGCATAAAATCTGCTGATGGCAGAAAACATTTATTTGATGAATAAAACTAAGAGAATTGTGTGAAACGAAAAATTCTTTACTTTTGTACGACAAAATTGAATTTGCAGTCAGGCTGATAAGAACCCTACTTGCGCGAATAATGTCCAAAGAAATAGCGCATTTGTATCAATTTCTCTGATGAAATATCAACCTACCATATCTTATCATTACGTAGAGTTCCCAGAAATTGACGTCTCGTCTACACCATCGCTAGAATTATACAGTGCTCGACAATAATTACGAGAAACGAAAGACAATGCATCCCTACAATAGAGAATCAAGACTATAAACTTCTTACCCCATTTCTTCTACAATAAAACGTTTTAGAGGCTCCGATCTTACTATGTTTGAGCAATCCTCATCAAACATTCTCCGAAAATAATGCCTCCAATAGCGCGGTGTCGGACCGCTTCCCATCCGCTGCGAAAAAGTAACAAATCCTCTTGAAACTCCGGATAAACGGCGAAACAAACTTCCGGCAAATTACACGCATCCGAAATCCTCACATCGCCGGAGTGGCGGCGGGAGAACGAAACTTCCGAATCGTTTCTCATGCATACGAGCCGGGAAAGAGCTTGTCTAAACTTGAACGATTCGAAAACGGACCCGCTTCCCCGCGCGACAGATAGCGGCAATTTTCGCGTGCGACGCGATGGTGGCGGCGCGGACGCAAACACGCTGATTGCGTGCGATTAATTATTTATGCGTCGGTCGGTTTTATCGGCGTCGGTCTGGGGAAGACTCGACGCTAACGGTGAAATCGCGCGAGACCGCGTTTTCACGGAACGGCGCACAGTGGTATCTTTTCCGAGAAAGTGGGCCACAATTCATTTCTATGCGATTTTTGTGACAATTGATGCTCTTATGTTTACAAAGTTGTTGCAATATATATATAAATCATATGTTATCAAAAATGTAAAATACAAACTTGAAAATCAGCTACTACTGGTGTAAACATTTTGTTTTACTTATTGTTTACGAGTATCAATAATTTTCCGATATTTAGTTATAATAATGTAATTTGAATGTAAAATGTGATACGGCGGTATTAATGTCGCTTGACGCTTTAAACTTGATCATCTTGAAAATAGGCAGAGGCGGAAGAAATTGATTGGATAACATACTTCACATTTTACTGTAAGAACCACCAGGTTTTTTCACTTTTACTTTCAAAATGCTAGATTCTTCCGAGACTAGCTACGTGATCAGAATTTTGTATTACGTTCATGTAATCCGTATAATACACGAAAATAAATATCATACTGACAAAGAATTGGGAACATATGTATTTATCGTGAACTTTATCGGGACATATACAGTGGGGAGTAAAATTAATAACCTAATAACCCTTTCAACCCAAGTTTTTTCTGTTAACAAGGTGTAACTTTTTTAAAACTAGTCTAAATGATTTGAATTTTTCTGTAAATGTTAGACACTGCAGAATGACTAAAATACTCTCTTTTTAAATCTTACTATCGCTTGGAATAAAAGAATGTAGAAAAACTGTCGTTCTTTCATTTCCTTATTTGAGCCTATAATGAAAATTTAAAAGCAAATTAGTCCCTCTAACATTTACATAAAAATTCAAGTCATTTAAGCCTGTTTTAAAAAAGTTAGACCATTTCGAAAGTGTTGACTCAATTTTGCTTCCCACTGCATGTCCCACTGAAAAACAACCGATGGGGTACACGTGTTCCAATTTTCAAAATCATTGCAAAACTTCCAAACTCGACAAGTAGCTATCCGCACCTTAGTCTTACCGATTTCTAATGAAAAGGTAACTGAAATATTAATAAAAAAAACTCGAATTGAAAGGGTTAGAGTAACATTACGAAGCACAAGAATTCGGAAATCTTGACGGTCTATACTGTAGTAATCATGCGCGATATTTGAAAACTTCGAAAGGCATTCGATACTACAGCAGATTCCTGCTGCTACATACTTCGGAAATTGCGCTTTGATCATTGGGAAAGCGCACCACTGTGCGGCGCGTTATCCGCGGAGCTTGTCGGAGCCGAGGCGAACGGAATCTCGGCATAGTGAATGGATCACGATCGCAGACTGCCTCCTGAGGAGTCGTTGACATCGGGTGTTATAAGTAGAATGACGGCCGCTGGTTCGCACGCTGCGAGAGAATCACTTATCGCGCGGAAGCAACCAGTGGTAGAGTATCCACGTGGCCTCCTGACAGCTACGTCTCCGTGCGATTGTCATCGGACAGGCACGTACATACGTGCGGAACATAATGCACACGGATTTCGGGCAACGATCATTACAGGATATATCCCTGCCGTGAAATTGTTGTAAACCTTGTTACCGTGTACACCGCTCGGAGTAACGATGCGAATTGTTTTTAGAATCGCGTCGTTGACTCCTTTTGTAGCATATCAATTCCGCTGTTGTCCGATCATCCCCATTGTCGGGAGTTCAAAACAACGCGCTGTGTTCTGCTGTGCACGGTACTAGGGCTTTAAATATAGATTTTGTTTCTGCGAATTTTAAGCATTTATGGAACACTGTTCCGTATTTTGCGTTGTAGTAGTAGAGGGTAGATCCTGCGTATTTTTACGATTACCAATAATTATGCCCTTTTTTATCGCGTGCTTCGTTGTCGGTTTGAAACCGGCGGAAGGATAGAGAAGTATTGTTTCGGTTTTGTCTATTCAGGTTTCAGCTGCTGTATTGTGGATTATCTGAAAAATGTTTGCAACACTCGATCTCGCATGGGGCAATTAGTTCGAAAGGAGTTGCCGCTTTCAAATCAATTTAAATAACCCATTCATCTGGGTCTATTCATTCCGTAAAGGTCGTTGTACTCTATTCAGCTTTTATGAAATCGAGACAAAACGCACGAAGCAGCCTCGTCAAGGCAGGTTCAATTCTTTTCGAATGAAAATGAAAGGAAAAATTGTTTTCTTGGCTAGTTATGCGTTTTACGTTTCACGTGGAATCAACATGCGCGCGCGCGCGCGCGCGTGTGTGTGTGTGTGTGTGCGTGTGTGTGTGTGTGTGTGTGTGTGCGTGTGTGAACAACTACGCAACGATACTTGTTTTAGTTGAACTGATCATCGATCAACGAACAGATTAAACGTTTAATACTAATCTCGCAACAATGACGACTCTCGGTTTCAGTTTGAAGCCAAACAATGTGTCACAGCTGTTTCGTTTCTCACCAATACGCGAACCGCCCGATATTGTTAGTATTTGTTGGCTTCCTATTTTCCATACGCTCTTTCGGTATCTTTAAATAGACGTTGCTTAAAAGCTGACGTCTATTTTTCAAATTAATCTTATCGGGCGGACGTACCGTTTAGCATTGAATCGGATCGAAGTTCATCGAGAACTCGCACGAACTTCTAAAACGCGCTTCATGGTCTTTTGAACCTTAAGAGCACCCTCGCTCGGCAGAAAAGACTTTGACACATACGTTGTAACGCAAGCGTCAAACGCAGTGCACCATACCCTATCTACGTATGATCTATATTGAATATGTCGGAAAGCACGAATGCGAATAACAGATTCCAATATGACGAATCGTAAACTAAATCTTTGCACTTTTTACTGTACTTTTCACTGGAGGAGCAGTTTAGTAACTTCTGTTAATATTTCTTACATAACTAATAATTTACAATATAATATATGGGAAAGATTTACATATTGATCATGTGTTTGGACACATACACATCCCCCCTGAAATTATTAAATGGTTTATTAAATAGTTTTGAATGTGCATATTTTTCAAAATGTATGACAATCCTGGAAATTGCTAACTCATGTGCCACTAAACCATGTAAACATTATTTTAAAAATCGCGTTCATTTTATTTTCTTCATATTTGAGAAGTTTGATTGTTAAATAAATAAATTTGCTTTGCTTGGACAAGAAATTATGTTGTTTTAAAGATGTCAACATTTCTCATTTGACACTCAAATTATTAGTAATTGCTTATACTATCTTATTAGTGCTGTTCCAAGTTATATTTAAAAAAAATAAATTAATGTTAGAGTGTCAACTTTTACTTTTACTTTGTGGAGTGGACAAATTCATATCGAAAATGTGTAGCCCTAAACACCATAAATACCACAGAACATATTCATTATTAACATAAAGATGAAGAATCAAATGAATACTTGTGTACTATCTTATGTCACAAAATTTCAAATATTGTTAAAAAGCCATAAAACGTCCTTGTAAAAATGTTACACTTTTGAAACTTCAACTATGAATTCGAAAAATCCAAGCAAAATAACATTTGTCTGAACCCTACACAAACCAAAAACTACCCCTATTGATTCAAACTTAAATACCCTCGATATAACGAGTCACAGATTTAGAAATCCAAAGATGAAAAAGAAAGATCTCTATAAAATCCACACAAAATACTAGCCACGTTTACCAACTCCAATTTGAAGTAATCACCACACGCCGGACATAACAATCCACAAATAAAAAAACTCCCAAAATCTACACAAAACTAATACCTACCACAAATTAACACAAAATTCCCGATTCCAACGGTAAAGTCCTCACCACGTGTCCGAATATCCGAGGCCCGGAAAACAGAAAATCGGAAAGACCGTTCACCAGGTTGCATCAGTTGTCGAAACACTTGAATGGCCACGCATTGGTCTAGTCGATTCGAGCAGGAAGTGGAACTGTATCGCGGTAAGAATATCGGCAGCGTGCGCGCGAGGAAGCACGTTCCCCGGTGGCACGATCAGGAATTCCAAGCCACGCGTCAAAAGCGTAGTCTGTCGAACTGTCAGTAACGAGTGGAAGGTACGTTTCCTCGGTGGGACGTGTTCAACGCGTGTGTTCGGTTCCGGTGCCGGCGAGGGAACAAGCCCGAAAGCCTCGCCGCGGAAGAAAGTCAAACAACCGAGAAGAGCAAGGTGGAAGAAAGCACACTCACGTTTTCGGCGACAGCACGACGACGACAAAGGCGGGGGAAGAGGAGGAGGGTCCTTGTCGCAGGTACCGCAGTGTCCTTCGCTTGATCGTCCCTCGGTCACGGCACTGTCCCGTCCCGCGGCGAAAACGATATATCGCGGTTGTGTATCACGCTAGGACGAGGCGCAACCAGGCCCGCATGGCACCGCACAGAAAACAACGTGACTAAACCGAGACAAATCACTGGTACGTAGACGGAAGAAATCACGGCCGACCGGTTCACGATTTTGCCCGGGTGAACTAGGCTGTTTAAGCGCTCGTACGGTTTCGCGCGTCCCGAACAACGAACGTGGGTACGGCCAATCGACGAAGGCAATGCGTACCCCTCGCGACCCCGTGACGAACTGAGGATCGCGCTGGCGGCGCAGCGCCACCGTGACCCGTGGCGACACCGCCAACTAAACCAGCATCCGTATGTGTACAATGTACAGGGTGTTCGGCTGCGTGAGCCGCTATTTTTCGGAGACGAATTACCTGGCTAATTGTTAAAAATAAGATAGGATTCGATTCTTTCTTACTTAAGCCATTAGTTTTGCTGACTTTAGCGGATTTGATTAATTTTGGTTGCTTTTGCTGTCACTTTCAGTCGAATCACTTCAGTTTATGAATAAAGCGAGGGAACTACCGTATTGTTTAGTACAAATGTTAATTAAATGGCTGCTGGAATGCTGTAACCAATTGAAACATGCTCTTTATAATTGGGATATCGCTCCTAATTGTTATGATAACATGCGGATATTATATCAGTGGTATTTGGGGACTTGAGAGAAAATTGTTTATGCCATTTATTGCAAGAACAAAACGAGAATTATATTATCTTTTGGTCTGTCTATTTTGTTCTTAACGAACCTATATTTATTTTAATGTTTAAATATTGATAACAGGGAAACAACATTTTATTTCGATTAAAGAGAATTGAATAATGTACATATTAAAGAAGATTAAAAAATTGTTCTGGATACACAGTTATTGGTCATTAAAATTTTAATATATACATCTTATTATGTGTCTTTTTTTTAGTATATTCTGTAAATTTGTACTATACACATATTTCATCAATAAAAGGCTATTGTTCAATCATAACTCGTTCGAAATTGTTTTTTCATAGTTTATCGATTTATTTCTCTCATATTACTTTCTCGCATTATTCAAATCAAGAATTCTTCGAATTATTCGAATAAATAGAGAGACTAATTTTTTATGAATAATGAATTATTCGGATAGAATAGTTGACTAAAAGGAATTCATTTAGATAATTATCTCGGATAAATATTTATTCGAAATAATTCGAATAATGCCCAACTCGATAATTATTAAAGGAAACTGAAATTTACTTCAATATTTTTGTATATTAATATTAATTTTATTATAATTAATTATTTTTATATTAATATTAATTTAATTATAATTAATTGTTTTTATATTAATATTAATTTAATTATAATTAATTATTTTTATATTAATATTGATTTAATTATAATTAATTATTTTTTTATATTAATATTAATTTAATTATATTAATATTTGAAAATTTGTTCAAAAATGATGATTGGCAACGGAAGAAATGAAAAATCCCTAGGGTGTTTGAAACAGGAAGAATAAAATACTAAAATAATCTAAGACACCCATGTAACAAAAATTTGTTTTCAAGGTAAAATTGAGCTCGAAGCATAAAACGATAAGGTGTTATGCACCATTCCAACACAAGTAGATTTCCCTCGCATACGTAAGTTGCATGTTAATACTTCATTCAAGCTGAAGTTTAAGGCAATAAGTAAATTAAAATATGAAGTTATTTCCAACAAATTGTTACTTTTTATTAACAGTTACAACATTTCTCTAAGTGTAAGCAAAACTAACTTTATTACGAAACAATGATTGCGTTCGTGATTATTGTTAAATTATAGTACTTTTGTAAACATTGTTAAATTATAAAAACTCTTGCATATTGTGTTATTGTCGTAGCTAAAAAAGTTACCTAATTAAAAGTTGTTAATAAAGTCTTCGTCCTAATTTCTTCGCTTTCGATTTTTCCGACTTTTGGTTGGAAAACTCACCCTCTAAAATATTTAGTGCGCGTAGTCGAACACCCTGTATACCGCTGCTGCAAACCAGCACACGCGACGACCAAGGACGATCTTCCAAGTTCGCCAGAGTTTTGCTTCCTCGTCCTTTGCGTTTTCGTCACACCTGACGAGAGCCGTCGGCTCGTAACGCGATCCAGCGAGTAATCTGATCTTGATGATTTTGCATGCAGGTCTGTGATTTTACATCCGTGATGGGATCTTGGGGGATGTCGGGATTGAATGGCGGAGGGTAACTGACGAATCTGTAGTTGAAACGATGCCTACATTATGCAGGATTGTACGTGATAATTTCACCCTCTCCTATTTTATCTACGATCACATTTCATCGTGCCTGTAGTTACGTACACTCGTGGATTATTTCACCCCTTGTATATTGAAATTGAATAACTTTACTTACCAGATGAAATATTAAGTATAGAATACAGTATTAATAACTACTGACGGATATTTATTAATTTGACGTTCGCGTTCCTTGGCACAATGCTAACTAAGTTTCAATATAAATTGATTTGGAAATTCAAGATTTCTCTACTTACTTTCTCATTTCGATTTACCTCCTGCACTTTCCTAGCAATTCGAAAACGCACATTTTATTTCTCGAGCATACAAAACATATTTTTAGAAACAGAATATCGTATTTGTCGTTGCGCTGTATTGTTCCAAGGTATTTCATCGTTGACAATTGCAGTATTGCCATATACATGTATGAGGAGCGCACTGCGAGGTCGTAGTCTCCACGGACCGCTCGACATTTGTTGACTTTCTGTACTTCGTAATAAGTATTTACTTGCGCAAGGTCCGGTTATTTACAATGTTTGCTCCTCGTGTTTTTAATCCGGCAAGTGTAAACCGTAAACTGGGGACATTTATGCACCCACCCGCCGTCACACAAATTTTATAAAACATGAAATTCTATAGTACTTAATACGAGCTCACACCTATACTTTAACTTCAACGTCTCTGACTTCACTCTTGACGATTTAAATTTCAAAATGCGTCTCTTATAATTAATTCATCTTCAGTTTCGAACGCGCGTATCTACAAAAATCATCATAATGCCATAAAGGAATCGCCACGTTGAAGGCGCGTCTCAATCAATCAGCGAGAATTGCCTTTCACAAGCAATCATTTCATTCCTTCCTGCCGCACTAGTTGAACCATCAGTAAATTTTCGAAATTCGAGCACAGCGCTCACAGTTCCATACACTTTTTACTTTTCAGTTTTTCGTTATGCAACATTCGATAAATGTACTTTTACGGAACAAAATTTTACGATCGTCCGTGCTTTTCCTCGTGTTTCCCCAGTTTCCGAATTTTTCTTTATTTTTTTTTCTCCCGTTACAATGAATTCGAGTTGCAGCACCCAGCGCCGATATTACTCCTTTTTCATGACTGTAACCCCGTGTAGAGGAGACCACGTCGCACGCAGGCCTCCTTCCTGCGCGCATTTTACGATTCACGGTAGAGACCCAGAGGTCTGATTCGGTTCGTCTGGCGCGACGAATGTCAAACGTCGACGCGAACATTCAGCCGCTCTGTGGAGGAACGAACGGACCGTGTAAGAGGATTCCTTTCAAAAATCTAACCTTGGGACATCCCGCGCGAAGGATGTTTTGACACAGTAAAATCGAGGAAATATTAAACTTTGACATGCTGTTTCCCAAGCCCGAATCGATTGTTTTGACAGAACAAATTGTGTCCGCCCCATTTTCTACACGCTTCTTGCTATTGAGAAAATAGCCTAATGCGCATCGTAGGCGATGTCTAGTCCATGGCTAATTTGCATTTACGTATTCCTCTTTAGGAAATAGAAAACTTGCTCGTTTTTTCAAGTAAGTGATTTGAATATTTTAACCCTTCGTATGTCAACTCTCAGCCACCAAAGCCATTTATTTTTTTTTCTTCGCGTAAAATTAAAACATATTATTGTGTTACATATATCTAAGCTTTAAAACGAATTAATAAATTTTCTTTTACCTACATGATCTTGCTCGTTTAAAAAGTAAAAGGGAGGCTAATTATTTTATTGTATACGTTTCTTCATACCACATAACTTCTGTTCAAAACATTTTTTTACATAACTAGACTGCGTTAAAAATTGTTTACTTTAATCGCAAGACACAGGAGCCAATCACAAGTCCTTTTACTGCTTTCAATAATTTTAATTTATTTTAATAATTTTAACCGTTTGAGTCCCAAGCAGCGCGAACGCGCTGTTGAGATTTTATGTCGCCAAAACCCAGTACATTTCGAACATTGTGGACAACTGACGGTGCGTTAACGATTGCTGGAGTCGCGCGCTCAGATTTACTGAAGCAAGTACATCACACAGCTCCTTTTAACAGATTTTCTTTTTTGATTCATTCTACCTTTTTGGGGATACACCAAATTTGAAAAAGTCAGTAAATCATTTTTAAACACACAATTGTCAACAATGAAAAACACATACGCAAGAATACGACCGATCGCTTTGCAAACTGCAATAAATGTGACGGAGCGATGAGAAAAAGACGAGAATTTGGGGCAGTTTTAGGATAGTTTTAGTGAATCTTAGGGCAGTTTTAGGGTAGTTTTAGTGAATCTTAGGGCAGTTTTAGGGTAGTTTTAGTGAATCTTAGGCCAGTTTTAGGGTAGTTCTAGTGTACTTTCGAACCAATTTTTAGGTAGTTCTAGCGTATTTTTGGGGCAGTTTTAGGGTAGTTTTGTGGTACTTCTGGGATAGTTTTGGGGCAGTTTTGGGCTAGTGTAATTTTGTGACAGTTTTGGGGAAGTTCTGGGGAACTTTGGGATACTTCTGGGTCAGTTTTATGGCAGTCTTAGTCTAACTTTAGTCCAGAAAGTGCCCCAAGAATACACTAAAACATCCCTAAAGCTGCCCCAAAATTATCCTAAAAGTACACCAAAACTACCACAAAGCTGCTCTAAAACTGCTCTAAAACTATCCCAAACGTACCCCAAAAGTATCCCAAAACTATCCGAAAAGGATCTCAGAAGTATCCCATAACTGCCCTAAAACTGTTCTAAAATTACACTAATACTACCCCAAAACTGCCCCATAACTATCCCAAAAGTATCCCAAGACTGCCTCAAAACTATTCCGAAAGTACCCCATAACTGCCCCAAAAATGTCCTAAACTGACACTAAAACTATCCCAAAACTATTCTAAAAGTACCCCAAAACTACCACAAAGCTGTCCTAAAACTGCCCCAAAACTATCCTAGAAGTACCCCAAAACTACCACAAAGCTGCCGTAAACTTGTTTCAAAACTATCCCAAAAGTATCCCAATACTGCGCCAAAACTATCTCAAAGGTACCCCATAACTGCCCGAAAACTGCTCTAAAACAATATGAAGCCTACATTGGCGCTATCGGAGCGCTATTGCTCCAATTGGGATTCATCGACGTAAAATAAACGGAGCGCTATCGCGCCGCTTGGTATTTCTCGACATAAAATAAAACAAGCGCTATCGCACTGCTTGGGTCATTTTCTACTCATTTAGAAAAAGCGCGGTTGCGCTGTTCGGGATTCGTCGACAGTGTTTTTTCAATACCACCTGGGACTCAAACGGTTAATAAATATAATAGGTGCACGTTAACACATCAACATTGTTAGTTTCTATTAATCTTTTTACCGTTTTAGATTACACCTAGTAATGCAGAAAATCCGCAGTTTATATATAACAAATGGTGCGCAAATAATTTAACACATCGCCCAAAAATTTCCTATTGAAATGGACAAAATAAAATATTTTCAATTCTAAGATAAATCTTTTGATGCAACCATGTAGGCATCTAATGAAGACTATAACGCAATAGATTCATTGGTTTATGACCACCTGTAAATTCGATGTCATCCAGTGCAAGCGACCCACCGCGGTCTCTCACAAGCGTGCGTTTCTGACGCGTTAAGCGATTGCTCAACGTTCCGCGAATCGCCGGTTAAAAATTATGGAAATTCGCGTGGCGTTAATTGTCACGGAATTTCCGTGACGAGGCGGTTTAACGAAAAAATTACAACGTAGCCTGTCAATTTATACCCTTATTACGCAAATAATTGGTAAAATTCTTATTATAGGATAAAATCGAATCAAATTCGATGATTTTGCTTATAACCATGCATTTTTACTGTCCGATGACCAATGGCGGGTGTCTGCGCATGACCCAGTCCGTTTCTACTTCGAAAACCTATAGTTCGCATAAGCCGATTACAGCGATGAATTTATTAATACTCAGCTGGAATTGTGTTAATCTCGTAACATAAATAGTGGGGTAGGATTACCGTGAGCCCATTAGAAGAAAAGATTCAGTACACGAAAAAGATCCTACAATATTTTAACTTATACACGTATGAATGTAGATATCTGTCTTTATTCCAGAGTGTCGCTAAATATAATGCGCTAGCATCAAATTTATAATACAACTGTATCGTTCAGTTTCTTAATTTATCAACAAGATCGATGACAGCATTCATTACGCTTTTATAAATCATTTTTAAGTCTTCGATCAATCCAATATTCTAGCATGTTCACATTTCAGTCGACTCTTCGCAAGATTCAACTATCTTGTATACTAAACGGTAAATATGTTTGGAAGTACTTTTACTTTCTCAAAGCGCAATGATTGTTCTAACTAGAATTGTTTCCCATTCCCGAAAGAAGTAAAAATCTTTATGCATAAATATACAGAATAGAAGTTTCCGTGGATTTATAATTGTGTTCTTAGAACAGAAAAGTTGAAAGTAACAAAATCAATGTTATATCAGAACCAATCGAAAATTTGACAGTTTCATCCAAGCTCTGCTAGAAGTCCCTATCACGTGTCAGACTCGTACGGCAAGGAGTCGAGAAGAACATGATCGCGAGCAGGAGCAGCCCCGTTAATTAAAAGAATAATTTCAGCATTCGCGTATGCCGCCCGCAGGTGCGACCATTAATAATTCGATGACCAATATTGAAATGAGAATTTACGGTGACGCTCGGGCTTTGAATGTCAATTTTCGCGTCTCTGATTGCACACGACCGTTTCTGAAACGTCGCGTCGGCGTGCGTCGCGGTGACGCGATAGAGAACAATATTGCCCGGCTATGAATCAAGCGTGCCCACTCGAGGTATTGCGCCGAACTGCCTTGCGTATGATAATGCGAGTTCGATAGTGCGAAATCACTTCAGAGAATCAATCAGCGAACGTGCCGCGAACGTCTGAGGGGAGATCGCAAGACGGAGTTCCGTGTACGAGCGACACGCACATGCATGTGTAGTATGCAACGCATCGTTGAAGCACTTTAAGCGAACGCTGACCTTACGACGTATAAACCTCTAATCCCATTTGACTCGACGTCTTTGACAGTTCCTCTAACTCGTTCCGAGAAGCTTCCCTGCCACCGTACACGCCAGCGTGAAACCGACAGCTTACGCGAACAGAGCGGCGCCTCGTGCCCTCGGATCACTGGGTCACCGCGATCAATTTTTGCATTTGCCCCTTCAACGACACTACCACACGGCCTTCTTAAGTGCCAGCAATCATATGCGCTAACTTGCATTCGAGACACATGTCATTCCAGTGCACGCACTGTGGACAAACATCGCTGTATTACTTCGTTCACACGAACGAGTTTTCATTCGCTGTCTGATATATTCATTCGGAATTCAGCTTCTACGTTTAGGAGCAGATAGACTGGCTTTCCATTAGTGATTGAAT
>CM052161.1:15029112-15050079 GCA_028455555.1 Augochlorella aurata | reverse complement strand
ATAAATATAATATATAATATATTAAACAATGTCAAAATATTTATTAATCGCAGCATAACGCCTTTGTAAATTGTCAAGATTATGTCAATTCAGCAATTCAGGTTTTATTAGATGTTAGAAAGTTTATTAGATGCTATTAACAGTGTTCTATTTTGAACGAATAAACCAAATTAGAACAAGCCAAGAGAATAAAAAACTATGACAATATTCGAAATAAAAAATGGGCGAATTCTCACGCGAAGAACATGCGGGGCTTAAAGCAGGAGTCCCTGCGCTTTCAAAATAATTGCAGCGCCCCGTTCAATCCGCGTCCCTTCCCCCATTTCATCCGGCAGCAATGACAAATTGATGTTTAAAAACACGCAACTTGTCCCGTTTTGCGTAACAAGCCGGGCTTTCTGAAAGGGTGTCCCTGTAGCTGTTCCGACGATGGAGGGCTTTAGGATTCGCATTACTGGCGCACGGACTGCGATTACTGTGCCTGGCATGACTATAGCGTCCGCATAATGCCGGCTAGATGGACGATCGTGCCTTGTTACCGGAGCACAATCAACTCTATGTCAATAGTGGAGGACATAGCGAGGACGAGCGGGAACCGGTTCGCCTGCTGATTTTGCCATGTCGTTCTTTCCGCGGCAGCGTTATCAGGACGTCAGCGAGATTTTCCAATGGCGCCGATAAACGAGCGAATATTTAAACGAATCGGCCACAAAACCGACGCGATAATCGTGTTTCCTTAACACCGGATTCGGAATTAATTGCGTTACAACGACGCGCGTAAATAACATCGCGCCGAGCAAACAAAGACCGGCGCGGCGTGTCGCGCGCGAGTCTCGCTATTTGTGCTGATTTTAAACGTTAAACTTAGCGCGTTGGAGGAACGCCAGTCGCATAACCTTTCGCGCCGCGCCGGAGTTCGCGGCATCGTCGAACGATTCCCAATAAGTTGGGGGCCGCCGCGATTTAATTACGTAATTAAATAACGTAACTGCGTGACGGGCGCGCGCGCGCGCGCGCACTAGCCGAGGGCTTTCCTGGATAATCTCGCTCCGGGCCGATAATTAAAATCCAGTGCCGCGTATTAATTACGCCAGCCTCGCCAGGACTTCTTCCGCGCTTCGTCGAGCCCCGGTGGCGCGAAAAGAGAGGCAGCAGTGGGCGGCGATCGTCTGGAGGAGGGACCGCTGAGACAGACGTCGCCGTGACGAGATAGACGAGGAGGCTTCGCGCGGACTTTTACCCGGTAATATTTCGAAGGGTTTTCCCAACGGGATCACGAGTGACGGTTCCCGAAGAAGGAGACACGGACGTGAGACGGTGAAACGGGGCAAGGTGGCAGAGGCAAGAAACGATCCGTCGCATCGGTTCCCGGGCGTCGAAAAGGGACGTCTCTTGTTTCGCGCTTGGCGCATCCTTAAAGCCTTGTGTATCCTGGCAAGGCACCGGCTGCTCTCGCCTGGCACCAACTAAGGTGCCGCGAAACGACGAGGTGTTCCCCCGTTGTAGTGGGTGTAGCAGGGTGAGACGTACACAACAAGGGGTCGGGAACATTACACCCAACCCCCTAGCCACCCCCTCCTCTGCGGCGTAAGCGCTGTTTATGGAGACCGCAGGCGGCATCTCCCGTCGAGCTTAGCGTTACTACTGTGCCCAGCCAGCCTCAGTTACGAGCAAAGGGATTTTCTGCCGGATGAGGATACCATCTCCGACAGCCGTGCGGGCTTTCCTGGCACCCCCTTTTGCGTCCGGATCTCGGTTTAATGTATAAAAATAAGCTCGTTCGACGTGCATCCTACCCGGCACACGCGACCCACCCTCTGCATCCTCCCGGTCCATCTTGGTCCAAGGTTACCGATGAATTTGAATGTCTATCCGGCATCAGTGTCCCGCGTACCTGCTATCGATTTCGAGCACGTCGAGCTCTCGATCTACGCGCTGATCCTTTGCTCTATCTTACCGTGATGCGGCAACGAGATGATGTCTTACCTTGATCGAGCTGATTATTCCCTTCAGCGTTTCTCGATGGGTTTAATTATAATCTGTTTGGGTTCTACGCAGAGATGCGACTCTCTGTAATCGATGAAAGACAGTAATTGCGTGCTTAATTATTTTGAACAGACGATGATTGAGTGCGGTATAAACTGTGCAAGTGCACTCTTTAATAAGTTCTCTCTGGATATTTTCTTTGAATTTATATATTATTAACACGTTCCCTGCCGAGCGATTTTTACTCGAATCTTCATTCTGGCCAATTGATATTTTAGTAATTGATATATTATATGTATTTATTAATCATTGTATAGGTAACAATGAAACAAACTTATTATGGCTCATTCTTTTGGTGGAAATTAATTCTTCAGTCCTAAACTTGTCATAAAATATCTTTTTATTATCTTTTATTTCTCATAAATAAACATGCAAGCGTGTAACACCGGTGGTGCACATGGCACGGAACGTGTTACAAAATAAAAAACTTATCACGAGAGATTTCACTAATGTTTCTTATGAATATGAAGCACCTATTTCATCCTTTTTTAATTGTTCCAAAATCGGAATTATTTCAAAGTTTCAACTGTTTCGAAACTTGAAGTTGAACGCGTCTTGAATTTGCATTAGCACTAATTTGCATTAGGATAATTACGATGTATTTGTTTTAACGAAGAAGTATAGGGCGCGGAAAGCATATTATTTGGAAGAAAATGCTAGTCTTGCAAGAATTTTGGTAGTTTGAATGTTCTGATTAAAAAGACGAGGGTTCGCGTATACTTTTGGTACCACCTGTGTGTATTGTTAATTGAATTACGTGACACTGTTCGCGATGCAAAATGTGATTAAATGCAAACATTGTTTTAATGCTTGTAATCTATATGTATAACGTTTTCCATTTGATTTTTACGTATGGTAACTGATTGTTCGAGAGATTTCGTCGATTTTTTTTAGTCGATTTTTCAAAAACAGAATTTTAATTGATAGTTTAGATTTGATACCGCTATACAATTGCGGGGCTGGTTATTTGCTAAACCTGATATTCGCAAAAATACGAGCTGCTGAACTTGATCTGACATCAAGAACATGGAAATTGCTCTCAAACTGCGAATGAGTTTCTTGAATCGAATGAAACTTTCTTCATACTAAGTTCATTCGAATTCTACTCTCTCGTATATAATTCGAATGACCCTTTTCCTCTTTATGGGACATTCCTCTTTTACTTTAAGAGGAACCCGGTTTTATTTTAACTTGTCGTGCCGTTGGAGTTTATAGATGTTAAAAAACGTTTGCTGTTAGAGGAGCTTGTTATAATTACATTTGCTCATTTTTTTAAATTCTGCGATAACAACGATGATTTCTCAGTTGTTTAAAAAAGAATATGTAGAAGAATAAATATGAAAAATTCCATAAAAATTATCAATTATTCTTGTTATCTCAGTATAATGTAATTGTGCAATACTTCTATTAACCGTCACTAAAAATGTTGAACGCATTGTACATTTCTTGACATAGATACCAGTATTATTCATGATTTGGCTCTTTTTGACGAGTATACTCGTCATGGAGAAGTGGCGATATTTTGTGTCATGACGAATATACTCTTTATGCGAAAAAAATAGTGACCATTGGCTATTTAAATTGTAATATAAATGAAAACAAAAACATATTCTCAAATTCCAGGATGCTTAGAACATTTTGAGGCATGACAAATTTATTTACGTGCAATAATAACGTTTATTTAGATGTAAAAGCATGAGTCGTGTTTACATGATTATAAAAATAAAATTAGAAAAGAATCACGATATTGGTGTTCAACATGCAAAGTGCCATTAGGTATTGTCGCATGCTTTCCTGAATACCACTCTACAGCAGCAATGTGAATTTTAAATAAAAATTAGAAATAACATTGTAAATTTTATAAAATAAAACCGCTTTTTTAATTCAATATTTATATATATATATATACGTGTGTGTGTGCGCGCGCGCTCTGAAAAGGGGGCCGCCAGAGTTAACTCGTTAAACCAATAAATAAACACACACGTACACATCTTTTTTAACTGACCAAAAATTATCCTGCAATTTTATCACAGACAGCATATAACCAAGCAACTTAAGGGCATTTGCCTATGCAGAATAATTTCTCGACAGAGAAAAGGATATCCTTCCCCGCGATTTTAATCTAATAAATGAAAGAGCCTCGACTTCTGAGCACTAATATCCTCGGCCAGATTAATTAAGTTTATGCTCTTGTTGCGACGCAGATTGAGGTGGGGCGCGCGAAATAAATGCTAACGCGAATGCCGCTCGCAAAGAAACGCACCGCGTCGGCTGATGAAACAGCAAGGATTGGACTGGTTTATTCGATGGCGGCGGCGAAGAGGAACAGGTTGTTCCTGGAATGAATTTTGAGGTAGTGTTCTAAAAAAAAAAATGATTGAGCCATTCGCAAGGGTCGGCCGGCATTGTATGCCCCGACGTTTACGTACGAGTGTGCTTGGACTGGATGGTTGCGTTACGGTGAAACGCGTGCCCTTTACTCGACGATTTAATGCAAGCATCTCGAAAAACCTGACCGCAGAAAAATGGTCGAGCGAGAGCCGCGGTAACGAAGGAACGGAAAAAAATAGCTGCGGGTCATCGCAGGACGAGGAGGGCTGAAGGCCAAAGAAAGACCGCCGATGGATTAAAACCGTTTTTTTCCCTCCTATTGTGTTCCCTCTTCCTTCTTTCGACCAGAGACCGTCGCTTAAGGGGCATTGTTTCACGGCCGCCGCTCGTAGGACGCAGAGCTCCGAGGCCGGAGGCGGAATCGCGCGGACTCTTCGCGCCTCTCGCGCCTCCCACTGTTGCGGAACGAGCCCGCTCTCGAGAAATTATTTTTCTCCACGGACAGGTGAGACGCGTGCAGCGAACGAGATTGGACAGACGTCGGCTCTCGCGAAATACAAGCTACTTGACGGAAAACAAGAGAACAAAGAAACCGGCGACGGACAGGGGAGAACCGTAGCTGTGCCGCATACCGAAAGTTTGGCCGAAACTATCCGGAGCAAATAAATTTCCCTTTGCTCGTCCCGGGCTCGTGTTCGGCTTTTCCTTTCACCGTGACGATCAACGAAGATTCACCCCTTCCACGGCGAACTCTTCCTCGCCATCTGCCTCCCACCCCGCAGTATCTGTATCATTTGTCGACGCGAAAACAGGCTCGGAGCATTAAAGGATCCATCCCCCGGCGAATGTCGCCGCGACATTTGCTCTAATTAGTGCCCCCTTGTTGGGCTTAATACTTTTGGCGTAGCTGAAGCCGGCCGAGTGACTCTTCTTAAATCGCCGCGGAACCGAGTTCAAAAGCTCGACCGGAGGTTTTCAAGCTCGGTCACCCACCGGGGGTAGATTAAATGCTGCGCGAAAGCTCCCGACTGTCTCTGTCGGTTCCTTCCGTCTCAGAGTACCCGCCTCCACTTTTTTCGCCGTTCGTTTTTCGTTTCGACAACCACGATATCCAACTGGAGATAAGAGGCTTTCACCTTTGAAGTCTCTCACTTTTGCAACTTGTAATTCTTTCATTAAAGTACTTCCCTCCCGTCCCGTGTTTCCGCGTTTGCGGCGCACAAGATCTCGAC
Organism: Augochlorella aurata; assembly: GCA_028455555.1. Taxonomy (NCBI): domain Eukaryota; kingdom Metazoa; phylum Arthropoda; class Insecta; order Hymenoptera; family Halictidae; genus Augochlorella; species Augochlorella aurata. The sequence continues at coordinate 15,044,470 of CM052161.1, read as the reverse complement.
CGTGGCAACGCTGGCTGCGCGTACAGAAACCTTTCGAAGTTGCGTGATAATTCGTGTTTTCTGTGTTTCGCTGATGTCGCTGATTCTGTTCACCTGTTTACTGGGTATCACGAAATGTTTCCAATGGAATGGAATGGAAGAAGAGGTCACGGACTTCAGGTCATCGATTTCAATGAATTTTGTTTTGGTGAATCCAGACTGATAATCATGCGAGTCGTGTTCGGACGTCTGTGTAAGTTGGTATTATTTATGAAGATATTTAATGTTCAAATATCATCGGACCGAACGTTGTGTATAGATATGAAAAAGAAGAAACTAATTTTGCGTATTGGCTGACAAATTCAGAGGTCGTGGGTTCGATTCGACCCCGCGATTTTTTGTTCCTCTACGTTGGTATCCACATCAAAATAAAGAAGTGCCGCGGCACGCCCCACAGTGGTCCGGTTTGGAGAATTTACTGACAAGTTGTTATAACTTTTGAACCATTATATATATTGCAATGGAATGTTGACTAAAAATAATTAAAAAATAGTAACCTTTAGCTACTAATAATTAAATATTTCTCGCACTTGCTAAACGATAAATTTGAATAAATTTGCACTGCTACTTTCGATTATAAAAAAATTGTTTAAATGTAATTATACAAACTATTCTTTTACTTTCTAAAGATGTATTTCATATTTATGCTTCATACGTGTAACGTTTTATGGGATATCCGCAGCCGAGCGTGCCCGGGAGGGACGCATGTCGCGGTCGACTTTAAACAATTATAACTTCCAAATTGGTTTCTATAGGGACATGATTTTCTTACAGTTACTTAAAACAAGTATAGAAAATATTCTTTTTTTCTGTAACACAGAGACTGTTGGAGTTCAAAAGTTATCCTGTGTCAAATATACCGAATTTTTTAAAATTACGTATCAATCAGTGTTGATTTTTTTATATTTTACTGTTAGTAATGGCTAAAAAATATATCATTATTTATTAGGAAGGTATGATATGTATAACATAAAAAGACTGATTGAAAATATGTAACACAATGAGCAGGATATCTCGAAGATGACGAGGAGTTCCGTCAGACGAAACTACTCTCAAAACGTACAACTTTATATGTTCTGAGTAACTAAAATATCTGTGCAATTTCATTAATTTCTCCATTTCTGAGGTAACAATTGAATAATTATCAATTTGAAAAAGTTGACGCTTTCGTTAAATGTCACTAAATTCTTCAAACCGGATCACTGTGCGCTCGCGTAACCGTGTTAAAACGGCGTTTGAAGAAATTTAATTCCTTATGGAAAACATAGTGAAAAATATCATAATCGCAGAAACGAATCGAAATCCAATATCGTGGAATTTGTTTCTTGTTCTTTAGTATCTATACACAATGTTCGGCCCGATCAAATTTAAACATTAAATATCTCCATAAATAATATCGATTCATACAAACGCTCGAAAATGACTCAAATGATTTTCAGTCTGAATTCATCAAAGAAAGAAGTCAGCGACTTCTCCTTGTATGTGTGTCAAGATATATTAAAGAAAACAATATATTATATTAACAACAATTCAAGTAAGGAACATAGGAAATACTTGATTTGTATATTTTCTAAATATGAAAAGCGATTTTTAAATTACTTTAAGCATGATACTCCTCAATGCGTAAAAAGGTCACTATTGTGAAACGAATCGAATGAAAATTCCCAGGTTAACAAATTAAACGGTGGCTCTGTTTGAATAAGTCTTCGAGGTTTCGTTCAATCCTCGTCAGTTTCTCGAGTCTATTCGACAGAGTTTTCAAGGATTGTTGGTAAAATTTGATACAATTTCTTTACTCTCCGCGTTCGATCATTATGGAATGTGACGCGCACGAGTTTAGAGGTTGTAACAAATGTGTGTCATTATCAATGGAACGTTATCAGGACCGCACCATTTATGAGGAACGCTTACGAGGGTTCACTCTAAATAGTGAATACAATTTTCGTTTAGTATAACACACGGGTGGTAAGATATGTTCAAAAGAATTATGCTTCCCTGACATACCTCACATTATTGGCATGGCGCTGAGTGTCAAGCATACAATTGTTAATTGATTAAAGTTGCTAGAATAATCGTCGATTCTTTAAATTCTCTACACTGCTTTACGTCATTTACTGCATTGGTTATACCAAGAATTGCAGTATACTTATTAAATTTCATTATTTTTTATCTCCAAATTGAGTTCCATTTATCAGGTCATATTTTAGAGAAGTATATTATGTATCACAAATAAAAAGAAATTGAACATTCTAGGGTACCTAAAAGAAAAATAGGTGCAGTTTCTGCCTGAGATGCACATGACGATATTTCAATCTAATTTGTTTAATTTAAATGACATCAAGAAAGGACGATTCTTCTCTTAATAATTCTACATAACCCCATAAAGTGCGTATACAAATTTTGTATTGATGAAATAAAATACAAATTTTAATAAATATTTATATTTCAATAAATACAACTATTTAACATCGCACTCGAAGTTATGCTTCAAAATTAAGATGTTTCTTTCAACGTATATTATTTTCCTTCTGTAATATTTTTGTATCGTATACACATGAAATTGAGCTTACTTGGTCGCACAATACACTTTTAACAATTCTTTAGATATAAATAAAAATAAAGTAAAATTACAAACGGATATAGCGACTTTAAATGGTGTCTCAGTGTCATCATTCTAGTGCAAAGAGTTAATGCAACTTCGTCTACAGTCTCAAAATTTACGTAAATTCCCACTCTATCGATTATCGAACGAGTCGTTTCATTCGCCAATTTAAAAAATGCCCTTCAGTTAAAATTAATTAAAAACCACGTCGAGTGTACAAATATCCGCAGGGCAGTCATCGTCAAGTCGTGTAGCAAGCTAACACAAAATCGATGCACAATGTAAATGAAGCCGGTGCCGGAATATTAGGAAATTTTTTGCTAATTTTTTTCCGAAGGCAGAAGTCTAAAGCCTCGGCAGCGGGAGCGGTAAAAATTAGTATATTTCGACCAGTATGGCGACCGAGGCTCAATGTGGAAGCTCGAATGTCTGGCGGCGCCGGTGAGTTGACTGGTGGCAAGGGGCAGCCGGGGCAAGCTGGGGATAGCTGGTGGGCTCAGGTGTTTTCACCGGCATGCCATGGCATAGCGGAGCAAAGTGGTGTGGTCGATATGACTGAAACTACCCCCGGTGTCTCCCTTCGATCCCTTCTATCAGACGCAGCTCCCTTTTCTAACTATCCCGCACCCTCTCTTTCAGCATCCTCACGGAACGCCGCTACGCTCCGCGCCGTTCTTTTAACCGTTCCCTTCTGCATCCACGTCCGGATCGTTCGCTCGCGTTAGTACAGGCATTTACGGAATGTTGCTTGATAATATTTAATCGCGTTGAATATTGACGCGGCCCGCGGCACGTGACCGTCCGCATGATCCCCGCCGCCGCCGGTGAATTATCCAGACCGGGCGGAAACTTCTTCTCGCGCGCATCAACGCCGATCCAATTTCTGGACAGCTCGAGAAAGAGCATCGGCTCCGTTCATTTGCAATCCCGCCGGCGAACAACAAGCACCGGCCGGGCAGGTAAAGGGGTAATCAGTTTTTCTCGAATTACCTCCTAGCCGTGTGGAGTTAACGCACCAGGCCGGAATTAATTTCATTCGCGTGAATCGGTGTAACTCGCGCGCAGACACTCGCACAGCCCGTTGACGGTGTTTGACGCCCGGCTTTTATAGGAGAATTATACGAAACTGGAAAGTTAAGGTAGGCGGAGCCCGCAGAAAGAGAGGGGGCGACTCGGGGGTAAACTTTACAGTCAGCGCACTTTTGTTCGTTCCGTTGAATGAGGTTTATTGATTGAAGTCGATTGTTGGCTCTCCCAAAAACGTTTCTAACGTGGCCGCGTTTCCGCTATGAAATTCTATGAATCTCGAAGAAATCTCCGGGAGAATTTGCGGACGCGTGCCCGGCCTCGATACAGCGACCCGATATTCGATTTCACGTTATAAAACCGGCCGGAATCGGCTTATCAAGCTGTATCCGCGCACCGATAAGCCGAAATCATAACTTTTCAGCACGGAGAGACGGGACCCGGTATTAATCTAATAATCCCGAATAATTCGATCTAATCTGCGGCCGTCTGTCAGTTAACTTTCGCGACGGTGCCGACTGCAAGAGTGCTAATTAAATGATTCGATTAAAAGCCGTGGAAACGAAGATTCCTTCTCGGTGGCGGCGCTACGAGAGTGTAGGAAATTCAAAATAAGACCGGGGCCCGCTTATCGCCTGAATTTTAATCGGCTGCGAAACGCCGCCCTTGTTCCGCCGTTTTATCGACGACGCTCGGTTTTTTCGCCCTTCAATTAAATGGCGACGCTTACGCCAGCGCAGCCGCGCACAAAGCGAATCGTTTCGAAATTAATCGGCGGGCTGGCTCTGCGCTGCGCGCGACGTTTCGCTGCGCATAATATATAATGTCGCCTATAATTAAATAAAACCCTTTTCCCCGCGGCGCACAAACGCCGCCGATCGTGTCAGCGATAAAAAAGCTTATTAGCCGCACGTGCACGGCTTCTTTCTGCATGACTGTGCCCCACCCTCGATCCTCCCTCCAGCTCCCCACCACCGCCCCCTTAAAAACGGGAGTAGGCATTTATACGGCTGATATTGCAGACCCGTGTAAATAATGACTTTGCAGTCAGCGCGGTGAACGATAATTAGCTTTTGCCGCCCGCGCTGACGGCCGGGAAAGAAAAGCCCGTGAATTGTTAAACAGAGGGGTCGGGGTGGAAATATGTTGCGTAATGACGCTCTAAGCGCGTGCGTTTCTTACCCCTTGCGGCTATAAATCGCACTGCTCGCTCGTAACGATTCCATCAATTTTCCTCTCTCGCCCGTAGAATACAATGAATATTTTAGATCTTTTATCATGCAACTACGAGACCATTTCGCTACGCTTTTATTTACGTTTCAACCTTTCATAACCCCGGCATCGATCCAATCAAATGTTTTCAAATTTTTATTTCCTCTGTTTTCTCTTAATTAACCTCCTATTTCAGGGCCCCGTGAATTACGTTTACAAAAAGTTAGAAATTTTGTATTCTCGTTAAAATATAATAATTATTCTGTACAACTGCATCGGTTTTTCTTAAATCACCTGTTACCGTGTAACGTGAATCCAACGGCACAAATTGGATAATAATTAAATTTTATTGGAGTTGTTTTAAAACGTTGTAATAATAATTGTGAGTTAAACAGGGTCACAGGAATTGACGTATAATTTTTGACATAACTGAAATCTAAGTCGCAGTAGCTAATTTAAGAAAATACGATCTTGAGAAATCGACCATTAAAATTAATACGTATCTTCCATTGTTTTCAACTGTTATACATGTTCAACAGGGAAAATGTCTGTGACGTTAATGATGATACTAATCGCCCATAATACTGTACCTTTAATTTAGCTATATATGTGTATATTCTGCAGAAGAAAAATATTTGCACTACTACTGCGAAACTACTACTGTAACATGATATATGGTGCAGCTGTTTCTTCGAACCGTATTCGAATTAGTAGTCCTGCCATAAGACTCTAGGTTCGTTCTAACGAGCATGATTTGTGATAAATGACGTGCCGAAGATCGGTAAAAGCATCAAATTAAATTAAGGCGTAGACTGTAATGGATCCAGAAATGCTATCGATTGAACGGGATTCGAGTAACGAAGTCGACCGAACGGACAGCAGGGATGAAGGTAAACGCCTTATGACTGATGACCGCAGGATGAAAAGCAGAAATTCGAGTCATGATCGTAACAAATTGAAAATTAACCGGACGCCGGTCTAATCTGGGATTAGAGATCCGCCCTTATAAATCGAGCCGAGAAGAGTTCTCGACCGAGAAACTCACGGGTGAAGGAGATACTTCGGTAATATCACTTACGCCTGGCAGTATTTTAGGCTGTGCTCCCTGCGTCTGCGAAACTGTGTGCGGGGCACGAGCCTAAAATTCACTTGAAAGGGTCGATTTTATGAAGAGACGCGCAACGAAGGAGTCGACGAACCGTCAAACTGCGCATGCGAATTCACGTGTGCGTACCAGCAAGAAATTGCAAGAAATACGCGTTTCGTTTCTGTATATGCTCAGCATATTGATTCGCGTGCTCGTTTAAACCAGCGGAAATTGCGGGTGATCTGACGGAAACATGCGGAACCACATTATAAATGCTTCATCTCAGAAATACGTTTTTATTAATAACCGTAGTTTGACTAATTTATTCAGAGCTAAATTGTAAATAACACGTCAAGTGTTGAATATCAATTCCGAAAGTTCCTACGAGATCAAAGTGATTTCGTTAATGAAATCGAAACGAAAAAATTAATTGACACTTTTGTGACTTATATTTATAAAGTTCATTAGTGGAAATTAATTTGTTTAATCTCAAGCGTTCAAATTATAAAATATGATCGCCATGCGGAAAATAAAAATGCAAATAGAAATGTCAAATTTGATCACTAAAATAACTAACAGCGGGAAGAGAAATTTCCATTACTTCAAGATCATCTAATTCGTGCAATTGCTTAATTATATGTAATGATTTATTCTGACCAAAACCACGAAACGTCTTAAATGCATAAACTTTCTTCCACCGAATTTGTCGGTGTGGGTACGGGCAGTCACGTGTGCGCCTTGACACCGAATTTAAGGATTCCGAGAACCATTTCCACGCTTATGCAATCAGAAGCTGGTCTATTATATTTTGGCCTATATAAAGCGCCCCATTTTAAGTTCAAACAATCCATTTCAACCAAAGAATGTCCGGAAGCACGATTCTTTGAAGTCAAAAGAGCCAGGCCTTCAATACTTAACACCGTGCCCCAGAAATTCTGTCACGATTTCATTCATCGTAACTAGACTGCGGATCTTTATGCAAATCTCGATGCAATTTGATTGATCATTTTTCAGAAATTAGGATGGAGAAGAAATTCAATCTACCAGCTAAAAAATTCCTCATGACAAAAATTGTGTCCTGACGCATTTAAAAAATGTGTAAATACCATGAATGCGTGAAAATCTGCAGTCTAATCATAAATACTTTAAATATCTTAGTTTAATATTAACAATAATTATCTAAAATTTATCATTAGATTGCGGATTTTCGGCATTCGTGACAAAAATAGGTGTCCGTAATTTTGAAGAGGAGAAAAAGTAAACGAAGTAACAAGTATCGATATATCGCATTCATAATTATTAAGAAAAGGAAGAAGTTCCTGAGTGACGCATGATACAAATGTCGACAATTACTATTTTGCATAAAAATCGGTGGTCTAGTTATCATCTTTGAAAAATACTGTCCCACTCCAAAATAGATATTGAAAATGAAATTAAGATGAAGTAATAAGTACGATGGATCAATAAACAGTCACAAACTTTATCGAATGAGAAACTAAAAGAAGAATTATGGTGTGTAATATAAACAGTCACAAACTTTATCGAATGAGAAACTAAAAGAAGAATTATGGTGTGTAATATAAAGCGTCGATCTGAATAGACTAGACTATAATAACGACTCAGAACCGCAAATCAGATCCTTCCGAAGCCAAACGACGATCACGCGCATTTGTTTGCGGCAATTCACTAGACCCATTGAACCTACCATGAGCGTTCATTTGCGAGCTTTTGTAACGATGCATAAAATTGAGCGAAAATCGTGATCCGCATAACGGGCGAGCAAAAAATCCTGGCCAGAGATGAAAAGCGACCCAGCCGGTTCCCTGTATAAAGAGATCGAGGAAAGAAAAAGCGAGGAGAACACGGGGGAAAGAAAAATCCTGGACTCTATCCATGTTCGTTCCCGTGGACCTTGGTTCCCGACGTGCCGGACAATTCGAGCGACTTTAATATGCACCCCCATAAATTGAATTCCCACCCCTGGTATTTCGGGGCACAATCAGCCCTCTCTCTTCCTCTCTCTCTCTTTCTCTCTGTCTCTCTCCGTCGTTCTCGCTCTGTTCGGTCTCCTTCGGCTCGGCGTTTCTGTACCTCATCAAAGCGGTTTCGGCGCGAGAGCGGGACGCAGGTGCAGTGAGATCTGTAATATGGGTTTAAGAACACTTGGTGATATTGACGGATATGGGCACCCCGCGAAGGGAAATGCCGGCATGCTTACCCCTCGATCACCCCTTGCACCACGAGCCTCCACGGGGCTGCTGCGGGTTGTGTATTCGCAACAGTGACTCACGCTGCACTCTCGCAGTGGGTGTTTTTCTCATTCGGCGCGATCATAAAGTCTTATTCTTGCGGCTTAACGCGGCACCACCCCCGGCTGATCGCAGGGGTCGCAGCAGTTTATCCGATGACCGTGTAATCCATTATTGCTGCGCCACTCTCGATGACGCGCACCGCAGGAATGTCGAATTAATCTTCCGTCGGTTCTAATATCGCGCCACGAACACTTGTTAGGCGCACGGGGTGTTCGGCTGTGCGTGTCAAATATTTTGGGGGTCGCATCTGTCGAAGATCAACTAGTTATTCTTTAGATAAGACTTTGATATTACGTGACTTTATAACGGCTCTTACGTATATATATTTCACGTTTGAATTTTTTTGCGGAAAATAATGAAATTGTTGAACTCATACTCCTATTTGGTCTTATGGTTTCTTCGTGTGCGTTATACTAGTCGACTCGAATTTAATAAACAGAATATATTTTAAACACGATGAAGAAGTACTAAACTAACTATGACAAGAACCATTCGTTTAGAAGATATTCCACCTTCGTTAACACCAGTCAAAAATCACAGGCATAAAATAATCTTTTATTTACTCATTTCGAAGTTGCATTAACATTAGAATTACCAAGCTAGTACAAATAACTGATTTCTGATTTTTTTCTTTCATGGTTCCTAATACTATAGAAATATTTGTAGGTGAAATTTTTAGGTACACTTCTTTATTGTGGTATATATCATGATATAAATCATACGAAGTTTAAATAAATTAAGTCTCGGCATTGTTATAAAACAATAAACATTAGTCGCGTTTAGGGCTCGGCAGTTCTAGTGTTAATGTGAAATTTATACACGTTACATACACAGTTTATCTTAATTTACATCAAATTTTAGTTTGCAGTTCTTAGAAAATTAAAAAGAAGAAACAAATGTTGGTTTACGCGACTAACACGTGCGCGCTTGAAGGTAGTCGAAATGTAAAATAACGTTGCAGGAATTCTGGCTAATATGAGCAAATTAAACACGGGCTCTACTAATAAAAAGGCAAAAATTGTTCAACGGATTCAAAATGTGCCACATTATTAAAAATGTGATGTAATTATATTACTCTTTTTACGTATTCCCCAAAGTGAACCCGGTAATACGAGCACTAAAATAATTCATATCCAATTTATTTTGAACGAAGCAGCAATGCGCACATTTTCGGAATAAATATTTGCTGGAATTAATTTTAAAATATTAATTACCGGGCAGCGGCAACAATGCAGTGCCCGTGCCACTCTGGGGAAAAATATTCCCAGAATCCTCTCAACGAACTAATAACATGCTTTCCACAATGCACCGGTCAGATTTTTCATTTTCGGCGGGATCGCGTATTTCGAGGACTATTCCGATAATCTTCTTCATCCATACGCTGTCTGTTTACCGTGAAAACGGCGAGGGGATCGTGTAAACGTCGAGTTCCGCAGATGCGGGGTTGCGAGGGGTGAATTTAACGCGGCGCTAGAGTCGTAGCCGGCGAACTTCCGACTCGACTGTATTGTTTTATCATTTAATTAAACGAAAGCCTTGGGAAATCCTTTGAAAGAACAGTAACGCGGAAAGGGAGGCCCGAGTTCTTTGCCTGAAACTTCCACGGGAACATTTCCTTGCCTCCCCGCCGTCGCGCCGGTAAGTAGAATTTGCTCTCAAATAATTTCCCGTCTCCTTCGGCAAACATTTTATGCGGCCGCTGGATAACCAAGGTTATATCGGGCCGAGTAGGCATTGTATTTTTAGATTTAGCTCTCCGCATCGAAAATCGCATCGTTTTATGCCACGGCGCGGCACGGCGGCGCGGCGACCGCGCAGTCGGCAACGTAACGTAAATATGAAATATTCATCGGGAAGCGTGGCCGCATACGTAGAACAGGGCTGTGCCGGGCCGAGCCGAGCCGAGACGGGTCGGTTGGAAACAGGAAAAGTTACGATTGTTTTAGCAAGCAAGCGAGCGCCGGACGGAACCGGGTCAAAGTAATGCAAGGGATTAGAGAACGCCTTATAAGGGCGGGACCCGGCGAACTTCGCTATTACTTGTCCACGGAATAAGTAATAACGATATGAAGAATATCCCGGGCTGCGGGTTTTGAATAGTTCATCCATCTCTCTCGACCTCGGAACAGCGAAACTTCCTCGTGACCCCTGCGCTAAGCGCTTCCGCGTTGTTTCTCTTTAATGAATAATAAATCATCTTTTTTGTCCGCGACCCGACTACGCTGGTCTCGTTCAATTTTCGCGGAAGTTACTCGGTCGCGTTCGTCTCGCGAAAATCTCGGGCAGCCTGGCGAGTGACCGATGCTGCAACGCCACCGGCCAATCGATGATTCATAGCGATACATCGGCGAAACTTGGACGTTGCCGAAATGGATCTTGCTTGGACCGAGTTCTGGGCACTCGCAATGGAAACGGCACGGGGACAGAGGAAGTTTCGACTGCCCTGTCGGGTCAACCGTGTGGATCCTTTCTATTGGGACACACACAGTGTGTATGACTGTGCTGATCCGGAAGGGTAAACTTCGTTCTCTGTCGCCATATGCTGCGTCGAAGCCGGCCACTCATAGCCAAAGTAAGTCCGGCACGGCGTTCTAGGGACCGTGGACTTTCCGGCAGGTCGCCCGAGTTCCTAAAAGCCGAAATTCTCGAGGCTTCTTGTTACTTACCAGCTAAATCCTGGCGATCCGTTAAGACCGGACCAGGGACGAGCTTGACAGTTTTCGGTAAGAAGCGCGTAAGATGAATTACTTCGTTAGAGTCTTCGGCGTCGACCTGCTCCGCTTCGACAGCCTTTGACGTGATCTCTGAGAATTACGACCTTGTCAAGGATTACCCGCTCGACCTTCCGAGCTGGATCGCGACACCGTGCGGCTTTCGTTGGAACATGTATGCCGCTCTATGAAGTTTCACGGATCAACGCAACTATTCAGCGAAATTCAATAGTTAACTGTTGCATTGGTCTCTGACATACTCTTCGATTTGAATGGGAAACGAGGGAATCTTAATTTCTTCTATAAACATGCGGGGTTATCCAAAAGTACCTTTAGAATGTTGAGTGAGAGTATCTGTCAAACGCCATGTTTGTTTCTTGTCACTTTCTTCTTCTCCTAACCTACAATGCTAGACAATTTGAATGATGGAGTCGTATAGATTGAAGGCTGTGTTAAAGTTATTCAAATTTATTTTAAAACTAAGCGGCCAATAAAGAATATCCATTGTAAGTACGTGGTATTTTCGGAATACATAATCGTTCATCTGAGTAAACAATTTGAAATTTGGTTTAAAAAGTTAATAAAACATATATAAGCAATTCAATGGTCGATTAATTAAGTTGTTTGAAAAGCAAAGTCTATGTCAACAAACCAGCAACAATTCGTGACCTAAAACACAACATTAGAAGTGAAATTAGTGAATTAAACGACCATATATGCCAAAATGTCATCGAAAATTTAGATATACAAATTGATGTCTATAAACGTGGTCGCGGTAGTCATTTGACAAATATCATCTTTCACACACAACTGTCATACATGATATTTGATAACTAAATAAAAACACCAATAACATTCAAAATAGTTTGTTATTTAAATAAACACTTCCTGTAGTCTATTTTGGATAAATTTGTATCTTATAATTTGTATCTCTATAAATTTGTATAAGGGCCCCTAACCCAGATAGCACGGAGACGTCTTTAAGACGCATTAAAGACATTCGGGACGTCTTTAAGACGTTTAGAATGCTCTACACGCCCTAGAAACGTCCTGTGTTACAAATCAAGATGTCTTTTAGACGTCTGTTATGGGACGTTTTTAAGACGTCTTAACGACTTCCCAAACTGGATGTCCTTTTAACGCCTGAAATAAGACGTCTTAAAGACGTATTTTAGGGCGTAAAACGTTTACATCTAGATTGCACGTTTAACAAAGGTCTTTAAGACGTCTACTGCTTATTGGGACGTTCGAACAAGAATAGAAGTGGAACTAAATTTTCCACTCCATTTGACAGAAATCAATTTTCACAATTGTCATAGATGGTACTTGATAATTAAATAAAAAAAAACAATACAATTAAAAATAGATTATTTTTTATTTAAAAGAGCTTTCTGTTGTATATTTTCGATAAGCCCAGACACTTAATTAGAATTGAAATGTTGACTAATAGACAATATATGCCAAATAAAGTGACCACAAGCAGTTTCGTAACTTTAACAATTTTTAAATGCACTTCTGAATTAATAAATAAGAAAAATTCTCAATTATCATTTACCTCATGCATTATTCATCATATAGTAAATATTTGTTGATAAAATGGAACTGAATCAATGAAAAATGAAAAAGAACTTCACCGACAAGTTCCAGGTTAGTTGAAATAATTTCCGTGATTTCGAAATACAATTTAATTTTGACTCGCTACTTTAAAGATTTCTTGTAGCAGATCCGTGTGTGTCTCAATATTTATGCCATTTTCATTCCGAATCGATACAGTTTGGCACCTTCAAAATCCAAGAGTATCCTCCTCCGGAAGCATTAGCAATTTTTCGTTCCTCGCATCCATGATTTTCATAAAACAGTTCAGTCGTTGGGTGACTCGAATTGACGGAAAATATTCGCGTTGACGTGCGGGATAAACGTTCCCCTTAAAATGCGGACGTCGCTGGCTCCTCTCCAGCGACTTGTAACTTCCTCGCGGATATAACCATCTGATTTTATTCGAGATATTTCTTCACTGTTTCGAGCGCCAGCCAACCAGCCAGCGGCGGCGCGAACATGATGCACCGGTCGGAGACTGTGTTACATAAAAACGGTCACCCAGACCGAGTCGTTATCGATGTCGAAGTGTGACGCGGCCTGCCATCCGGCACATATTAAATGGAGCATTGTGGCTGTTTGGAGGAATCGATCGTCCACGAAGTGGCAATCACACAGAGAGTGAGACTCGATCACGTGATTTCCCGTGGGTGCCGTCAACGACAAATGACCCAGCTGCCGCAGCCACGGATGCTCCTCCACCTTGGATCACGCTATGCTTACCTCGACGTTTTGGGACCGGCGCGGCACTCCACTCTCGGGATACTCTGCCGCCGTGCGGTGCTGGTCGAAGGTCATCGGTAATGCCAGCTTTATCGAAAAAATGGTTCCAAGTTAAATGAAATGGAACCGATCGCTCCGCGCGTCTCCGAACTTCGTGTAACGAGACCATCTCTTAGTTACTCGATGGATCGGCCAGCGATTGTTCAACCTTTCGGTGGACTTTAATATCCATTTTTTACATCAGTGATAACAGTCATCGTCATCGTTTTAAAACTGTAGACTCGAGTTAATTCACCCATATATAAATACACAAAACTTAAAAATATTGAGAAAGTAATTTATATTATACAACTTCGCCTTTCAATTTTCATTTAATTAAATGAAACACTCTATGACATTTTTCAGGTTGTTGATGTGGTCTCCAAAGTGTTAAGACGATCGAACGTATTATTCGGAGCTGTCGACTGTGACCGATGCGTTAACGTTTCAACCGGAAGAATATTAAAATTATTTCAATAATTTACAAGCTGCAACATGCCGGATGAAAATTGTTTAAGGGAGGATAAGCTTGTCTCTTGTTTCCTAGGAAGATCGATCTGCAAAGATTCGCAGTCTAACAATTAAAATAAGCATTACAGACTCGAACGAGCTTCCAATCCATTCGTCCCTCGTTACGTGGCGCAATAATAAAGCAAATCCCAGATACCGGAGGAAGGGGACAGGAAAGGGGTTCCGGAAGCGGCGTTTGCGAAAGAAAATTTAATCCATTCAATCTCTTCGGCTCGAAAGTTCCAACGCAGGCTCTGGGCTCGTCGGGTAAGAGTTCCGCGCAACGTTGCGCCGGGACAGGCGTCCGACAAACCCTCCGACGCGACGGACGCGGATCCATGGGAAATTAAACTCGTGGTATAAGGATAAAGTAGTCAGAGCCCTGAACGGCACGGCACGGCACGGCTGCGGAGCTCGAGCTTACGGTAAGGCTGAACAGAGGCGCGTAATAGACACATACCGCGTGTATAGGACGCGCGCGAGAGGCTGCACGCAGCCCGCACACAAACGCGCCGGGTTTACCTAAGCATCCGAAACGTACAGCCCATCTGGGATATTACGCTCATTCCTTTCGATCCCCCCGTCAGCCACCCCCGCCACCCTCGTAGGGCGCGGCGCGCCGGTGGCGGTAACATAGAAAGATATTGCATAATGTCGGTGTATCGACAGGGACCCCGGACTTTTACTGAGATTTATTTTTCAATGCACCACGGAACGATTCTCTGCGGGAATATAGGCGAACAGGGCGACTGGAGAAAGGAATGCGTGTGTGTAGGCGCGAAGGAACAGGGGTGGCCCGGGGGTGGCCCGGGGGTGACCGGGCTCAGGGTGTCTCCGCGTTCTCGATGGCCGCGCGGCGAGAACAAATTTCGCTCTTGCCTCGCGCTCGATACCCATTACATTTTCCTGGATATCGCGAGACAGGATACGCGTGCGTGTGTACCGAGACCAGGCCGGGGTTGGGGTCCGCACGAGAAAAGGACACTTCAGCCATCCCTCATCCACGGGAAATGCACCCGTTCCGTGGATGGGCACAGATATCTGTTTCCTGGAAGCTCGTTGCGTAACGGAGACTCAGCTGTTTCGACGCAGTCAATCTCGTTTGGGGATTCAGGATCCTGATGTCGCGGTGCGCTCTTCTTATTTGGTTTTATGCTGATGCCGAGCCGAGCCACCGCGACGGCGGCGCACGCGGTTTTCGCGCGTCTTTGCGGGACGGAAGAGAGGGACGGATTCGATTTTAAGTGATCAAAGACAAACGGTGAGCCGGCTCTCTCTCTCTCTCTCTCTCTCTCTCTCTCTCTCTCTCTCTCTCTCTCTCTCGTCGAATGAATCTGCGGTAGAACGGTCGCTTAATCTTCACCGAGCACTTATTCTGTCCCGAAATGAGAATATTAAGAACTTTCGCGGGAATGGTGTACCTATTTTCGGTTTCTGGTTTATTAACACTAAAACTACCGACGATTAATGTACACGTACTTCTATCGGAGGGGTAAAGATA
>CM052161.1:14992884-15029012 GCA_028455555.1 Augochlorella aurata | reverse complement strand
GTCAGTAACGGATGATTCGCCTGTGCTTACGTAGTGTGGTGGTGGATATTCGTTTTGATTTTCCCGTAGTTTTTAAGTAATTTTATGTGGAATGTTTCTGCAGATCATGATAAAAATAGAACTCCGATGTCCTAGAAGTATTGTGGCACTAAATGCGATATATTTTCTGCGACGCAAGAACATCGAAAACAAAAGAATATTCCATTGAACGTCCCCAGTGATTACCATTAATATTTGAATACTTGTAAAAACGCAATAATTTCTTCAAAACTGGACTAAACAATTTGAACATTTTTTTGATGATAGAGAGACTACTATTACTATACAATGACTAAACTACTTTGTTACTGTTTTGCTATTATTTGGAATGGCAAAACCAAGTAAAAGACTTTCATTTTTTAATTTTTCTATTTGAGTCTACAACGAAGTTTAAAAAAATGTGTTTTATAAATTGCGGTAAGTTATATGCATGCTGAAAATTTCATCGAGATCGGTAATGCAAAGTCAAGTTACAAGCGTTGAATGATTTTAAATACTGCAAATTTCTCACGTTTATTGGTAAAAAGTGACAAAAATTGGAGCAAGATTGCAATTTTTTGATCTTTAATTATTTACAACTTATTCCAAAGTAAGATACTAAATATAATTAGAAATTTTACCATTGTTATTGTAATACATGATGGAATTAAAAAATATAATTCACCATTTCATATGAAAGAGAAGGAACAATTTTTGCAATTTTTAAGTAGAAAATGTGAAAACTGGACTGAGGATTTTTATACAAATTTCTATATCTATAAACAAAGCCGTATTATATAAGAATTTGGAAAATAAAATGTCTTCCATTAACTGAAATTTTCTTCAAGAAAAGATAGAAGGCAGAAGGCTATAAATGCATACATATTCAAAGTTTAATCATCACTTTCGTTCTTGAAGCTCTTCCACTTTTTTGACAAAAATAAAATTCACTTTGGAATGATCAGAACTTCAAACTTTTGTAGAATCGTTAAAATTGAAATTTCGCTCATTTAATATTTTCGATTAGACATTCAGAACATAATTAATTGACTTCGGATTCTATGCATTTACGTTGTATAAAAACCCGCAGTCTAATAATTAACGTTGAAGTTCAAAATTTTCTGCATGAAATCCATGAAATAATCTTGCTGCATGAATAAGCTATAATTGTCCTTTCTCATTATCTTGTGGGTTTACTTAGATCAGTCTAGATAAACAAAAATCTCGTATAACATCTGTAAACTATTTGTATTGTCTGTGAAAGTACGACTGCGCGATGGTTACTCTGTAAAAATATAGCATTTCGCCTCGATTTCGAGCAAAAAATGTTTCGGAATAGAAACGTTCCGGCAGCTGTTATTTCATGGTAACGTCCTCGTCATCGACGAACCCGACGAGTTTCCTTTCGACGAGTCTGTTCGTTCAGGTGGTTCTCGTCGAGGTTTAAAAAACTCGTTTGCTCTTCACCGTTTCTTCGCCACGAAACCACGAGATTGTTTGTACAATGTCATCGCGGGATACATGCTTGAAATTCACAGATTCGTCTTTGACGAATCGCACCTTCGACAATAACCGCCTCTCGAACGTAGTTTTAACATCCTCCTCAGAAAAATCTCGCCAGAGGTCATTACGTCTTAATATAGAAAGGATGAAGTTGCTGCTACCATGTTATGATCGTCTAACGGGAAAACTGTTTACGATGTAATCTGTTTTCTCGCACCTATAAGTATACTTTAAAATCAGTCTACCTTGAATTATCGTCTAATTATAAATTATAAATGAAGCATTTATTTACGTATCTGTGAACATTAGAAATTTGTTGTATATTTAAGGATATATTTACAGTGGACAGTAAAATTGTGTCAACACTTTTAAAATGATTTTTTGAAAACTTGTCCAAATGACTTGAATTTTTCTCGAAATGACTGAAATACTATTTTTTATTTTACTGTTACTTAGAATGAAAAAAATATAAAAGGACTGTCGCTTTTTCACTTTTTTATCTGAGCCTATAATGAAAATTTTATGAATGCGTTTGGAACTTTTTGGCAACTTGCATGCTAGGAATTTCATCGAAATCGGTTGACCTAGACAGGAAAGTAAACAATTAAAGATCGCAAGAATCACAGTTTTTCTTTTAACCAAAAACAGATAATTTTTACACGTTTCAATGGCTGCAACTTGACTATGCGTCAACCAATTTGAATAAAATTTTCAACATGCATATTAGTCATTTAGATCAGCTTTAAAAAAGTTATACCATTTTAATAGCGTTGACTCAATTTTACTCCCTACTATATGTCTTGTTATTGGAATAAAGTGATCTGTAGATCTCGAATCTTTTAGCATATTCAGATTTTTATGGATTACTTTATAAAGATTATAATTGCAAAACGGAATGTCATAAAATTATTGAATACGTTCCGGAATAAATTTGTAAAGTATGCAATCGAGAGATCTCTTTACCACATATCCGCGAATATCGAAAATTTTGGTCCCTTTCAAGCGGTCCACGATATCGAATCTTCAAATTACGAATTATAAATAACACAGATCTGCCGGCCGTTCATAATCATTGAAGATATTCGCATGTCGTCATTTACGCCGTCCGCTTCGTTCAAATATCATTAACATTTCCATTAGTATTATAAGCTTGGAATAATTACATTTCACGGTAGAACGATCTACATCTTCGCGGCAAAACATACGGTACATATTCAATGGCGCAAACAAAACACCGCCTCGGACCCGCAATCAAAGTTATAAAACACATGACCGCAGCGGCATCATTTATTACATTCGTGTCATACGGGACGTTTATGCGACGCGTGATAGAAGAACGATGATGAATGACTTTCCCAGCAACGCGGCGGGCGCGTTGTTTAAATTCTAATGATCCGCACTATAAATAGCAGCACGCGCCAACCGCCCATTGTCAACAAAGACAATGATCCACGGATGAAGAGGTCCGCAGAGGCGAAAGATCAACGGGATTCGTCTCGTCTCGATCACAATCTCGATCACGATGTCGATCGACCAAGTGCCAGCTGCGAACAGTCTCGAATCAGATTTAATTCTCCCGGGGTCGTACATTGACTTGACGGATGATACACGGCTCGATCGAAGATCGGTCGGTGCATCTTTCGACTCCCGAAGAATCGCACGTGCGTGCAATCGAACACCGTGCACTTAACAGCGTGCCATTAAGAATCAAAATCTTTCACTGATACGTCGATCATCGTCCCAACATTTCAATAAATGTTGGTAATTCGTTATGTCCCATTTAAAACAGGGTAAATATGTCAATTACTGTGCCTATCAAAATGCCATCCCAAGATTTCGACAAATTAAATAATTTGTTTTATCTATATTGTACTTTTTAAAACATTTTAATTATATGATGGTTTCTTTTATTTGAGTAGGAATTTTTTCATAATCGAGTTATATAAAGAACACGAAATATTTAACAAAATAAGTTTTTAAACGAATTACTGTGTCATTAGAAAGACGAGAAGTTAATAATGCCGTCTTCATTGTTAACATACCTATGTTTTACAAATTTTATAAACGTATAGCTCGCACAAAAATCTTCTTGCTAATTTCTTTCCTTGTCTTCCATGAAGAAACTGATGAATTCGAAATCAAAACACCATTTTCTATAGTGATACATCAAAATACTAGACCAGCTAATGCTTCAAATAAGTTTCGAGTATAAGAAACGTATTATAGTTGCAGCATACTGTTTATATATAAAATATTAATTACAAATAATAACGAATTCATTGACGGAATACAATACATAACCAATACGCATTTGGTACGAAACTTCTTCCGATTGTATAAGCTACTATAAAACAATCGCAGAAAATCGTACCATTTTGCATCATTTAAACGCAGAAAATTGGTAAATTTATTGCAATGGTATATGGGGGTTTAATGACGTCCCATGGCACCGCCACCGTGACTTTCGGACATGTCTCACGCCGAAATGGCGGGGCCCGCTAATACGATGGCCATTCCGAGCCCCCCCGAATCGGAACAATTCGCGATTATATCGTGTTGCGGAAATTATCCGCCGACAGGGGAATCTGATACGCGAATGTTGAATTTTTCACATTTCGCGTCGTGTTCCGTGGAACCGGGGAAATTGTCGGGCCTGTGTGTATCCTCGTATCCGCGCGGCTCTATTGATACAGATATCAGGAGGAAAATGTATTTATATTCAGCCCGCGCGGCCGATAGAAATACGAACCGAAAATTGGTAATGGACTTTCCGTGTTTTCCGCCGTTTCAAATTTTCGAATTTCAATCGCCCCGATTCTGAACGACCCTCTGTGACGTCCCCGCTGAAAGGAAAACCAGGGGAACGTAATTCCAGGGTGTTCTTCGCGGAGACAACGGCCGAGGAACTGGGTCGACACGAATTTTATACAGCCAGTTATCTCGTTGGTCATCGTCTCGTAATTTTCTTGTTACTTCCGAGCGATACACCTTGATCAATACCTGCTCGTTTCTTTCACGATTCTCACGGTCCCTGATCGATCGTCAGCTAATCTAGCCAGGAGGATTGAATAATTTCATCGGGAACAAAAAGGGAACTTTACAATCTTAGTAGCGGCAAGTTCGAGGTAGAGAATACCATTTTTATGGAAAATTTAATTTTCAAGTATCTCGAGATTCGGGGAGAGTAGAATTTTCATTTTACCGATAATTTCCGCGAGTTAAGGAACGTCATTGTGTTAAAGTTCCTGATTTATTCTTGTCCACGCTATGGTTGAATGAAAGTCTACTTCTGCATCAGCAATGATAAATCAGAATTTTAGATATTATTCCCTTTATTCTCTTGCGCGAAGCAAATTCGAATCTCTTGTGCACTTAGTATGTCAGCAGAGAGAACAATTCTTCAACTTAGGAAAAGTAGTTTATTGCAAGCATTTACGCGTTTCGATCTTCTTTGTTAGTGTCTATTCCTCTGTTTAAACATCCCTGGTCACTTTTGATCACTCTCGCCTAAGTTCCTAGTTTATTCAACGAGCTGAGTCAGTGCGGATAAACGAAGTAGCAGCCTGCTAAGCACGTCATAGACGCAGTGGCTGCAACCGTTGGCTCGGTCCAACTAATCCGACCCTGTCCTACCTAAAATGTCCTTCGAAAGTGGTCATTGCTAAACTGCAAATTTTTATGCATTTATATAGCACTAAAGTTCTCACGGAAAAATAAAATATCAAATTCAATGAAACTAAATACAATGGTATTTATGACACATTCTCGAAATGTCTTAACATTTTACATCAAATGCTTAATTCCCCTTTCATAAAAAATTTCAATGAAATTTTTATGCATTTGCACAGTAAAATAGTTTTCACAAAAAAGATGAAATACTGTATTCAGTGGAACTAAATACAATTATACTTATCGACGTAGGTATTTATAAAATGTGTTAACATTCTACATCAAATTCTGCTTAAATCCTCTCTTTGACAATTTATCTAAAATCGAAATAATATAATGCTACACATTCCGAAACTGCGAGCATAAATATAATCTTTTCCATATCTTCCAATTCCAGTTATTACTTCTCCCGGAGATTTTTTCTCTAAAATAGGACCATCCAATATTTCTGCAAACAAATAAAGTCTTTCACGATTCCGCAAATCCGTGGCAGCATATGTATTTCCAGCGGATAGCATTACAACCTACGCGTATTGGAACAAATGATGTGGATCGTGTATTTTCGATAGCTCCATGGGAGCACACTTTGTTGACAGGTTCGATATGAAATGATATCCCGTGAGTATTTTATGCTGATATAAAACAAATCGTACGCGGTCGATTTTGTTTGTTTAAAAATATCTTTTACTTTCTCTACTGTCGATCCGTGCATCGTATTTCCCGAGTATCTCGATATTTCCTTGCTGTGCAAACTTGGACTTTTTTACCCGCATTTTGTATTTTACAGTACAAAATATTCATTTATTTACATGAGACTTTTTCGATATGAATTGCACAGGATAGTACAGATATCATCATCATATCAGAGGTTGGAGGATGGAGCTAATGAATAAGAAAAGTGCTGGAAATTCCAAATAACTATAAGATAAAATAACTATAAATAACACAAGTACGGTATAAGTAGATTCCGGATGTTTGCGCAAAATAAACTTTTCGTGTAATTATGAGAGATAGAAATTAAACGGAAATGTGTTTCATTTTATAATATATTCAACAAGTTCAAAATAATTAAACAAGAGTTTTGCATTCTTTTAGTTGCACTAACATTTCGCATTTCACCTATTCGTCTTTCTAATAAATGGATGTAAAAATTGAAAATTTAGTTATTTTCAGTTCTTTCTGCAAAAATATCCTTATATTCACTGAAATATAAACACCATTCCTATTCATTAAAACAACGTTTTCATCTGCTTCGCCAGTTCAAAGATACTCTGAGCACAGCAAACTACGGAGTCGAAGTGGCAAAAATATTTTCACCGCGCCATGTCATACTTGCAATTACCTAACAAAAATCTAAAAACTGCGACTGAAACCGGATAAAAATGATCAAACGTTCAGAGGTGAAATCGAACTGAAAAAACCGTGTGGCAAAACGCGGACGAGAGAGAAAAGACCGAGCGATGAAGAAGAGTAATTTTCAGATCCGCGTCGAGCGCATGAAAATCTATAAGCATCGCCTATTGGCTATCGGTGCAGAAAATATGTGCTCGATAGTGCTCGTATTTCGAGCGACACTGTTCGTCCATCCGGCGTTGCCTGGATCTTCCGCGGTGTACATACAATCCGGCGCGTTTACTGTTGCCCAAGTAATAAACCGCGGAGGGGGTAATCCTCTTTAACTGAATTGTTAAAACAAATGGACGGCCCAGATTTTACAGACATTCCCCGGGCATCCATCACCGATTTCGACGCGGCGGGCACGCGCTGCGAACGAAAAAAACAGGGATCCCGGTCGAATTTTACGGCCGATGAAACCGTGTATCGGAAAAATTCGTGACCAGGAGTTGTAGCCTGGTCGCGGCCGCGTCGAATCGCGCGGCGCGGCGCGGCGCCGATTCGAGCCGAGCCGAACCGAGCGGGGCGCGGAAATTTTCGTTATTCATCGCGCGCCGCTGCGAGTTTGAGGGTGGCCAAGCTACCGGAAATCACCCCCGTTTATACCGCAACTGGATATATAACCGACCGAGCCTGTCCGTCAGGCGTCCGCAGCGGACCCCGCAACGCGGTACCGTCGTAAATAATGAGTACGCTTCGGTATTTGTTTATTCAGGGAGCACTCAACGCTACCCCCGAACCGCCCTTGCCGCGGATCCGCAGCCCGGTTACCTACGTCGACCAACTCGGCCACCCTTTTCCATGCGACGCCGCGCCGAGCCTCGCCGAACCGCGCCGAACCGCGCCGAACCACGCCGAACCGAGCCGCTGAACTGCAACACGCTGGATCGTCTCTATTATTTACGACACCACAATTAGCTAACCCAGGAGCATCTATCCTTCACACCTGACCGGCGTTAATAATTCAATTAGCCGAAGTGTGGGGAACGAGCGCGCTAGCGCACCGCGGAATCTTTCGCGAGCACGTCGTTCCTGTCGACATGTCCGATTCCGTTTGCGATGCCACTCCGCTCGTTTCGACTTCGTTTGCATAGCCGACCGCAAGAAGAGGATGCTGCATTGTCCGATGTTATACTTGCCTGATGGGACTAAGTTATTGTATCGAATAACCCTTTGTCAGCTATACGTCACTTGTCAAGGTTAGCATTATCGATTGCATTGCAGGTTGTATTGTCTAATTTATCGTATAAGGGATAGTTTAATCGGAACATTAAATGATTTTGTGACAGATAGAAATGTACGTACTGGCCAAATAAAAATGATACAGCTAACCAACGTGGACAAAAGTGACTAAATTAAACTTCTTCTGGCAAGATTCTAGCCGGTATCGTAATTAAAAGCGTAGTTGCAGTACCTTGTATTCTTCGAAATGAAACAGGACTGTGAATTATTGCAGAACATTCCGTTATAACATCGATTTTTATGAAGATCCGAAAATTGAAAATTTTATACTAACAGCTAAACGACTGATCGCGAGTTTTTTCGTGTTTCAGTGCATAAATTCCTTTCTTTTTACCTTTATAATACATTAATTATAATGTTAATAAATATGTAGACTTTTAATTTCCTACGTGTATTTGTTTCTTATTTCCAAACGAGAACATCGCCTGTCTTAGAGTAAGCCTACGGAAAATAATATGCTGTTACTTAAGTATTAAAGTATGACCACATTTATACGGCATAGTTTTTAAATAAACTTTAATCGGTGATGCCCTACTCAACAAATGAATAATTAAATCAACACATGAATAATTAAATTCGATTTTAATCATTTGTTGTATGTTTCATTCTTCCTCAAATGATTACACATTACAAGTAAAATGAGTCTATAATTTCATTTCAGGCTAAATAATAACATTCATATTCAATAAATTGTGTTCAGAATCTTCGTCACTGTTATCACTCGATATTACAAGGCAGTGATTAAAAGACGAGAACTCGAGCGACGAATTTCTACGATGACTGTTAAAAGAGCGATGCTTTTTTCGTGAGAAAGGCAATTTAGATTCACCGTTTTTTCAATTCGTTGTTTCCTATTTTTTGTTATTTCGAATACGAGTGGTTAAGCATGTCTATCCAGTCGATACTCCGAATGTACCCGGAATCGTGTTACGATTGACCGGCAGCTGACCCTTCGTGTAAAAATAAATCCGGAATATACAATGATGTTTGTCCGCTCGAGACTTTATTTCCGAGAAAATTGGATTTTCGAAATGGTGATTGAGCACGACTTCTCCATGTTCGCGTGCCTCGCACTATTTATAAAGATTGATTGTGCTGTGGTGGCATGTAATTATTTTCTTCAGCAGTGTTTCTCCTCTTTTTCCTATTTTTCTTGGTTCTGCGCTGTTTGTTCGAATATTAAATCTTTCACGCAGTGAAGCTAATTTTAGACGCGAATTGTCATCTGTTGTTAAAATTTTGAAGAAATGGAAAATGAATGGAAATGCAAGTCGAATTAATTCAGCAAGGGAGGAGGAAAAATATTAAAGCAATTGACACTAATGCAACATCTTGCATCAGAAAATGAATATTCCATTATCTGGACCTGATGTGGTTCGTTTGTTGATCAATCATTCCGTTGTAACACCGCTGATTTAGGATGGATAATATTGTAGCATTCCGTCTGTCGATAACAATTAGATGCATAGTATAATGGACGGACGTTGATGCGACATGTACGTATATGATTACAGGAGATTGATGTAGGATGTCAGAAGAAATCATTCCAGCAAAGCTTGATCAAGTTTTAACGTACGTACAGTTACAAAGTTAAAAAGTATTCGAACTTTTTGTACTTTGACTTCTACGCCATATATTGAAATAAATATTATTTAAAAATCAAGTAACGTTCTTTAAAAGTCAAAGTTGTACTAGTGTCCGAATACTTTTGGGAGTAACTGTATAAATAAATAAATTTATCTAAATGTATGGCATGGAAATCAAAATTGTACTAGGGTCGGAATACTTTTGGGAGTAACTGTATATAAATTCCTCCTCTAAGTAATGATCTTTTACTTTACGTTGTCAAATTTCTTTTTAATACATCCTCGGCCAACATCTCTCATTAATTGCATACTCGATTCGTAAAAATAAAAACGAACTAATTAGGGAGGGATAAAAACACATGACCAGGATATGAAAAGAACAATTTCCACTGTTCAGCGCCGTATTTGCTTTATATCCTGTTCTTATATTCCGGGTACTAGAAAATCTGAAGCACGCACTTTTGTAATTACGATGGAAGGTAATAAAAACGGAGCAAACCTCGCCGCAGGAAGGATAATTAAAATGATCACTCATAAAACCACAATGTGTTTCATAATCCTTTTTTGACACCTTTATATTATTATGAAAGCACTTGAATAAATGCAATCAGCGTTTCACAGAACACACTTTGCAAACCTCATTTACGTTAATATTAAACCCACTGTATCATCCATAACGACAGGTTTCGCGTTTATTATATTAAAATTGTCGAAATGATAAAAAGACTTTTCATAAAAAATGACGGAATTCTTAAATTTTTAAATTCTTAAATACCTTGTAATCAAAATGATCTAAATAATTTTATTTTTATCATTTTAATGAAGCATTGCACGTCAGTGGCGTTTAGTAACTTTGAAGAGTCTGAAAGAAACATTATTCCGTCCTTAAGTTCGGAATAAAATTCTGTTCTCTTCCCATCAGTGTTTAACCCTTTTAGTGCCGAACGACGATTTATCGTTGTTCGCTATACTTGCGAAAAGTGCCAACGACGATATATCATTGCGCATGCGTTGACGTCTTACTATACTCATCACGGGAGATCTGTATCTTAGAATAACTTTATAAAACGTTATAAATAAGTAAATATTACATATTTTTAGTAGCCAGATTACGAAATATAAATAATTGGAATGATACCTAAATTTTTTTCAGTCACGTAGTACCAGCTACACGATCCACTTGTTCTGTAGTGGATCTGTCTGACGCTTTCCGTGTATCATGGAGTTCTCATTTTGTTGTCAGAACTGATATTGATTATTTTATTGAATATTATTGAAAATGAAATACTTATATTTCATAATACGAGGCTTACACAAAATTGATCAAGCGACGATAGGTGTGAATATTGTTTGTACAAGAGCAACTCGTCTTTGTGTGTTCTATCATAGCTTATATTGCTGTTATTTCTATGATTTTTAATAAGTATTGAAGTATAATTGGTATGAAATTATTCTCCCTTTCTCCCACAATGCGTTGCATTTTGAATTTCTTAAATATCATTTTTAGTTTGCTTTTTATGAGCATTTTTCCAAGCCCTAGTAAATTCGTCAAATTCCTCCAGTTATCTTCGCACCAGCACCGGCTTTCGCGCGGCACTAAAAGAGTTAAGCATATAAGTTTTAGACACGCAATAAATATACATTTTCTCTTCCTCCCCAATCAAAAAACTGCTCAAACAGGTCCGTAGAGCTTCAACATTCTAGTCACGTAAACTGCGCTGAAATGAATATTTTTCGAAGATCTACTAAAACATTGGATATTTACGAAAGGAGGTCAGGGTTTAAAGAGCAGTTCTCTTGCGCAAGACGGCGAAGACCGATAGCACCCTGCGACGGAAAATTAGAAAAGAAACCCCACCAGGTTCTAAAGGAACACCGGAACGGAAAGTCGCAGAATTTCGCGGCCAGGAATTTCCCAGCGGGAGTTTTCGTCGAGTAGAACTTTCGTCACGTGACGGCGGAAGTTTTGGACTGCAACTGGTGCATCACGGAATAATTGGTTCCACTCGGGAAATCGACGGAGCGGGCAATCGCGGATATAGATCGCCGATGAGCGGGACCATTTTCCTTGAACCAGTTTCGAGAGAAGCCGTGACACTGTTCGACACGCGTTACCCACTCGTCCGCCCCACTTTCCCGGCTGCTCTTACCTCGCGGCCGGTGATGCGATTAGATCCAGTGGTACATCTTCTACCCGCGTAACGAACGCGACCCGGACGACGAATGTTTTCCAGTCCGGTAACTGTCGCCATAACCCGACCCCTCTCATAAAACTGTAACTCCATCTGCTTGCGCGTCCGTTCTACACTCGCGGAAAAATGTCATCGCCGGGAATTGTAGACGTTAAAACGGAACGGCGCGAGGGTGTGGGGCCTTCGTTTCGTTTCGCTGATTGTCGGATTAAAAAATATTGCCCCCAGACAACGTCACCGGTAGATAAACGAGCCACGACTATTTCCTGTCCACTTACCCCGACAAGCCGGCGAGATCCAAGCTTTGGAGGCCAGCCTCTGTACAGGCTGTAAAGAAATGTGTCGCGGCTTTCGCGAATGCTTTCACACACTCGACAATCGACGAAGCTGCGCTAAAAAGCGTTTTCGGGAAATTGGCCTTCACCTTAGCACTCGAGGCCACTCTTTTAATCGATCGCCAGAGTCGTCGGTAGGGTGCACCGTGTTACTCGTCTCCTTTAAGTGTATTAAAGCAATTTTTCCGCAGAGAAATTGTAACACATTCTGCTTTGACATTTTCAGGCAACGTTTCCGCGTACAATAGAACACCACTTATCCGAACTCCATTTATTGGAACGACATTTTCGGTAATGCCCGATTTAGCGAACTTCTGCTGAACTCCTATTAGTCGAGCGTTGGTCCAATTATGTGAACACCTATTTATCGAGCGGACGTAAATAATTATTTTCTGTGGTTTAAAATATAGAAAAAAGAAAGGTTTTGAATATATATTATAAAACAGGCTATAGTGACACGTGCGCCGAAGATGCACGTAACATTATAAGCCAATTGATCGTGAAAATTTGGAGATATCGCAGAACTCGTAGAATTTATTTCTTCGCCAAATATGCGAGTCAAAAAATAGCTCAGACCAAGAATAAATTTTATTCAGAGATTAATTAAAATTCGACGTTATTTACCGCAGCGCGCATTTCGATTTTATGCCCTCGGAACTTCGAATCAACTTTACCGCAGAATGCGGCAAAAAGTCGACCTCGAAGTTCAAGACGGAGATCAATTTCGACGAAGAAGCTTCCAAGCAAAAATTCGCGGATCGTCTGGGCGGAATAATTTGTGGCTGCCATAAAATATTTTTTTACACCCCGAACACTACGTCGCCGCGAGATTCTACCCTTCCGTTTCCAGTTTCTTTTTTCTCGGAGTCCCTCTCCTCCTGTTCGTTCTTTGAGAAATCCGTCCGGGCCGCGCGTTCGAGAGTCGTAACTACGGATAACGCGTTGCGCCCGATATAATTTCCAGCCGTTCTGCTTAAGTACAGGCTTTCTTTCGCGAGCGAGCAATTTACACCTCGCGGAGACGCGCGGCACGGCTCCGCTCGGCTCGCCGACTATCCGCCCGTTATAAATCCTCGTCGTAACTTTACGTTTGCGGCGATTTCAATCCCCCCGACGTGGCTTTAGACCAACACGGTAATTCGTAATTATTATTAACGATCCGCGGGGACCGCCTCCCCTCGCGCGAGTCCGCGCCGCCCTCCTCTGACAGTGTTGTGTTTCTCTCTCTCTCTCTCTTTGTATCCCCCGGCGCTTTCCGATTTTCATCTTACCACCCGCATGTGGGATTCTGTTGCTCGTAGGCTACAGTCGGTTCTTGCGAGTCACGTTACCGAACGATGAAATATGAAGCCACGAACGCAAAAACCGGTCGGCGCGGAAAACAGGAGACGATCGTATTATTTCGCTCCATCCCCAGGTCAGGTGCAACTGAAATATTTATCAGGGATGTATAGGTCGGGGGGACACGGTCCGGGGAATGCTGCGGAGACTCGCCACCGAAGACAAATAGTTTTGCTACCCGATAGGCCAGAAGGGCCTCTCCGATGGCACAATTACCGTTCTGATTCGACTCATGAAATATCGAACCACACCGCCGCGATTCTGTAATGAGACCCGGCGAAGAAGTACAGAAGTTATTGCTTGTTAAGCGAAGACCGATCGTATTATCGGAAAGGACATTATTCTTCTCGAATAAGTCGCATTTTGTAATTGGAGCTTCCGACTGTGTACATGGCTCCCTTATTTCCTTATTTCTTTCGCTCCGAAGTGGATTACCTCGATGCTCTAGGCTGGAAACTATGTCTCCGTGTATGCTGAAGAGAATAGATTTTCTTGCGCCGAGGCATTGCGAATAGTGTGTCATCTCGAGCGTGATTAGTGTAAGGAAAAATACGAAGAACATGAAACGCGGAAACTAAATTCATATTTCTCTGTGCAATGCGGTGACTCTTACCAGGATTCTATGCATTCGCGGCAAAAATGAGATTATCCAAAGAGTTTAGGGACGTCTCCGTATTACTTCCAACTCTCTGAAATCATTAAAGAAAGAAGGTACATACCTGACGCATGTTTGCGGCAACTGATGCAGATCATTTCTATTTTGCACAAAGATCCGCAGACAAGATACACAATATAAAATTGCTTATCAAGTTTGTCCGTAGGCTGAGAATTATTTTGTAATGTCTACGAGAAAATTATGACCATATATCCGAAGTAATTATGACAAGGACGTGATCGCCAGGAGCTAATTCATTTCAACGTCAGCGCACCAAACGCTCTTCTCATTTGCTGGGCGGCGTCCATTCATTTCGAAAGCTTCTTTTGCGTCCCATTAAAGACGCGTCCATTCTGTTCCGCACCACCCAGACATCGTGATACTTTTTCATTACAGTAGCCTGGATGATTTCAATGAGCTCGTCCGCCGACATCGCGGCGAGTGGACGCGGTCAAAGGATATCAGGTTCCCTGACAACTTAATAGTCCTACTCTTCCCGTGTCATCCGCAGAATCTTTTCTCGCTGTTAAAGTAGAACCGGCCATTGGATATCGGGTCCTGTCTCCCTGAGACATTCACAGGGGCGCGCTCGTCAATTAGAAAAAAACCGTAGGAAGAAGTAGAGGTTATGGAGAAGCGGTTATCCGATCGTCAATCGCGTTCGGTTGATCTTCGTTCGATCGTCGAGAGGGACGGGTCGGACTTCGGTGTGTTGGACCGTTTTTCGTGCTGCTGACTGACAATGTTTCGCGCTTGCGGTTGTTCGTGACTGCGCACGTTCGCAACGTTTTATTTGGCACGCGCCGGAAGTGGAACGGGTCCCAGAGTTCCAAGCTGTCAGTTCAGAAAAACCGGTGGTGCCGAGTGCGGGCACTGTTCTCGCCAAAATATGATTATCTTCGGCCCGATGCGCACCGGTCTGGATCGAGAAATTGGCTAACCATCTGCTCAAAAATTGATTTCCTAGTATTGATATTGATCGAATCTATATTGATTTGCAAATGTCCGCCGCTTCTGAATACCATGAAATTAACGCCTCGACTGCTACGCTAATAGCCAGAAAAATTTCATAAAGTCCAAGTATTTTATTTAATCGAACTAAAATTGAAATGTCAAGTTGTACGACATCGACTATATTTGCAACTTCCTTACATTTTGTAAGGAACTTTATAGTTGTACACCTCTATTGTCACTAGTTTTATACCCCTATTGTTTAAGAATATATTTCGGAAGGTGCAAAATTTTAAATATCATTATTTATTTACGATCGATGTCCTTTTATATCAATAAAAGGATTAGAGAAGTTTCAAAAATAAAGATCAACATTTTCGGGGCACCATTTTCCACCGAAAAAGTTAGCGTAGCTGTCCGTTGACACTCGACTCTTGAAAGCAATAATCATGGGAACGCTGGCCAATTAATTCATACGAGTCACTCGAAACTTCCCCGATAATTCGAATTGTATAGAAAGTGTTCGATAAATATTGAGAGACCCAGCGCAAACTTTGTGCCCTTCGACGATGCGGTATTGCGTTCTCCTGTGTATCGTGTCTCGGCACAATGTAGAGTGCATTACAAATGTTTTCCTACTTTTCCGGCACCATTGTCGCTGGGAAAAACGCTGGAACGGAAATTAACGTGACAGTTTTTACTCCGGCGGAGTTCGAGTCTTCTTCACGGATTCTTTTCCCCGCTTTTATTCCGTGACCCCGCTTCTCATTTTATTTTATCTTTCCTTTTTTGAAAAGCGGACCAATATCTGGGCGAATCTCTTCGGAACTCGCGAACAAGCAATATTTAGGACTTGAAGTTATTTATCGTAGGATGCGTTCGAATTTATGGCTTTTTCCTTGGGAGACTGCGAACGAATCATGGAAAGTAAAATATTGTTCCGCACATATTAATATAAATTCTTCGGCACGTTTGTCGATTAATTTTCTTTCAATTCTCTTAATTGTCGATTAATAGTCGTTCGTTTCTTAGGGGTTGCTTCAGACCCCAATGTCCACTGCAGAGTGCTCCTTTAACCCATTTCGCAACGTTCTTTAATTAAACTTTAATTAAACGATAATTAAATGTTCTACCAACTTCTATAAAGTCGGAATTGAAAACTGTTGTACGGGCGCCTTAAACGTATGCAAATCAAATAATTATAAGGAACGAATGTAAAATTGTCGGCAACGAATATACGCGTTGAATGAAAATTGTCGGCAATGAACATGCACGTTGAATGAAATTGTCGACAATGGCCATAGAGACCGAAGAAAATTGTTGTCGCTGTTTATTAAAATTCACCTCTACCGAGAATCGAATAAAAATGGCAAGGCTCCGGGAAGCTAAAATTGAATATGTTAAACTTGTTGCTAGTAAATTTAACAGCAATTAAAGTCTAATTAAGTTAATACATTCTAAGAAGAGAGTTTGCAGAAGCAGGGTAGTAGAGCAGAATGGAGTGCTCAATGCTGTAGGCCCTGTGAACGCTGCAATCTCACTGATGGTAGTGTAAATGTTTTCTTTTCTGTGTCGAGACACATTGTAAACAATTCCAATCAATGTATTTTATATAACTGATATGTAACCAACGATTCATTGAGAAACTATATGCTGACATTTTTTACAGATCATTTCTCTTAAGATCTACGAAACTAAGTTCTTGACGACTTTATTTATTTATTTTGAAGCTGACGTGCGTCAATTTCATCCCAGATCTGCCTGTTGAGTTGATAAACATTTTCATATTGATCAAAATCCATATTAGACACTTTTACATTAATGAAGATCAGTATGCTCTATAGACTGCGAACGTTTATGTAAAATAAAAAATGGCAAAATTGAACGAGAGATACATAAGTTAGATGAAACTATCTTTTCTCTTTAATAATATTCTTACAGTTGCAAATAATCTAACAATACTCTTAAGTTCTTTTGGCTTTTCAGTTTTATATTTGATCTATACATTTTTGTCGTCACTGCAAAGAATTCACAATTTATTCATAATTATTGGCTTGTAGCGACAAGATTAACATATTAGAGAGAAGGTGATCATTTATTGTACTCCTCCACGTTCTCATTTTGAAACCAGACGACTCCTGCCCACAACTTTTAACGAACTTCAGTTATCAACATCGCCTAGTTTTATCACATCTAATATTTCGTACAAGCTACATTATAAACAGTAATCGTATTTGAAAGAAAAATTGTATTGGAAAAATAAGCGAAACGAAATGGCTGGAACACTAACAGTTCTCCGTGTTAAAGGTGCGGCACTGGTTTCACGAGCTTCCATTCAATCGACGGTGCACCGAAGCCCGAAATGATTCTCAGCGAGGCAAGTTCGCCGAGACATCTCCTTTGCGTCGACGTCGACGTCGCATCACTCCGAAAAGGTAATCTGTTCACCTTTGATCGGGCGTCTATTTTACCGAAATGGAATTATCCCCGGATCGGTAGTCGAGCCGGTTAAAAGAGTGCTCGATCGTCGGCCAGGAAAGGCGAGCCGAGCCGAGCGGTCGGTGAAGTGGCACGTGAGTCACGAGAAACCGTATTTCTCCGGAACCGCCCCCGCGCATCCCTGGCTCGCGTTTTCTCCGAGTTTTCCCTTTCCCCTTTGGAAACGGCACAATGCCTCGCGGGGGGATATCCCGTGTTTATAAAATAAATCCCCTCATTGTTGCTCGGCAAGGCGAGAGAGGGAATCGACTGGTCGAGGGCCGTGCCCCGGTGCATAACGCTTCAGCTGACATAGCAGAAAGACGAAGAAAGAGAGCGGAACCGTGAGAGACTGGTGCAACAAGGTGGGGGCCACGGGTAAATCAGAAGAGGAGTGAAGAAATCGAGAGGAAAGTGGGGGGGGGGGGGGGGGGAGGAAGATAGGAAGCAGAGAGAAAAGTGGGGGCCAGGAGAACTTTTGTGAGGCCGTCAGCTGCCAGAGTGCCGGACGAGACGTGTAATGTCGGGTAGGGGCGGATCAGAATATTTCTAGGACCCGGGCTAAATGTTATCTTCTTCTCTATGGTGGGCTATCCCGCAGTCGCCCCACGCGGTACGACGAGTCGTGTTCTCGAATCGCAGGAGAACGGCCTGCTAGCCCGTCAACCGGTTAATCACGGCCCCCGTTTTTTCGCTCTTGGATGCGAATGCGAGGATTCTAACGCGTTTACGAACCGTAAATTCGATCCTGGGGAGACTTTCTCGGCGACTTCTGACTTGGAATGATCCTGGCACTATCCTATGACTGTAGATGCAAGAACCGGAGGAGGTACTCGAACCTCTTCCATTTGTTACTGTTACTTTCGGTTTGCTGACTTTATTACATGATTGGAGACATTTTTTCGAGGAACGCAGTTTGACCTCTTAGGCAGGGTTGAATTTTGCACGGGGCAGAGTTCTTTGTACGGCAGAGTTCAACGCGAATTACGCGTGAACGATATAGCACTGCAATGTGTTTCTACAGGAGCATATTGGAATGAAGTTTTTGATGATTAAATTATAATTTTTCATAAAGATATGATATATATACTTTAAATTTAATAATTTACTTTAATAATTAATCATGCAATTGAGCGTGGCGCGTCGTAATGTAAAATGACATCCGCGACAGAATCCACCATAGTAAATGGTGACGCGTCGTTCAAAAAGATGACGTCCGCAAAAGCCATTATAGTGGCGCATCGTTCCTAAGAGGTTAAGAACTACTAAAATTACCGAAGTTACGTTTGCTTAGAAGATATAACTCTAGTAGATGATGGACAAACATTAATAAAGCTGGACTATTTTCGAAAACTGGAGGGCCCGTTTGTGATTCTGACGCCGTAGATTGACAACGATTTAACATTTTACCATGGTGTCACTATTTGAATAATCCTATTAATATTTTAACAAAATTCAAGAAATTTAATCCAATTTTAAAAACGATTTTAATCTACATCTTAAATATGTACTTTTGTTCTTTCATTCTGACATAGGAAAATCGAATGCTTCGATTTAAGAGAAGTGGATGCCATATACAGGGTGCGGCCGAATAACATGTACAAGCGGCAACGAGGTGGTTGAAAAACTAAGAACAAAATATGGAATAAAATTTTGTCATTTAAGGCTTAGTTTTCGAGAAAATCATATTTTAATAATGGTTCGTCAAGCAACGTATAACGTTGAATTTGACCAATGTTTCGTCGAGTAAACGAAAAATAACTGCTTAGGCACATAGCGTAACAGAAGAAATCTCAGATCATTGTTTACAAACACGATACGAGTTATACGTTGCTCGACGAACCGTAATTTAGCTGTGATAGCATATCTACGCATCGGATCTACAAACTCGATTTTCTCCAAAACTAAGCCTTAAATGACAAAAGTTTATTTCATATTTTGTTCTTAGTTTTCATAAGGAACCACATCGTGTCCGCTTGTACATGTTATTCGGCCGCACCCTGTATATGTAGTAAATTACGTTCCAATAAGCACTATACGCTTTAAAGACGTCTATTTTAGGTCTGAACGTCTTACGCCCTAAAATGAACGTCTTTAAGACGTGTTATTTCAGACGTTAAAAGGACGTCCAATTTGGAACGTTGTTAAGGCGTCTTAAAAACGTCCAAAAACAGACATCTTAAAAACGGCTTAAAGACGTCCCGAATTGGACATTGTATAATACAACTTTAAATACAACTTTAATATGGACGATGGAAACAGAAGATCATAATGACGATGCAAATTTTGTTTCTACTCTTTTTATACAAATTGGTTATTGCCAAGAGCGCACCAATTAACAATTTATTTTCTACAAAGGTAGCTTTTCCAGCAGTTTACTAGTTATGATACAGTAAACTCTCCTCAATTTCCCCTCAGCTTGTAAACAACAATGAACAACTTGAAAAGCGGGGATACGATGATTCGAGCTTCGCGGCTCGTTTTTATTGTTAATGAATTTTTCTAAGAGTTAATTTCTTAAAATCCGCTTCTATATGTAATCCCTATTCTTACATTTCCTACGAATGGTCCGCAAACGACCTGCAAACGGCTTATAAACGGCCAAAAAATCGTTTTAAAGACGTCCACAAAATGTCTTTTAGACGTTCAAAGAACGTCTTGAAGACGTCTAAAGGACGTAACAAGGATTTGTAACACAGGGAGTTTCTAGGACGTCCCAAGCGTCATACATCAGACGTCTTTAAGACGTCTTTAAGATCTTGACATAACTTTGTGCTATCTGAGATATGAAACCCTCACTATGAGACTGACTTGTTATTCTACGCGAAAGAGTTAGCACATTGACTGCCGAATCACCCATTTATACACTGATCTATTACATCTCCCTAATTTTATTAGGATTTGCGAAACGCAAGGATATCGACAAAGCAGTTGATGTCATACAGCACAGCTTCTCAATTTGAATTTGATTGAATGAAATACTTTAATTTTATGACATCTTTGAAATTGAGTGTTCAAAGAGTATACTGAAATTTCGATCTACTGCATTTAATGGAATAAAATGTAATACTTCGATGACTGGGTAGTTCTGGTGTCAATAATAGATAGGATCAGAGGCAGCGAAAGTTGATTTTCGAAAGGCAGCTGCTTTCTCTCTAAACCTGCTCGCAAATTTCTATTTGCGTCTACTTAGGAACAGTTTACAGACACGAGGCGATAACAGGCAGCATCTTTTGTCGCGTCCTTCGAAAATTGCGTTCTCATCTGGCGTGGAACAAGGTGTTTACCGTTTGCGATACCAGCATCGGCGCGGCCGGGTTTTTCCGGCGGGTATACGGAGTGTCGGCTTGCACCTGGCCGGGGCAAGATTACGGAAACGAGGTGTCTCAAACGACATCCCGTATTAACGAATTCCATTATGGGAACAGTTATGGCGTCGCGCTATCGTTACTGATGAGCTCAGGGAACGACGGCACGTATTACGAGCTCTCGGCGACTCTCTACCTTTGCCTCTCATCCGCCTGAAAGCCTCGAAAAGGCCGAGCCGGTCAAAAGCACTGAATTCGTAAACACCGGCGAAATTATCCATCGGGGATGCGCTTTGATTAAATCTGCGATTGAAATCTGTTTCGGGTCAGATACCTTTGAAAAGTCTCGGCCCTGCTTGGGTTCTCGCCGCGCTGCACGCGATAGAGTCGCTGCTAATGAATATCGATCAGTTGTTGAGAACTTGTTAGTTGTCCCACATAATAATGTCGGATGGGTTGACCGAAGCCGGTGCGAAACATCAGTATGTAAACCGAGTCGGGGAAATTCAATGATACGGGGCGAGGATTTTCTGGAGCTGTGCCAGAAACGCGAACATTACCTCGAGATTTCGGGATGAAACCTTAATGGCCCACTGTCTTGGACTCATTAATAATACGGTGGATATTTTCTAAATGGGTTCTGATTTCTACAGTTACCTTCATCAATTTTTGATCTCATTACGATCTATAGAATCTATGTTTCAATGCTTGAATTCTCATTCGAGGGTTGAAAAAAGTTCAATTAGTGATTGTGTTTGTAAAATTCATTTGTAAACTACTAGAATATTTTCTCTATCTTGTATCTCGTTCTATTAATGCATCTGTTGACACAGACAATATTGAGACGCGCGAACCATTTTATCAAAGTGTTTTAGATCTAGTTCACCTATTTAATTTTCCATTGCCTACTTCAAGAGTATTACCTCAATACAGGACATCGGAGTTCCCGGAGCTAGTTGATAAAACTGTTTGTAGTATCAATTAGCAGACGGTGATTATGGTTGTCGAGGGTGTCTCGCGGGCCATCGGTAATCGATATAAAAAAGCAGGAAAAAATTCGCGACCGATGGAATTGATTCGGGCCTGAAGTGTCTAGAGCACTTCCAATTTTCGTTTCGAAGATTTCTCTATAATTCAATGAAGAAAAAAAACGTCGATTGGGTAACGTCAATCGCGTATAGATAAACGTCCGCCATCGATTCAACTTTGATCGACGTCCCTGATTTTGTATAGTAGCCCCGGACGCTCCTAAATCCGGCGTCAAGGTTCATGTTGTCACGAACAGACTCGGACGACGACAGTTTACGATTTTACGTTGGCAATTGGTGCAAACGTCGATGTCCATTACGTTCGCACGTGTGTACTGTCAATCACGTATGGCAAATCGTCCGTGTATTCGACACTCGTACACCGAACTGTCCTGCGTGTGTACACACTCGAGCAGCCCACATTAACGACGCATGGATGCACGGCGAAACCAATGCAACGTTTAGGATTGGCTCAGGCATAGTGAGCGGTTGGTCAGCCGGAGATTACCGCGGCATAATTACCTCTGCACAGTATCCCTGCGACCTCTGTTTAATCTGCAATTAATGTTTCAAATTGCCATAAACCCACGGAGTAACGGATGCCACTTATCAACGGCGATAACCAACTCAGGGGTATGTATTGTTAGCGCGAGGCTAAACAATGCGATGCGACGAGCATTGTTGCGCGGCCTAACGAGAGATAACTGCTCCACTGCGTCAGCTTCCGATGCCAATTTTATTCCGAATTTTCCTGCCCGAGTTTCGACTCAAAAGACCTTTGTGAAATCCGCAGAAAATTTCAATCATTCGAAATCTGCTAAATTTCGATTTTTTAACGGCAATCGTCCATATTGAGAGGGTAAATACAATCCTCATAGTTGAGGATCGAATATTCTTTTGTCTATATTTCCAAAATTAAAAGCCAG
This sequence comes from Augochlorella aurata, assembly GCA_028455555.1. Lineage (NCBI taxonomy): Eukaryota > Metazoa > Arthropoda > Insecta > Hymenoptera > Halictidae > Augochlorella > Augochlorella aurata. The sequence goes on along the minus strand of CM052161.1, from coordinate 15,006,385 downwards.
CGCAATACCTTTTTTTTAAAAAATCGAATGGTTTTAAACTTCAATTCAATTATGTAAAGAATTTTAAAAAATAATTTAACATATAAAATGTTTATTATAAATCTGTTTTAATCTTATTACTTTATTTCAATAGCGTTGAAACTATTAAAAAACCTATCAGAATAGAAATATTGTTTAAGACAAGTAATAAAGTCCGGGAAAATTAATTAAAATTACACATCGGATCAAAGAATATGCTTTAATTTAAACCAACGTTGCCTTTAGATAACGAAGTGTATTACGTATAATTATAAATTCCGAGTAAATTTTGTACTGATAAAGCGTGGATATTTCAACGTATAATTTCACGTATATTTCATTTTACTTTCGAATATCTTTTGCATATGACGATCAGGTTTTACGATAATTCCTACAGACGGATTATTGCGAATCTCAAATCAGAATTTCACAATATGCGCGTACGAAAATTATTAAAACGATTAAAAACCTTTTCCTCCATTCAGAGTTTTATAGAATAATTCATAAATACTTGTCTTGGCCATATTCTACTCCTGACAGATATTCTACTCCGCAGAGATTGTTCGTTTAAGCACGAGTGTTATACAATTGATAGAAAGGAACTATTTAAAATTCAATTAAATTAAGTTAAAATTAAATAATAGAAATTACTGCCATCGCCATAAATAGAGTTAAAAAATAATACAAAAATTCAAAATGTCTATGAAACGGAAAAATAAATGTGAAACTCATTAATTATTAGTACATATATATATATATATATATATATATATATATATATATATATATATAGTAAAAAGTTAAAAATGTATTATCCTATATTTACTAATTTTTTAGGAGAATGGTCAATCACTGTATATAGGTCATCGACCGTACACGCTACTCTACTGTTCCCAGTTATGCACATCATAGGAAAACAGACTGTGTTTATATTATTCTTCTTACCACTAAACGCGACATTCCAAAATGCTCGCTCACTATAGGTACAAATTAGTGTGTCAATATTATTTTGTACCGCATCTACTTATATCACAAAATAGCAGACCACGCCAAACTACCTTTCCCCACTGTCTTTCTGTCCGTCGGACTCCTATCTCTCGGAACACCCCCGAGACGTCCCGAATCGCAGCCATTAACGTAAAAGGCAATTGTATTCCTACACTCCTGCCCCCCGAAAATCTGTTCGCGGCGCCGCGTATGGCGGTCCGCGGAAGGAGTCCAAATGGTGTACATATTTCCTTGGCTACGGGAAGGCATCGCAGGGGTTCGGCCGTAGGTAATTCGTGGTTATTATTCGTTTACATCGACCTCGAGGGGTCGAAGACAGGCTGGAACGCTTCCCCTCTTTTATGTACCAGGGAAAGAGGAGCCAGTATGTTATTCCGGGGCCACTGTCTACTTAAGTACTTTTATATTCAATACATTCGCGAACGGCGGATAGAGTGGGGTCGTCTAGTAATCCCTCAGGACCCGGCGTAGACCCATCTCGAGAGCGAAGGCACCCGCCGCCATAACGTCGGCCGCCATCGAAGGGTTACTGCCATCGTCGGCCTCTGCCGAGGGAGCAAACATATAGATCCGGTCTATTTTTCAGACGCTCTCGAGGCGCAATGGTGGCCGGGACCCATAGGATTCGAAATGTGCTTTTGTACACCCTGTTATTAGATCCCTCTCGAACGCGATCGCGCTCGACTTGCGGCGAATGGAGCCGAAACGGAGATTACAAGCGAACTATGAATTCGTCGGGCCGGCGCGGCGTTGCCGCAGCTCGAGTCTCATTCAATTACGCGATTAAGCGGAAACTCACCGCTTAAGCGTGAAGAATTACACTCGACGGAATTCGGCGCCTTTTTTCCCCTCCCGTTTTCGTTTTCCTTTTCTCGCTCGGCCAGCGCACAGCAAACGATAGGCTCACCCGGTGAATTATGAATTTCATGGCTTCGGTACGCGCGGTACTACATTATCCGATTAAGTCCAGATCCTCGCATTGAATCCGGAGAATATTATTTTATTTAATATACAGAACAATATGTCGGACTTAAAAGTTTTTTCGGACTCGTAAATCCGTCGAGATTAGTGCGTGCGTTATTGTTATGGCTTTTCATCCTGTTTTTTTCTGTTCCTGTTTTTCAGTCTGGATCACTTGCCAAATATTGTTCACAATTCTGCATTGCTGCTTCGTTGTTCGATTGTACGGGATGTCTAGAAATAACTTCCTATCATGGCTTCCTGATTGTACCTAAAAATGTACCTACGTTTCGGAAAATTCGAGTTGAATAGGAACCTGTTTTCTTTTGGTATACAGCATGTTTCACTGCAGAAATCAGTGAAAATATAGCCAGATAATTGTTCGTTATCGAAAAGGTATAATAATAAAAATAATTGTCTGCACTAATTGCAAGACACAGGAACTACCTAGATGTTTATTTTGTATATTAATCGTTCGAAGGAGCTCAAAATAATGCGGGAGTATTTTTAAATAGTTTATATATTTTTACTGCGTTTTACCTTGAATGAATCCAATTCGCAGTGTACATCTGTAAAAATCCCCGATGTCACGAGTGCTTTCTACTAACTCGAGCTGCCTTTGTGCGTCCTCGAGGTAGAATTGGCAAAAATGGAGCTGAATGATTAAATATCCGGGCAATGTAAAAAGTTTGGAACACGTCTGCCGGGATTTTCAGCGGAATAACTAACGGTGCATCGATGCAAATATCGTGACGGGGCTGTCGTTGCCGTGGAAAATGGCGGATCGTCACGATTAGGAACGGGTTGACGTGGACCGCCATTAGTCATCCGGTAATGCACGTCCAAATTTAATTAGCGCACTCTTGCACGTTTTCAGCCGTCGAACGGCAGTGTCTCGCGCTTGGATAATTTATTCGTTCACGGCAGCTATCGTAGGGTCCCATGGGACACTGTCGAGGGGAGGGTGTCCCGGCGTTGCATCTCATTTTCCCGCCTTTCGCTTTCTCGTCGCGATACGCTTATTTATATTTATAAGAAAAATTCCGCGCTAATGGACATGAGAATTCGTTGAGTTCTTCCTAGCAGAGTAACTCGATACTCGAGAAAATGCACTACCGAAACGAAATGACGATACTTCGTCGACACTGCGCCGCCGACGTCTCTCTTGTTTCGTGGAAAATGCTTCGCGTTACTTTCACACGTTAGGCATCATTTCAGCGCGCGACAGATATTTATTAGGGCGGTTATTCAAATTACATTGCTACGCTTGCTGGCGCAATGGAGGCATCGAAGGGGCGCAGACGACACCGCCCCCCCCCCTCTCCAGACAGATGCATCAGCAACAGTTTGGTAATATTTAATATCCTATTTACATTTCGCTACAACGAGATATTTATTACTTCCGCGCCGGGCAGCGTTTGTTTCTACAATTCGTCGTGCGCCAAGTAAATATCCATTTGCGAGCCTCGTCCGGATCGAACAATAACCCCGCGTCGACCACGTCCGCGCCGAATACATTTCCCCGCGATTTTATCCATATTATATTTGTACCGATGTGTTTTGATTTTTCTCCTCGTCTCAAAATTTCACGTCCAACGGCCGGCACACGGTTACACGATTCGAGTTTCAGGCTAACAACCCGCCGTTTTCGCAAAACCAGTTATTTCCGGCCAATCAGCCGAGCCGGCGATTAATAACCGTTTCAACACGTTAAAATTATTATTGTGTTGCTAATTGTAAAATACGATGATCCCACTCCATTGATTTTGTAAAATAGAATGAACTCCACGAGGGTGGCTGGCTCGTGATGTGAATTTTAATCAACCACTTACTTCCTATTAATCTAGCGCGCATTTTACATGTTCATACCGCGGCTAACCTAATTCCATGCATCAACAAATTCGTTACTTGTCCGTGTTAACATTAATGTGTAAGCATATTGTACACATTTCACGCATTCATCCGACTCACAACTCTTTCGTGGTATGTACAGTTTCAAAATTCACTGCAATTTTCAGGCAATTTAATTACTCTAGATAAGTATTCTTTTATTATTTATTCCTATATTAATGACTTTAAATAAAATATTCTAGAATGGATAAACATAACTGTATCATTGTATTCTAGGGTTACAATAATGTAACAAGATTTCAAAAGATGAGAGAATAAATAATTAGAGGTCCCATTTCTTCCGTTTAATAAATACCGCGAACCTCGTAACGGAATGGATTCCAGAATAGAACAACAAAGAAGAGTCATTGTATCAATACTTGAATTCTCTTCCGGAAATGTGTGCTTTTCTGCGCGGCGGAGAGCGGCAAGTAATCGCGGACGATAAACACGGAATGTTTTGATAGCTCGTTAACTAATAGTGGGCTGTGCAAAATACGAAAGGTCAGCGTGGTAATGCGAGAATCGTGTAGAAACCCCGTCCCGTGGTAGTGAAAGCGACAAAGAGAGAGAAAGAGAGAAAGGGAGAAAGAGAGAGAGAGAGAGAGAGAGTGAGATAGCGAGTGCAGGGAAAGTGAGACGGCGATGAGATTCACCCTCGTCCCTCGTAGGGTTCCGGACACTTGCCAGGGCCTGGTAAGAAGGTTAGGGGCCGGGCTGCTTTATGAAGGGTTAGACAACCGTGCACGTACGTCGGCTGCTTCGCATGGACGCCCGTATTATGCGCGTGTACCGCGCCTATTAATGCGTTGCCGTTGCACTCGAGGGATCGCGCGATCCTGCAACGGCTCGTCGAAGTCTCCGAGGGTAGAAGGAGACTGTCAGAGGCGGCGTACATCGGCGCGAAACCGGTAACACTGCCAGTGGAGTGCCGGCAAATTAGATTATGCGCGACCTCACCCTCGACAACCCTCTGTCGCCGACACTGACCCCCCTTCGCTGCTGTTCGAAGGAAACCGTCGAACCAGGCACCGTGAGCGTTCGCCCCCGCGACCGCCAGCTCACTACCTCCCACCCGGCTTTATTTTCTGATAGACCGGCAAGATATTCTTTACCTTGAAGCTTTTATGAGCGCCTTGAAATATTAACCCTTTGCACGGCGAGATGCAGCGAAATGTATAATGCACGGCCTGTAGAGTCACGTATTGTTCCCGGTGAAATACTGCCGTTTATACGGCACGATACCGAATGTTCAATAATACACACGCGACTTCGCCGTTTTGTAATTGTTTTTCGGTCGGGACCTTTACTTTCATTGACCCCGAGAGGAATTTCTAGCACGATCATGGATGTTTAACCTGGATACGCTGACACAGTTTTTGGGAAGGTTAATGACACTGTTCTGGGCTTTGTGAGTACTCTGTGGAAAATAAAAATTGCGCGCATCTGTTGCGGAAAACAGAGGCCAAGCTGCAATGTTATTTTGACGTTAATAATGTTGGTACGTTCAGGTTCATAATTTGTTTATTGCTTTAACCTTCTGAAACTCTGTCTCTACGCTTTTGTCACAAATGCATACAATTCACAGTTTTTTTCACATTTCTTCTTTTAAAATTGTTCATGTTATGAATCCTTCTTCGTAGTAAATCGTTGAATAAATTTCTTAATGCGATCATTGCGTTACAATAAAAATAACGAAAAGACTATCTAGATTCATTTTATCATTCTTATGGAACAATACTCGTTAATCGTATTTAATAATCGCTAGATTTAGTGTTTGTGCTGAAAAATTGACAATATTTTAGTTGTCATAACTTTGTAAAGCGTAGTTCGTCTGGGATCAGTTGATATTTCTACATTGCAGCCGGATTCAATTGTTTTTAAAGATCATTTTATATTGAAAAGATGAGTGGGAAATTGAAGTGATTTTTTCAGTATCGCTCCGTGAATCTTTTGAATTCGCAAAATTCGTCAAAATAGAACAACTTTGTTTTTGTGCCGCGTGTTTCAATATTAGAGTGGTCTTCACACAAGTTCAATTCAGATCTTACGATCTTTTTAGACTCAATTTTGTGATCCCTGATTTTGGTAAATGAATAAAAAACATTAGCGCCAAGTTTTCCACCGACCGAGTAATTAAATAATTGTTGCGACAAAAACTTCGAAAGTCTTCTTTTCGTTGCATCTTCTACAGTCGAAATCCTTATAATACATAAAGTCCACAGTCTGGTGATGAGTGTTAAGCACCGAGCACTTCTCGCATCGAAAATACGAGAAAAGTTTTGATTGCATGTTATGAATTTGATGTGGAAATAGGAATTAGAAAGTTCTCGCGAGTCTGCTGCTCGAATGCGCAAGCAGAAAGCGGAAAAGTAGGTGGATATGCCACTTCTCACTACTATGAAGAGCTGGAATTGTGAATTTTTGGCGAACCCCGTCGCCATGTTGTGAGTAAACTTTCCAGGAAGCATTCTCTACTCGTTTTGCTGGATTTATATTTTGGAGTTTACTTCAATAAAGCTGACACAAGACAGAAAGTGGTCGTCAAACCGTACCTCAAGTTACGCGTCTTAACTTTGTTTACTGAACGACTTCATTCCAATATACTGCAATAATAATTCGAACACGAGTGACAATTCAAAGTCTTTGACATTTAATAGACGCTAGCAAGACAGCAATTTTATGCAAGTACTGCAAATTTTGTGTGATATTACTTCATCATTTTACTTGCAATACAACTTCTTTCACATCTAAGTTCATTAGCACATCTTAATAATTTCACCAATGCAACGAGACAAGTTTCGTTTCCTGTATGTCTTCATATACTTCCATTCATGGATCTAGATAATCGAAGAATCAAATTTGCTTTCGATTTAAAGGAAATGTATAACATTCATATTTAATGTGAATTTGAAAGTAATAGAAACATAAAACAACATACATATTAAAATGATACAGATGGATCTAAATATCTATTTAGTTATTGTTGCTTGCAATTGCTGAAAAAATGTTCTATTTAACACAACGATCCAGCCTCTAATAAGAAATAATGCCATACTTTAGCGAATATTTATTAAAGAACGGATGTGGCATATCGATGTTAAATACACACATTTAATATAATGTAACCTCGATTATCCGGTTTTATAATTATTGTTACATGTAATTAGCTCAATCTAAGGCAACGCGTAAGCAACTGTTCCATTATCGGTTTCATTCGTGTCGCTTTGTTTAATCCTGATAATCGAGGTTCTGCTGCACGATGTATCATTTTTCCAAACAGATGCAACGTTGACCCAAAAAAATAATGAAAAAGGACAAGGCAGAGGAGCGGAAAATTTGATCGAATCTCCATCGGAAGGATTAGAGGACACCCGGCAAGAGAAATAACGCGGCTGGTTCGCATCGGGTCAGAGAATCGTGGAGCGTCCGTGTATAAACACAGGCGATCGATCATTTAGTAGGCCGCACACCAGTTTTCCCATATTTTCCGGCGAATATCTGGACGTACGTCAAATATTTGAAGCGACTAATTATCTCGTAGGATTCCGTTTGGTGAAGTCCCGCGCGGAGAGAGGGTGCGCGCGGATGACGCTACAAATACGGGGTGAGAGATGGCTCGCGGGAGCTTGTAATGACAAAATGATACGTTGAAGCAAAACGAGCATATCGCAAGAACGGCTCCCGTCATTCTGCCGTAATTATCGATGATTACACGATGCAAATACGGTTGGCGGGAGGAGGCCGGCCGGGGTTCAAAGGCAGCGGAGTCACGTTTGCGCGCTCGCGCCGATATGCGCATCGGGTCTAATATGTGCGGAAGCCCTCCCCTTTCGCAGGGAGTGTCGAAGGGCGGCGAGGGGGCTCCCTTCTCGCGCTAGCCCTCAAGATATGCGTGTACCTCCATTGAGTCGTTGCCTAACGAGTGGTTCCATCGCGTAAGTACCACGGCCGAGGGGTGGCGTTCGCGTACCTGCCGGCGAAAGTTAGCCTTTAGGCGGAAAAGCTTTTTATTTCGAAGGGTTGCGCGGGAAGAAACGGCTGGATACCGCGCGTCAGCCAGCCGATGCATTATGCAGCGACTGTTTGAAGTCCTTTCTTTTCTTTCTTTCCTCCTGGCCCTCTCCTTCTCCCTCCCGCGGCCGCGGTCCTGGCTCGCCGGCCGTCTCCCCACCAGCGGCGTCGTCAATCTTTCTCCTCCCTTTTTCCACGGTCCCTTTTTACTTTTTCTCTACTTTCACGCTCTTTCGGCAGGGCAGCGGCTGTAACGCGGCAGAATTGTCGGTGAAATGCGCGCAAATTTCACCGCCACACCGCAGACGAGACCCTCCAGGGGTAGCGACGACGCCCGTTTGATGACACGAATGGAAACGTTTCATGGTGAAGTGGATTGATTACTTAGTTCGCCGGTGCCACCGAGCGAAAACCGCTTCACCCGGGCTTCGTTGTGTTCGGTGAATAACATTGAATTAATAACGTGTTGGTAAATAGAATAATTCCGGCGGATTGCGCCGCGATATTGCGCACGAGACTCCGCAACCGGTTCCATTACACGGTTGGCAGCAACTCTTTTTCCCTGGTCTCATGGAACAGAAATTATATTGTCTTTATTACCCTGTCCGGCCTGTGTGCATTACGGGGGATGAAGCGTACGACTATCTTAAGCGAGCTGATGCTAATCTCTTTTGCTTGTGAAAATACGAGAAATGTGTCACATACAAGTTAAACGATTTTTTGCTGCCTGGCCTTCAAGTGCAGTCGACACGCGGGAATATCGTATTTTATGAAATTAATTTTTGTTGCTTTGATTGACGGGTTTCAAAATTTATCAAGGGTATTCCAGATTTCTCTCTGGACAAAAAAGATTGATTTTCCAAATTTACTTTGATCCCACCTTGCAGTAATATTTTCTGATATTAATATCAGCTTTAAAAATCGGTAGTTGTTTAGAATTAGTGAAACGATTCAGCTGGAATTTCACATGGATTCGTAATATAATAAGTAGCATAGATCATTCTGTATAAATAAATAGCAGATGACTATTGGATCAAGGTTCCGTGAATTTTTCAGTATGCTTTTTGCAACAAAGGTGCATAGTAGTTGATGAAAAGTAATTTCACTAAGCAGCGAATTTTTGTCAAGTTTATATTTTATCATTGATTAACTAATTGATGAATCGTACAATTTTCACACACCTAAATAAGTAGCATATTCATGGTTTCGCCTTATCATAAATTCCTTTTACGACATTACACATTTTTTGGCCAATAAAATATTCTTTTTGAGGTTTATCATGTTCTGTGCATTACATATGAAACTTGGAGACCTGAAGGAGCTCTTTCAAAGCTATTTGAATATCATCTTACTAAAATTTGTTCGTAACCTCGAGTTTTCGAATGATGTACAATTTTGAACCAATAAGCATCGTTATTATTATATCAAAAGACCACTGTAACTTGAAATTCCATAGCGACGATTATTTAACTCTATCAGATATTTTTGCACAATATGCGAGATATATTTTCTTGCTTTTAGATAAAACTATACGTTGGTTCTAAATAACTTTCTTAGATTCAGGATTAAATAAGAATTTCGGTGAAATTTATGAAATGACATCGCCACAAATCCGTAACATCCGCCGTCTACATAAACCCACGTTCTTCGCAATTCACCCTGCGGAATTATGTAAAACACGCTGCGCTCAGTATCCGTATGCACATTCATTCCTCTATTTTTTAATTTCCTGCCTTCACGCGTCCGTCATTTTTCACGAAGAGGAAATTACGGAACAGAAACCGACTTTGAAGAAGAATTCAGAAATGAAAAACGAAGTGCGCGCATCGAGCTGGTAGCACTAAATCTTCTATTAACATTAAACAGATTCATGGAGGATCGGTCAAGGTTGTGTCATGGTTCAAACGAATATATCATTGCTATTCAGTGGCTTCATAGAGTTCGTGACAGTCTATATGTGTCCTGAGTTTCAAATCGATCACATAAGTCGATTACACACTTACGGGCCAAACTAGAAACTTTATACATCGTTAACATTTGAGTAAAATATGAGATTTCAACAAATATACATCTTATTAAATTAAAAGTATATATTATTATTTATATCGCAATATTATTTCATTTAGCGCATACAACAAATAAAAACATAATCGAAATAAAAATAAATTCAGAATTAAATAAAGATAGAAAATGAAAAGAAAACCTTAACAGATTATAAAAAAATGAAATAAATATATACTGTATAACATTTTTCTTAACTTTTGTCCATAAGTATATATTATGTTACATCGTTGTCAACATGGAGTGTCGTATAAGAAAATTTAAAATATGTACTGACATACAATTTTCATTTGCAAAGTATTATTCTTGACTAATAATTCAGAGAAAACCTAATGTGCGTGTATGGAAAAAACGTACCGACCAATTATTAAATAACAGTTAAAGAAAATGAAGAGGCAACCTTCAAATTGTGCCAGACACATGTGTTAATTGTTCGAAATTAGACACGAATTGTTTGCAGATGCGATTTTTAAATTGGTCACATGATAATTAGACTGTGATTTTTATGCATTTCTAACGAAGCAATTACATGAAACGTAAATCAGCGAAAATTGAAGAATTTAGGAAAATACTTCAATGCTATTTTTAGATTATTAAAATTTCTATATACGCGAAGAAATAAAATTTTAATTCGTTTCTCTTTGCACTAAAATATGCAGTGAATTTTCATTTCGTATAAAAATCCGGAGTCTAGCGAAAAGTAGTAACTTTACGGTATTAATAACAAACGTTTGTTATCTATATACTTGCGCGAGGATACTATATCACTCGCCAATAGACCATCGTAAATCATTTTTTACACCATTTAGGGACACGCATGCGAACTATTCCGAGTCCGTGTCAAGAATCGCGGCGCTGCTGGTGCTGGTGTCCGAAAACGGTGCAGCGGTGCTGTTGTCCGAGCATGAAACGACTGGCGTCATTAATCATGTCACGGAGAAAGGTACGATGAAAGGTCCTGTACACGCGTGAGATTACGAAACCCGATCCAGGGAGGTCGGAGAAGAATCACACGAGATACCCACCAACACGTGGTCCGAGACACGACCGCCTCGGATTCGTGAGGTGACGATAATTTATCCACGCCAGCACGGAGAATGAGCGTTTTCACGGCGATCCGCGTGCTTCGAGAAATGTGAAAATATCGCGGTTAATGAAGGAACTCGAATAAATTCACTGTCATTAGGCGGTTAGGAGTTACCCTTTCACCGGAGTGATTTATGCCGGAGAATTTATGCGTTTCCTTTTTCTCTCCTTCGCATCGGCGTAAGAAATAGAAATTGTACAGGTACGCTCGAAATATTTTAGATGAAAACGTATATCACTTTCGTGCACTTTTTAGTGCCGATACAATTTGGAATAATAAAAAAGTATAGTAGAAGAAATATCTTCTTTTCATTTCATTTTTTAAATCATATTCGCATAAGATAAATAAATATTGTACTTACATTATACATATTATCGAGAGCCTCTAGACTGTGTTCATATTACAAGGGTACGGTAGGATTATGGTAAATCAAATATTTCGTAAATTAGGCAAACTAAACAATATGGTTCTTGTCATTAGCGCACACTGAAAACTTTCTCATTTTCATTGCTTCTACATGCATCAGCTATATAGATAATTATAAAAAAATATTAATTACTGCGGATTGTTCCTTAACACACGGTCGGTCACAAGTTAACTCGTGTTCTTCTGCGCAGAGCCGATAATCTTCTAATGCGAATCATTGTCTCTTCAATCGCCAAATTCGTGACCACAGTCGTCGCATTGTCTCCGGCAACATGCAACTTTGTAAAAGCCTGCCGAATCATCCAGGATTCGTTTATCAAATTTTTAGGCATTCAGTATCCCCAAATTACCCCTGCCAGGGATCTAAGGGTAGAACAGGTCCGGCGAAAAGCGAAAAGTTCCGTGTACACGCTAATTAGCAGGTCGCGGACGCATAATAACACCACCGGAGGACAATGCGTGTCCGCGGATCGAGATTAATTTTTACAACGGAAGAAAATGACCGAGCGAAAGGTGTTTCCTCCGCTGAGCGAGCCTGACGAGGTTGTATCAGGACGTCGCCTTTCGTAACACGCGCGGTGGTAATTACCACGATAATTTGGTGGGTGGATACAGAAAGCAGGGTTATCCTCGCAGGTACCATAATATCCCGCCATTATGTTCCGGGAAAAAGGGACCGATGGTTTTCCCGGGCGGCCATTGTATTAGGCCTCTGTACGAAATGTTTAGCATATTAACCGGCAGCCTTGGAAATATTCTGCCGTTACTTTCGGTAGGTTAAGGTCGTGATTACGGCACCGTGAAACACCGGTGTCTACGATGCTAGCAATGGTGGTAGCGAGTTCTGCTAAAAATAGCTTGCGAGTGCTTCAGGGTCTATGCTCCGTGATAAGAGCTTCCGTTGAGAGCAAACTCTTCCGCGAGCGGATCGCGGCAAACAGAATTGCGGGAAGCTCTGTTTCCACCTAAAATTGTAAATTTCGTTCATTCTCCTAATGAGGCGGTTATTAATTCGCACGGAAGCAGTTGAATTCGCTGCGAAGGTTAACGAGCGTGCTTGAGCTTGCCTCTGTGCACCGGTAAAATATTTACCCCTAATCGTTCGCGTTAATTGACGTTTCAAGCATTGCCGCAGTCAGGGTGGTTACTAATTTTTTTTACACAGCATCCAGAAAGTAATATTTGGAAGCTGCATAGCAAACGAGGGGCGGTATTCCATTTAAAAAATTGAAGCTAAACTTTGTTTCTCCGAAAGCTACATACGGAGTCGTGTTATTGCCAAAGAACACTGTAATTTTTCCCTCTTTCAGTTCCGTCTCTTTTGCGCGGGAAACGTTAATGTTATGACTCTGATGGAAGTGGTAATTATGCTCGTGTTTTATTAGTGCTGAAGCGTTTGGAGATTTTCTTGGATTTTACAAATAATATCGCGTTAAGTTTATATATATATTTGGAAGGAGAACCAGTGAACAAATGAATTGAAATCCATAACTAATAAAATAAGACATTTATTGTTTGTCAAATCTGTTAAATATTAATAAAATCGCTTGTTGCAATGGACAGATACCCGATTGCCGACATGTGGGTTATTTGGATAATAATTTACACAAACATGTGTAATCCTTAATCAATGTATATTGCTTCGTTAAACACGTTAACTGTCATACCAATGCCCACGATATTCGAACAACTTGTATCAATATTCGATCGACTTATTCAATAACATAAGAGTGGAAAATACAAGATTCTGTCCGTTTATGAAGAGCGATCCGTTTTTTCTGCAAATGTTCAATGTCCAAATCTATCTTTCTTTTCGAATTCTTTGATTTTTACATCTATTATTAGTACTGTTCATGCATATTTCTATCTTCTTACAGCTTAAAAATGAAAATTTCAAAAATGAACTGCATTTATTAGAAATGAATTGCACAAAGAAGAAATGAAGAATACCGAAATTGTTATGACTACCGTATACGGAAAGAGAAGATAGAGACGGCGGTGAAAAAATTAATTAAAGTCATTATTACAGAAGATAGA
>CM052161.1:14980430-14992784 GCA_028455555.1 Augochlorella aurata | reverse complement strand
CAATCATTCATAAATTCCACCGTTGACGAACGAAGACAATACAAACCAGAAATTTCGAACGGTTTCCCACTCCAGTTTGATCATAGCTTTGTGTAGATTACCTAGTATGAAGTATAGATATTGCACTTTCAAACATTTGCAACAAAATAACTGATATCGGACCACAAAACTAAAGGATAATATTTATAAATCCTTTATTTATATAAAGGATAATTTGTCTTGCAGCAAAATTGAACCATTTATATTGTTTTATAAATTTGTTTTCAGGTAGAGTTCTCTCGCGATACGAATAGTTAGGCGCCATCGCATACGCAACGACATATCATCGTTGACACTATATATATATATATATATATGAAAAAGGGTTAATAGATCACACTAAAAATTCGTGAAAGGGTTGTGTCACCCATATGCGTCAGAGATGGCAGGCAATCTCGTTACAACAAGTGCTCGGATAATAAGAAGAGGACCCTTTTCTCATTAATCCGATTCGGAAGTTAAAGGACGACCGAGTGCTGCTTGATCATTCAAAATTTAAATTGAAGCGTCAGACAGCAGACTACCTTTCCTCTATCGGCACGGTGATCTTAGGTAACAATAGGCCGTCGAACGAATAAGCTCCCCTTGCCACAAAGACACCCCTTGGCAACGTGTCCACGTGCTCCTCGCAGCGTTCGGAGAAGCGTGAGAGTAATCGCGCGTGACTCTTTAACGCCGCGATCAAGCAATATCGCTTAAGCTATCCGAGCGTCGGTTATAGGATTAATGGGTGCGGAACGCAGCGACAATTTCGAAATGGCACTCGACACTCGTGCACAATTGCAATTGCATCGAGTGGCGAGAGCCCGTGGTCCGACGCGCTTCTGCCTCCGTCGAAAAGGGGGATGGTTGTCGTCCGTGGAGAACGGGACAGGCGCGCAGAGTTAATCACCTCTATAAAAACATTAAAAGGGCGGAGTTAATCTTTTCGACGGCGAGTTTGTACCGGCGGTCCTCAAATGCTTTGTAAAAGCAACCCTGGCGACCGGAATCGATTCGCTCCGTTTCTCTCGCTAGAACTCGCCGCGCGGCCCCTTCGCCCCTCCTCCAGAACAAAAAAGAATTGAATTTTCGAGCGAATCCGAAAAACTACCAGCCGCGTACGAAATTGACGGAAGAATATTGGTTTCGTTTGTTCCCGCGATTCACTTATCGCCGATGTTTTTCTAGGCGACGGATCAGAATACCCGGGCAAAAAAAATAGCGGATTGAAGGAAAATATAGCTCGGCAAATATCGAAATATCGACTCTGTTTTCAGCAATGAACGTGTATGGAAGCTTACCGTGTTTCTCGCGTATTGATTTGGTATAACAGCATTGTGAACGCGAGAAACGAATATTCATTGTTTTAAAGGCATTGACAAAAATTTGCCTACTTATTATACATTTTTACTTATTTTTCTCTCATGCTCGTGAGAAGTATACGCAATTAAATTAATCGTGGTTCTCGAAGCAGTGACTTTCACGTTAGATATAGTAATTGGACATGCACCTTACACATTACAGTTTCCAGAATATGATATTTAAATTTTATACCGATAATTCGTCTATCGCGTAGCTTGCCTTTACAACAACTTCGGATGAAACCTCTGTTACTTCAATTTTTGTTCTCTTATGATGCTTCGGGTATATTAGGTAGCAACGCAAATTGGTCCGTTTCTCTGCTTTAAAACACTAAAGCCATAGGAAAGATATGCAATTGATGAAACGAATATTTATAATAAATATGAATTTACGAATATTTAATTCGATATTCGAATACCTTTTAAAACGGTATAGTTTTTTTTTTTAAAGTGGACTAAATGGGCAGAGACTAAAATACTTAAAATATTAAAATGATTAAAATATTTTAATTAGACTACTACTTTGAATCAGAAAAAAACTCACGGGTTTTCAACTATCTTCGTTTAGAGTAGTTTAAAAAAGTTCTACCGTTTTAGAAGATGACTGAATACTATTTTCGCCCATCGTACATACTTTATATTTGAATCATTTCGTTCTTAATGAGCAGAAGGTTGGATGAACTCCTTCAAACTTGCTACTCCTGAAATATGAAAAATGGGTCATTTATTCCGTTTACAACATTCGAGGGAGTTATGTATTATCAATTTCCTCTTCATCGTTATTAATGAATTTCAATTTAGTGGAGATATATAAAAACCCCTTTGTACAGGGTTATCCAAAAGTACCATTAGGATGTTAAATGAGAATATCCATCAAACACCATGTATACCTTTTGCCACTTTCGTCTTCTCCTAACCTACAATGCTAGACAATTTGAATGATGGAGTCGTATAGATTGAAGGCTGTGTTCAAGTTATTCAAATTTATTTTAAAACTAAGCGTTCAATAAAGAGTATCCATTGTAAGAACGTGGTTTTTCGGAATACATAATCGCTCATCTAAGCAAATAATTTGCAATTGGGTTTAAAAAGTTGATAAAACTAATTCTGTTCATGATAAAGTCTGGCTGACCAGAAACAGATCGTTCGAATGGCAACATTGCTGCCATTCGTGAAAGTGTTGCTAATGCACCATCAGCATCAATTCCACGTCGTCCTCAGGAATTGAACATTTTTCATGGCAGTTCGTGGCGAATTTTTCACAAAGGAAATGTGAATCCAAGAGCCATTCAAGAAAAATCAGTCTTCTTTTTCAAGGCCATTCTTTTTCAAGAACGTAAGTGCAGCTACAGTGAGTGATACACGTTATAATGAAGTAACTAATGATTATTTATCGCTGAAATTGAATGGAATCGACATAAACAATGTTTATTTTCAACAAGACAGAGCTACGCCACACACAACGCGTGTAAACATCACTTTATTGCAATCGAAATTCAATGGTTGATCAATTTCAAGAAATAATGATGTGAGTTGGCCACCTCATTCATGCGATTTGACCCCATTAGACTTTTTTCTTTGAGGTTATTTAAAAAGTAAAGTTCTTGCCTACAAAGCAGCAACAATTCATGGCCTAAAACACAACAATAGAAGTGAAATTGATGAATTAAACGACCATATATGTGAAAATGTCATCGAAAATTTTGATATTCAAATTGATGTCTGTAAACGTGGTCGTGGTTGTCGTTTGACGAATATCCTCTTTCACACATAACTGTCATAGATGGTATTTCATAATTAAATAAAAACACCAATAAAATTCGAAATAGTTTGTTATTTTAGAAAAAACTTCCTAC
The DNA here is from genome assembly GCA_028455555.1 of Augochlorella aurata. NCBI lineage: Eukaryota > Metazoa > Arthropoda > Insecta > Hymenoptera > Halictidae > Augochlorella > Augochlorella aurata. Next base: position 14,989,546 of record CM052161.1, on the reverse strand, counting down.
GTTGGATAACCCTGTACCATTTAATCTTTTGCACCGAAATGTCGCATGTCAGGGAACATAAGAAACCCGCTGAAACTCATTATACTTTAAAGATTAAAACCTAGACTGCATTGTGTTCAAACGAAGAATTATTCTTCGTGTTTGAATCTTCGCGGCATCGGTGAATTCTATTCTCGATGTCAATTAATCGCGTTGTTGGAGGATTCCCTGTGCATAGCGCCGGTAAGAAGATTTAATCCCTGTTGTTGACAAAGGAAGCGAACGTCCGGGGATCGATTTTCGCTAGGAACGTTCCGTTGCTGCGTTAAAAGTGACCGGAGCACCGTCAGAAAGAATGGGGCAGAAGCGAAGGGCGGACAGGCGAGAAGAAGGGTGCCGGTGTAAGAGAGAAAGTGTCGCGTGTCTCCATTCGATTTGGCTTCGCACGAGTGCCATCCGGCAGCTGGGCTTCGCCCATTTATAATTCCCTGTATGGAATACGCGGCGTATGCACGTGAGTATATTGCATTGGACACGGGAGCGCAACACACGCCATTTCGGATTACACGTTACCAAATAAAAAGCGATCCTAGGATGAGGAAGAGAGCGCCGGTGGATTTGCAAGCAAGTCATCGTATTACCATCGTTATTCCCGTTGTTATTGGTCGGATCCGGCATTAGCCTTCGAAAACGGACAGCCTCTCGTAGCAAAAAAGTTCATTCGTCAAACCGGAACAAGTGTCACTCACCCAAAGGAATTTAATCACATTTGTTTTGTTCTTGTTGAAGTCCTACGATAATCGTGCCAGCGCACGGTTGTCCCGCGCAAAAAATATCGGTACCGTATTTTGCGAGAACTTTCGAATGCGTGCGTTTTTTTCGACGTTTTAATCAATTAAAAAGGCCGGCAAGTTTTTATTCGAACAGAAATCCACTTCATCAGCTGATGGAACACGGAATAAAAGAGACTCTTGACTGTCCTGCGGCTTGAATCTGAAAAGCTCTGCTTACGTAATATGTTTCTGGAATTCGTCAAAATGTAAGCATACAGGGTGTTTCCTTAACTTTTGCGCACATTTTTTCTTGCGCTTCTGTTAATCCGACAAGAAAATGTTGTCGACAAATGTTTATCGGTTCCCTATTTGCTATGCGACAAAATATTTGATTTAAAAATTTGTTATTTTTTCAATAGAAAATCGGGGTGATTTCTTTAAATGGGATTGCATACATAATTCTTTTGTAATAACAAATACAAATTTATATATACATTTACATAAGAACGCTGTATGCGTTAATATCAATCTGGTGATTTGATTGTTATAATTTATTGTCGCTCTTTATAAAATGTTAGAAAAATCTTAGTCAAAGTTTTCCAATTCTTTTCAGAATATAATTAAATTTTTTGTTCATATTACCTTAATAAATATCTATAAAATACAAATTAATAAAGGCGAATTCATATCATTTTGTGGAATACTTTTTCACATCATACATTAACGGTTAAAACGCGTCTCTTATGTTCACATGTAGATTTCTTTTCAGTACCACTAAAACCACCATAAGCCGATTGGCAGACTGCGGACCCACATGCGAGCATAAATTTTTCAGTGATAATTTCTTTTATATCCATTTCATCCTATTTCCACGAATATGTTTCGAACGTGTTTCAACGTCGAGTTTCAAAAGATTTTTTACGATTGAGGTATGAAAATCGCGCAGATGTTGTTATACGTACGTGCATCCAAAAATTATCGAAAACGTTGGCACAAAAATAACGATTCATCCGTCAACAAAATTTATTCGCCAAGCAAATTCTCCGTGCAGACGGATTTCGGCCCGTTATTCAACGGTGGAATGATGAATCGCGGAGAAAAATCGTAGCGACGTATTTTTGCGTAATTAAGAGCGCTCGCAAAAGAAAATGAGGGAACATTCGGGGTGCTCCGGCCGCAGGCAGAGAGGCTAAGGCTCGTAATTACCTCTCATTAATTGACGTCGGGGGCGAATCTTCTTCGCCTAACCAGGGGGATCGGATGCTTTCCGATCGTGCTACCTGACGAAGGAACGATAGAGTCCTTTAAGTGAATTAAGTGACTCGCGTGCCAGTATTCGGAGACGCCCTCCTTTATACAAAAAAATCCATTCACCCTGCTGCCTTCTCAGAGTTTTTACCGAAGCCGTGGGTGCACTGTTGCTGAAACGAATTTTTTTAAACATTGATTTCATCGGGCTTATAAAATATAAATGTATACTCAATTATTTTATTTATTTAAATGTTTACTCAATTATAAAATGGAAAACAATCTATCTAATTGCAAATTCTAATGTATGTCGTTAGAATTGCGACTAAGGTTTTGATGCATTTATAACGAAACTGAGTATATGGAGCATAAAATAGTGACAGTATTGAAAAAACATAAAAATACTGGCTCGTTATTTTTAAATCATTACAATTGTTGATAGAAAGAATTTTCCATTTAAATACCTTTTTTTGCTAACGAAGCAGAAATTGTTCATTTTTTACAAAATACCATAAAATCAATACGTTTTATATATATAAAATGGAACTTTTTCATCTCCAAAGCATCTCCAAAATATTTGTTGGTATAAACTAATTTGCGTTGGTGAAAGTGTGTGAACAAATCGTTGTATTTATTATCGGAGAATCATTGGGAGAGAGGCTGCAGTTTTAATCCGGAAGATAGCGAAGAAGTCACGTTCGGATTGCGAATTCCGTCGGCTCGTTTCTAAGCAGTGCACTAGTGGAATCAATGTAATTTCGTAAATGCGCCGGATGGTCGTCGTTTGCGTTATACGGCGTCACCACGAGGCACAATTGCGGAATCTCCGTTCATGTAATTTATCTGAGTTGCACATATGCTGTCGATCACGACGCCTCCGAGATCCCGGATTCAGCGCGACGCGGTCGTGCACGCGCTCGTCTGTAAAAGGGGAGGATTGTCTGGTGGGACTTCCATCGGAATCGAGCCGAAAACAGGGACGCCGCCGTCGCAAAGGCGGCCCTTTGCTTTCTTTGAGCATCTTCCTTTGACGGATTTTTTCAATCCGTTGGATAGCATTATAGCGGAATATTGCACGTTCGCTACATTAGGGTAATGGTGCGTCTGCGATAATGCAAACTTCGAATACGCTTATCGTGTTTGCCAACTAGATCCGGCCGAAGACTACTAACCACAATAATATTTTTGATACCTTGGTTATACGAGACTGTACAGCAGAAAAGAGTATGATGAACATACACCCGTACCTTTTACGCGAATATCCGTTCCACGTGGATTTGATTTACGCGAATAAAAATCGTGTAAATTGAATCTGTCTGTATAAAAGAAAAATATTGGAAATAAAAACTAGTAAAAGTTTTAGAAATACATGTATATATATATTTATTTCACATAACTTAACAAACAAATATGTAAGACATTTCAGAAAACAGAAGTATGTATGTATTATTGGATTAGTAAGTAAGTATTATTATTTCGTTTTATTATTGGATGTTCGTCTTCATTTTCAATGCGAATGTAAATTTTTTCGGATGAGTTTCTCTCAATATCCTAAACGAAACTTTTAATTTTTTAGTTTACACTCCTTCCGTATTGAACTGATTGTCTGATTAATAAATTTGCAGCAAAATAGCATGCGTCGGTTACTTACATAAAGCAAAAGTTAAATAAACACTTATTATAGTCGTATAGCTGCATTATACTTAATAGATGAAATTAATAATAGAACAGGTGTAAAACATTATTTTTTTAAATCGGGAAATAATTCTGATGCGGAGGGAGTATAAAGTAAAAAAATTAAAATTTCGTCTAGGATGACGTTTCACTGGTTTCCTGACATATTTAATTTGATATTAATATGAAAAGTATATTTATATTGTTCATAAAAATCAATGTAATCTCAAGAAAATTATATCGTTTTTAATCTTATTTGAATTGAAAAAACTTCGCAATTGCATTGGCAAATACGTTTCTCGTATAGAAAAGTTCATACAATATATACCGTGTTTTTTAAAGCAGTTTTCCTTATCAATCGTCATCCATATTGCAGGGGTGAAAGCAGCACCATAACTGTCACCATAATAAAAGGGTGGAAAATATATTTGATTCAACGTCTTGGAATTTACTGGAGAAAGTTCTGCACTTTTAAGTAAGAAATCTAACTGTGGAAAGAAATATTAGAGAATGTAGCAATTTTTTAATAAACATTAACAAAATATTCTGTATGAAATACAAGTTATTACAGCTAATGGTAAAAATCAATTTGCGAAACGAAGATGTATACGAAGCAGAAAACATTTTCTCCATAGGTGTGATATTGTCAAGCACGGGCATGTATAATGAAAATAATTTTCCCGTTTCCCTTGTTTACTTATGTAGGTCAAGAAACTTGGAATATTAACAGAACAACAAGTATGCAAGTTTCAAGAGTACTTTACTGATCACGTGCTACTAAACTTTTAAGCTTAAGCAGTAATATATAGACGGAGATATACAAAACCGTGCTTATATTCCAACTATCTCCCTCAACGAAACATAAAGAAAAAGGTGAAAATGGAAATACGTATTCTGCAACTGCGAGAATGCCCTACATTTATACGGGTTAACGAAAATTATACATCTTGGCAAACTGAATAAATTAAAAGCAAATATAGTTACGAAATCGAAAACGGTTGGCGTTTAACTACATTTATATTTTCTTGGAAGTGTAAATATTTTTCTAATTTATCAAATACAGGATAAATAGAATATCGTAATAATGTCAGATAAAATTGAATAATTGAAACTTGTACAATTAAAATTAGTAAACAATGCGGGGTGTATTTTAGAGATAAGCAGCTGGGGGTCGATAAATATTTTTCTAATTTATCAAATACAGGATAAATAGAATATCATAATAATGTCAGATAAAATTGAATAATTGAAACTTGTACAATTAAAATTAGCAAACAATGCGGGGTGTATTTTAGAGATAAGCAGCTGGGGGTCGATAAATATTTTTCTAATTTATCAAATACAGGATAAATAGAATATCGTAATAATATCAGATAAAATTGAGTAATTGAAACTTGAACAATTAAAATTAGTAAACAATGCGGGGTGTATTTTAGAGATATGCAGCTGGGGGTCGATATTTATCGGAACTCCCTCACCATCTTCGCGATGGAGAATACATTTAAAAATTGTATTCTGCTAGTTTAGAACCAATTTGTCTGACATTCCACTATGCGAATGTATCTCATACGTCAAATTCACGGGGAGAACCATGACAGATGTTTGCTTCTTCGCATAGCGTGCTATGTTTGAATAGTGAGTGATATTGGAAAACGTCTTTCCCAATATCCTTCACGTTGTGTAACTGCTCCTATCAATGGCGCTGTCGCAAATATTGCGAAGTTTTGCTTGTTTAGCAAATTTAATTCTCGATGCTTCGACAAAATTCCAGACGATTATAGGAATAATTGATTTGCTTTGTAGAATTATACGAAACATCTCTAACTCGTTTCCATGTCGTTAGGAATGTTAACGAGCCGTTCGTGCGACACGTGTCTTCACAGATTCGCAGTCGATTCGGGGATAATTACGATACCAGTAAATACAAACATCTGATCAAACAGACACCTGTGAGTACCTGTGTAGGTGGTAAATCTGGTAGTACGTGCCTCGTGCTACAAATCTACTAACGCGGCAAGCATATTCGTCGCGCTGCACCTCTGTCTCTATAGATGCTCGAAAACGAGGTACATCTTTCAAGGTTGAATAGTAATTGACGAAATGATGCGATCATTAATTACATGCGAGCTCCTATTCCTAGAAATTTCCTTTCAAATTTATTCATTAATATGGCACGATCTCGAATTAGTTGAACTTAATACCTACTTATACAGGAAAAATTTAATTAACCACTAACTTGCTCGAATTTGCATATGACTACAGCCAGCTATCTCAGAATCGCTTGATTTAACTTAATCATAAATATTAATGCATCAATATCGGCTTTCGCGGCTAATGAAATATTCAATTTCGTAGAGCCACTGTAATCGATAGATTAAAAAGTAGTATAAAAACCGTCGATGGAAGCCTGAAAAATTGATGCTGCAATAATGCACAACATATTGAACGAAAAAATTCAACCCAGCGTAAATATCTCAGTAATTATACAAAAATTTTTGCCTCCTTCGATTCTTTAACTGTAAAACTTAGAAAGTATTATAAAAGATTTTTTCGTTCACTTAAAAATTAAAAATAATGCTTCTGTAACTTTCTCATATGTTGAAGACAATTAATTGGTAATTAACACTTCCGCGGGTCTACGTCGTAAGCACTGAAACTCCCGTAAAGCTGTTTAGGGTAAGTCGAGGGTAGTTCGAAAGCAAAGTCCATATTTTCATTATAGCGGGCTGCGTGCTTTCGTTAGGTCAGAATTTCTTATTTCTACAAGGTGCATCCGCATGGGAACTGGTTCCCGGAGGCGAGAATTTCAATAAACACCGTGGAACACTGTCCGATCACAGGTTGTGCTCGCACGAAGAAAAAACCGAGCTCGGTTAAACACCTTCGAGGGGATTCGCGTGCTTTTCTGGCCGGTCTTCCTTTCTTCTTTTCGACTGGTGCATGAGCATGGTTACGACAGGCAATTTGCATTAAGTTAATTGAACCCGCGGCCGGCTTCTCTTTTTACAAGACAATGCACTTACAGCGGTTTCTTGCGGTGCCGGTGGCTGTGAGCTGGTTGCACACAGTAAATGCCGCGCTGTCCTCCATGCAGAGACGTTAAGAGGGTTTCCCCCGGAAAAGAGAAACGCGCTCCGCAGATTATGAACTTGCCAGTACAAACGTCGCCACACCTACAACGCGTCAGCAATTAGCTTGGAAATGTTCTTCATGTTATTCTTTGCTTCGGCGAGTACTTATCTAAATTGAGCTCCACACCCGCGAATTCCAGTGAAACGTAAACTATAATGGGACCTGGATTATCTGAAACTCTAGATTTCTTATTCCGCAGTCGAAGCAATTTTAACTATAAATCCGAAACAGTTTCTCGGACTTACAGTATTTCTACTTCATATAACTTACAATGGCATTTAATGTACATGAAAATGGGTCTTGCGATTCGGACAACAGTTATATATTTAATACTTTTTTAAATATAAACAAATTTCTTAATGTAAACATTATTTTGAAACATTATGTAGCAATTTTTCGTGGCCTTCGAACTCGGCCTCGATTCAAACTTTTTATTATATGCTTCATTATTCTAATAAATTGGTTTGCATGAAACATAATTTATTGGGGCAATTCTATTGTTGGTCTGTTTATGCAAACGTATCTAAAATTCACTTCACTAAAGTAATTGTGTGATACTGTATCATTCGAGTGACCGCATCAGATTTTTTTGTTATTTATAGTACTAAACGGCTATTGTAATATTACAATTTATAATATTTCTTTAACTTCTATTTGTATATTAAAACAACTTTATTTTCAATTTTTGTGGACTTACAGGTCTAGCATTGATTTTTAAAGCAGTATTTTGTGTGAACATTTACAAAATATTCGAATAATTATGGAAGGTATATAACTGATATTAACTAATTAAAATCTTAAAGCCGTGAAACTATGGGCTACATTTTTACATATGAATATGGATAACTATTTTTACTTCACATTGTAGTTAATTCTGTAGAATGTCATTTTATATTGAGCGGAACTCGTATATCGTTATTAAATCAATACAAAATTATGTAGAAACTCTTAACGATTGTTCTTTTATAAACTATAAAACAACAATTGTTTTTCATACAGTTCCTACAATTTGTGGACGAATTCACCAAAAATGTTTCAATGGTTACAATTTCGGATATACAGGGTGTATAAAAATTATTGTAACTCGGGGAAACGAGGGGTTCCTGAGGTCATTTGAAGTAACTTTTTCTTTAGCGAAAATGCAATCTGCGGCTTTGTTTATGGGTCATTAACGAAAAACAGTGGCCAATGAGAGGCGAGCGAGGAAACTTTCGATATACTGCAGCGAAATCGAGCCAGTAAGCGGAACCGTGTGGCGGTGCTTTTGGATTGGCTCCGCCCTCTTTTGTGTTAGCCCCTCCCTTTTTATGGTTTTAGGAAAGTTTTAGGATAATTTTAGATCAGTTTTGGGATAGTTTTAGGGTAATCTTAGGGCAGTTTTGGGGTGATTTTGGGTTAGTTTTAGGGTACTTTTAAGTTAATATAAAAGCAGTTTTTGGGTAAGTTTTGGTGTAGTTTTGGGGTCTTTTAGTGTTGTTTTAGGGCAGTTTTGGCAACGCCTACTTTGCGGTTGGCCCCGCCCATTTTGGAAGCGGTCAATGGTTTAAATTATATACATATATCGATTTTTCAATAATTAATAAATTTTTCTTCTAAATTTAATTATAGAATATTAAGGGAGAAACTTCTTGCATGAAACGTGCCGTTTATTTTTAAAAAGGCCTAAGTCCATTTTTCACCTGCTAGCTATTTCAATACTTACATTTCTACGTTATTAGTCAAGATTGGCTCCAATGTATTAACACTTTCACGACCGCATTAAAAACCTCAAACATTTCATAAAATTAAAGTATTTCATTTATTAATTAAAATTGCAAAGCAAACTTATATGGCATTCATTGAATCCTCAACGTTCGTACCTCTTGCAATTGTTAAATTATAATGTCGATTAGCGTAAAAATTAATTTCTAGAAATTAAATGTTAAAAATTTCTGTCACCTACCAGAGTTTGCATTATTCAAATAAAATTGTATTCGAATAACATTCCGAATAAATTCTTTGAATAAAATTTTATTTATATAACATCTCGAACAAATTATTCTATTATTTTATTTGGATAACTTGCGAAGTAAATTATTGGAATAATTTTTAAAGAGGAAGTATTAATAAAATATATTTGGAGCAGGAAAATAACCAAAGTTACGGAAAATGTAACAAAATTTTCTCGTTTCAATAATGAAAATATTATGAGTTAATTCTTGTGGCTGATAGACTATGTTAACGAAGTTTAATGAAATCTATGTTTTACAAAGGAAGAAAAAGTATTCAATGGATTGCGAAAAACAGCAGGTCAAAACCGAGCGATGGCAA
>CM052161.1:14935125-14980330 GCA_028455555.1 Augochlorella aurata | reverse complement strand
TGTTATTATTACTAATATTATTGTTACGATCATTACTTATCATTATTGTTATTGGTACGGTTGTGTATATCAACATTATTTCATTATCTTCACATCAAACATCTTAAAATCTTTAAGAAATCCAAGATTTATCCTCAAACTTTATCTCATTCTCATCATACATAAGTCATCCTATACAAGTCATCTTCAAAACTCTGATCTTACCATATTAGCACTTACAATTCTTAAACCATCACCACTCAAGTTTAGAAGCAATATATACATACATCGCGTTCTCCCTAATATCAAGAGTTTCCTTCCAAACGCACACGTAACAGAATCATTAACGTCGCTCACGCTTGCAGAATATATTAGAAAATAAAATAAACCGAAATAGATCTTGTGAAACTCTCATCTCATGACAAGAACTCATCACATTTTTGGGAAACTCTCCCGCTGTGTTGTGGCAGCATAACGCGGACTTTTATTTTTCGTTCTGGTTCTGTCTCTTGCTCGGAACAATTTCTTTCTTACCAGCAAAAATGCGAACCCCTTATGCAGTGTACACAAGGGTAGAATTGCAGCAGGCCACACCCGAAGAGAAGCACCAAAATCCCAACGGAAGCCTCGACCCTTGCCCTGGTAGGGAAAAACACTCGAAAAATAACCTACCAAGCCGAACACCCTATTCCGCATTGAAATGCGCGGAGCGTATTGCAGAAACCGTAAGTGCCGTCGACTACCCTTTAGTTATCATTATCGTTCATCGGGCAGCTCTCTAATCTCCGGCACATCCAGAATGAAAGAGAAAGGGAGAGGGCCGGCGATCATCGACGGACACCGTTAATTCATTTCACGAAGCAATTTAGATAATCCCTCGGAGGTTATGTTTGGCTTAATCAAGGGGCGGGATCTCTTGTCCATGAAATAGCGAAGGGGCTGCATATGCTCGTGGCCCGGGCTGCATGGAAACACGCGCCCCATTCCGAGTCGATGCGTTTCCAACTTTTCAAGCTCGATGGGGCGCCAATACGACCGACGACCGTTCGCCGAGCCCCTCTCGAGTCCGTTTCGTCTTATCTCGACGTCCCGCATCCTTGGGAAATCAGGCACACCCCCTCCCTTTTATTTCGCGCGACCACCCCCACCTCCTCTTTCTCCATTTACATAAACACAATTAGTTCTTCTCATTGAATTATTCAAAACGTCTGCAGCTATCGGCGAGACCCCAGTGTCCGATGGGGTGCAACCCCTTTCGTGGGTCCTGTTTCGCGCACGTCGACTTTCACTGCGAATTGAAAAATAACATTTGGGGAGGCTGGATGATTGTTTTAGCTCGGGAATGCACCAAAGCAAAATGTCTTACGGGTGCACGATGGGGAGCGGTCTTTTGCAGTCGGAGTTCTTGATATTTTAGCTACAGTAGGCAATGTTTGGATAACAGAACGTTTACTTAGACAGGGAATTTCATCTATATTGATTTTGATCAGTTTCTTTTTCTTGATCGATCTTTTAATTATTTGTTATGCTCCAAATATTTCATCCTATTATAAATATTTTTTAATCCACCCACGAACAACGTAATGTTTAAGCTTTGGTTAGATTTCTGAAACAATGTCTAAAAAGTGTTATGCTTTAAATTTAACCTTCTTATAAATATTTTGGACGTGTTATTTTTGGTTCGTACTTATCTCAAATGACTATGACAAATTATTCAGGATAGTAAACAATTCAGAAATCAATTACAGATTTCTGGAGCCAAGTATTTGCTTGCTGCAAATAAAAATACAAGATAATAGACAAGAATTCGCTTCCAATAGCAAGCTTCGTGTGTATCAAAACTGAGAGATCGTAGCGTAAATATTTGCGCGGAAGTACATATTATCGAAGATAAGCATTATAGGAAGCTTATAGTTGCACAATATAAATTCCACTTATTGCAAAAAAAAAACATTTACATTTTCCTGGGGAGAACAAATAATCGGGCGGTTGCTCTAAAAAGCGCGCCAATAAATTACAGCGACAGAGATTGCATCGATGAGGGAACATAATATGGTTTCATTGATTTTTAATTACGGCTCCCATGTAAATAATAAACGTCCCTTCTGTCGGGAATCCTAAATGAAGCACTCGACGTCATAAAACATTATCTGCGGAAATGAAGGAACAATTTTGCTCCATTTCCAGGTCGTGATGAGGATTGCTTATTAAAGTGAATACCGATATAAGTTTATGCAAAAAGTGCGCTTTATAAGCTTCGTTTTATATCGGACACTTCACTTGTCAGTCTATGAAGTGGCTTCTCCATGAAACGAACGATTATTCCGTAGTCGTGAAATGGACGCTCGATACTGCTCTTCCGCTTGCTATTTATAGGCAACAAAGTTTCTATCGGTATCGGTAATGTTACGTTTTAACAGTAAATCGTAAACAAAAGCATAATAAGCATAAAGGAAGCTCGAGGTTTAAGTATGCATGAGACGAGTGCAGCAAAGGATCCGGATTTCGTAAACGCGCCAATCGACGACAAAAGATTTTAAGAGCTAATCGTACTGAAAAATAACGGCACACTTTGAAGTCTAGCCATTAATAATGGTAATAAATTGGCGAAACTTAAATCGCTACAAATGTTAGAAGAATTTCACAGTATCAACATGTTATTCCTATGCTTTTTCACAATCGACGCAGAGAATTTTTATTTTCTTTAGAGTCACGTTGTGTAATAAAAAATAAAACATTGAAGTACACTGGAGATAAGCGCAGTAGAAGGTTCAGATTTTATAAATGTAAGAAGAGCAAATCGTATGGCGTAGTATGATAGGTGTAAGCTAAGTACGAGATTTATGTTACACGAGACAGATGCGGGTAAGATGTCCGGATTTTTCAAACGAGCCATTTCTTTTTAATAAAAGAAATAGTAGGGAATTTAAGTATACATGAAATGAGAGTAGCGGGAGGCACGGATTTTACAAACGCGGCGCTCGACGACAGAATCAACCGAGAGGATGAAAGTCAATAGAAACTCGCTGAAGCTATTGTACTCCTCCAGGTAAAGCGGTACTATCCAAAAATTGTCAATTCCAATGCTTTGTCGCTGGAACCAGCGAAATGTGTTTCTCTTGTGTCAGAAAAAAAGTGGACGAAAATCAAGAAAACCGTGTATGTTGTATTGAATTCATGGCCAACTGGAATCCAATACAATGTCCCAGAATTTACGACCCTCCTTTTCGTTACCGTAAAAACTTTAGATTTGCTGTACCACCGTTGCGAGCTTCCTTTTTTACAACATCGGAGCAAATCGAAATGTTTCAAGCATATTTACGTGACAATACTCGCCGCAATATCCCGCGATAATTTGATATTTGGAATTGCATTTAACATCCGAAATATGATATATTCGGTTGAAATTTCACGCCAATAACTTGCCTACCGTAATTTGCCTTTACAACAGCTTCCGATGAAACCTCTGAAACTTCAACCTTCATTCTCTCATTGTACTTCGGACTGCAAATTGGTTCATTCCTGTGCTTTAGAATACTAAAACCACGGGAAATTAGAATTAGAAGTAGAAGATTTTTTAAAACGGCTTTAAAACACCTTCGTAAAACTTAATTGAATTTTTTGGAGATGTTAAAGGGACTATTTTTCTCCCTAACGACGAAAAGACTTTTTCCAATTTGACTATCACTCGGAATGACAAACAACTAAAAAGCCACACGTTTTTCAACTTTCTATACACGTTAATAAATTAAGCAACTATTTAACAAAAATTACACATTTGTGTAATAAACATATACATGAATTCAAACAAGTACTTTATTTCTCAGTAATATGTAGAACTTGCCTTATTTTCAATGACCCCGATCGTTATTTTTGACAATGAAACTAAACAATTTATGAATATAATATCGTAACCGCTCCAGCAAAATATTTTCTGATATGAAAATTAATATTTTACTATTTCAGTTGTATGTGCTGCGGTGTTTTTTTTTTTTTTCAAAAATATGAAGTTTCTGTCAGCAACGTGCACCGTACAGTTGCTAATTTGTTATCGTATTAAATCACGATAAATAGCGATATTCATTCGACTGTCGATATTAACGATTTCGCTTTCTCTATTAAGGAGTAGAGGTGATGTAAGGGGTAAGGAGTAGAGGTAGACCGACTTCATCCCCATTCCTGCGATTATAAAAGTTTACTTCTGATACGATGCGTGTGTGCGGTGCGCACTATAGTAACACTACTGAAGTAGTATCACGCATATGCAACTATAATGTAAAACAGGTATACATCGGTGAGCACCGATGTTTCGCTAGCTCCGCCCACGAGAATTCGTGGAAGTAAACGCTTAGTGTTGGTGGGGAACCAGAGTCGGTTCATCTCTTCTACTTGATACCTGCTCAAATTACTATATTCCTTCCCCCATTTAACGCTGCACTTTTTATAATTCTTTTGTTTGCACATGATGATGTGTATACTCACAAACAAAAAGAAATTCAAACTAGATGGTCCAGATTATTATTATTATTATTTGTCGCTATATAATATACTACCACGAGACAATGTTTAGGTTTATATATAGATCTCTCCAATTATTGTCACGGAAGAATGTCCAAACAAATGAGTATATTCGCGAACGAAACGATCGGGAAGGTGCTAATGCCTTCGCCCATTGTATCGCAACGTGCGGACGGCGCGCGAGCGGCAGTCATTCGAAAAATGACTCGGTGCGTTTCTTTGAGGGGGGAATTATCGATGATCCCGGGTAAGCCGACGTTTTAGGAACGTTTCAGCGTCGCGGACAATAACGTTCCGGCAGGTGGATCCATTCACGAGACACGTCCACGCCCTCGAGAGATTACGCCGGGTTCACGTGGAAGCCGACGCTGCGTCATGGGGTAGAGCACCCTCTGCGGCTGTCTACGACCACCGTGGCGGAGGCCATGGTCCAGGGAAGCGTCGGGTTCACACCCCGGGAGCCCCTCGCTCCGTCGAAACATGTTTCTCCTGGCGGCCGCGTGAAATTTAATCGTCCCGACGCGGGACTCGCCTTCGCATCCTCGAGGGTTAGACGATGTTGCGCCACTCGTCCGGCCCCCTCCGCCCCCTCCTGCCCCCCCTTTGCTACGGTGTTACGAGCATGTATCGTGACCGTGAATAATGTTGACGAATGATGATGATGCGCGCGCTGCGCCAGCACCGCGAGCCCCGAGGAGCAGTCCGGTTCCGATCGATTCCACCCGCTCGTGTGTACCGGCGAGAAAAAAGATCGCTTCGGGGAATTAACGTTACTCGCCGGTAAATAAAGGAACACCGCGGCAGCGCGGCTTCCGTCTGTCTGTCGCGTCCAACGGATTAAGCGATTTCGCATTAATAAAGTAGCCGTTTCGACGGAATCGCGTTTCTCGCTATTCTCTGCGCTCGAGACCGCCTTCTTGCGAGTATGCCGTTGTACGCGTGTCGATATGCGGGAAATCAAATTTCCTGTCGACACTTGTTGGATATTTCATATTGCGCTTCTTGCTTTTCATGAAGCGAAGTATCGCGATCGATTCCTTCTACGAAAACTACCATTCACATTCGAACGGATGTTCTAGAACACAAGTTAATAGTCATTCGACAATTGTATAGACGTCGCAGCACACCTATTTACGTGCGTCTTAAAGTAATTGATTCTAGCTTATCGATACAAATTTACTGTTACTTGCTCTCTATCTACATATGTACCATCGTAAATGGATAAAGATCCGCAATTTGATACAATTAATCAACTAAAGAAAATATTTATTTTGCTTAAAAAGCGAATATTCAAAGTTCAGTTAGTGTATGAACTCGTCATGATTCAGATAGTAGTAGGACGTCTTTATAGGACTCCGTTATAGGACGTCTGTTTTGGGACGTCTTTAAGCCGCCTGTAAGACGTCTGTCGTAAGACGTCTGTCGTAGGACGTCTATTTTAGGGAATAAGACGTTCAGACCTAAAATGGACGAAAAATGAACGTCTTTAAGACATCCAGAGCTTATTGAGATGTAATGTAAAAAGTAAAAATCATATAACCTAGATTAATATATAAATTACGTAAATATTGAGAAGACGAAGTTACTGTGAACCATACTAAATCCGAAACACGAAAACTTTTCAGGTACTTATGATATAACAAACGACCAATTATAAACTATTTTAATCTCAGGATATTTTGTGCCGTTTCTGATATTTGTTAACTTGAAGTTGAAAATAATTGTGCTTCACTTATAAAATTATTGATATTCTCTTGCTTACTATACAGGGTGCGGCCGAATAACATGTACAAGCGGACACGAGGTGGTTCCTTATGAAAAACTAAGAACAAAATATGGAATAAAAATTGTTCATTTAAGGCTTAGTTTTCGAGAAAATCGAGTTTGAAGATCCGATGCGTAGATATGCTATTACGGCTAAGTTACGATTCGTCGAGCAACATGTGTATAACTCGTACCGTGTTTGTAAACAATGATCTGAGATTTCTTCTGTTACGCTATGTGCCTAAGCAGTTAGTTTCCGTTTGCTCGACGAAACATTAGTCAAATTCAACGTTATAAGTTGCTCGACGAATCGTAACTTAGCCGTGACAGCATATGTACGCATCGGATCTTCAAACTCGATTTTCTCCAAAACTAAGCCTTAAATGACAAAATTTTATTCCATATCTTGTTCTTAGTTTTTCATAAGGAACCACCTAGTGTCCGCTTGTACATGTTATTCGGCCGCACCCTGTATAACACGTACATATATAATATATAAGCATATAATAATTTGACAAGATCTGATATCGTTAACCAGTTAACTGTGGCGATCTCTTTGCAAAGCGCCCACCAGTGTGTGTCGTGATAATCAAGCGATAACGAATCCAAAAAGACCATCGAATCCAAAAATTCATTTGTTTGTTTCATTTCGTCTTGACCTCTAAACATTTTAAACATATTAAAATTTACGAATATAATTTAGTTTTCGCTAGAATTACAATTTAAATATCAAATTGTAACAAAATTTTACGTATGACGGATATAGTCATCATGACACAAAATTCTGCCACATCTCCATAACGGATATAGTCGTCAAACACACTTAACTGGTTAAATGAGAATATTTGGATTTTATATTTTCGTCCCGCACGGCCGCACTTTGCGGCGCGACGACCCGAAATTCTCTTCCGCTGCAAAAGTAAGTTCTGTTCTGCTTCTCGATTTAATGCGTCGTTTGTTTTCGTTTGCTGTAGAGTTTCCCTGAAATTGAACAAAATGTGCAATTAAAAGAATTTCCTTTATGAGTGTTCTCTGAGTAGTGCAAGTAATATATTGGAATTTGTTAGCATGAAAGATATAAGTTTTTAAATAAATTTTTAATTGTCCTGTTTTATATTAAATTAGACACTAATTACAGATCAATCAACTTCTAAATTATGTTTCGGTTTCGTGTGTAATTTCAGAAACGAGAGAAATTTGCGTGTTTAATAATTTCAAAGTTTTATATTTTCAATTTTCGTTTTTGAAAATTACATATTTCAATCTTCTATACTGTCGATCATATTTTAATGTTTCGTAACGTTAAATCACGTTACATTGCATTGAAATCGATAATTCTCAAATATTCAGCAATGATTGTCATACTCATTTTAATTTGTGAATTCATGTGAAACAATAGCGTAAGAATTGTGTACACGATAATAATTTTGTTAGCATAATCGCTAATCGAAACTGAATTAGTTATTATAACTATATAATTTAAAACCATCGAATTCTTAATTAATAATTTAATTCAGCGGTACCTAAGACTTACAAAAATACTGTAGACGAAATTTGTATAGGGACACTAATATTCTTTAATAAAAAAATTTACGTATTCTGATAATGAAATTAAAATTCGGTTGAATATGTAAGTAAAATACTGTAGACGAAATTTGTATAGGGACACTAATATTCTTTAATAAAAAAAAGCTACGTATTCTGATAATGAAATTAAAATTCGGTTGAATATATAAGGGAATAATAAGAAATGAAAAAACAACTTAACAAACAAGAAATGTTAGCTAGAAAACGTTGTAACGTCAGGGTGGAGTAAAATAAAATAAAAAGTGGAAATATTAAATATTAATACTACAATGTTTTTGTTTTTTATAATATTTTAGTTGACTGTCCCTATGAAAATTTCGTTTTACAGTTATGCGTTTTATTATTTGATACTTAAATTTTTTACTAAACAATATTAATATCACTACACTTTTATTGCTCTGTCTGCCTTGAATCTCACCGATTTTCGCAAACGTTCCAAGTCATGCCTCAACTGGATCCAATAATATAATCCACTTACGGAATCTGTTTATACTCTCAATAACAAGCATAACTCGCGCCGAAATTGGGGAGGCCAAATAAAGTACCCCCGCCTAAGATTCCGTATCCACTCTCCCCACAATGAAAGTTACCCAGCTCGTTACCACATCGATGAACGGAATAATAATACGTGTTCCTGGCACTCTCCGCGTTGCGGCTCGGATATTTATTCGACTTATCGACTTCTAATGAAATTTCCCGAATCGAACACGGGGGCGAGACTGACGACAAGCGAAACTTCGGGGACGGTTACCGACAGATGGGAAAGCACACGCGACCACCGTACGCGTCATGGGGTTAGGAAAAACATGGAGGGGAATATGGTAGCGAAGGGGGAGGACTCCCCGGACATCTTGTAGGCGGCAACCTTAACCACCCTTCCAAATATTATTCCTCGGCAATCAAGGGTTCTTTAAAACTTTTTCTTCTCGAACTGTCGCCGGTGACAGTGACGGGTACATCGAGCCTGAATATTTTTGTAACCTTTGGCGATTGCGACGAATGCATCGCGCTTTGTTTTCACAGAAAATACCCGCGAAAATTGAGCAGCCTCGCAGAGAAACTCGCCAGCCCTTTCGGGATATTTTCTTAACAATTTATCCGGTCGCGAGTGATCATCGGAAATTGTTATGTATGCCCTCCATTAGCTGGAAAAGATAAATACTGGCATCGGCTTTTGAAAGACCATTTGCGGAACTTTTCACGCTCAGCTGCTGGTTGCGCGTGTGCGAAGCGTTCGGCCACTGTGATGATTTCTTTCGGCGATTTAAGCACCCTAGTTGTTCGTTATTTTCATTTCCAACGCTGAACGCTTTATTGACGCTGAATCGACCGAGCTTCCGAACTAGAAAACTGGATTTCATTTAACACGTTCAGTGACACTAATTTTTAGCTAGCCGTCAAAATTCAGTTTTATTGTTATATATTCGAATAAACTACATTTTGCTAAGACTTTCAGGATGGAAAAGAGTTAAATCAATCCACTGTAATAAATTTTATCTTTCTAGCATTTTATATAATTTTTATCTTTCTGGCATTTGACGCGTTAATGGGTTTTTACACGAGTAATTTTTGGTATAATACTAAATAATGACAATAACGATACTGTGACAGATTATTCGTTCTTGTGAACAAATATAGATATAACTGTAAATCGGTAATTGTGGCTCCACCCACGTCACAGCACTTGTCGTTGCGTTGCAAGTATACCGGCGACATGTGTGTCCTTTAACCTCTAAATAGATCCTGAACTGCGATCAAATCGTGATAAAACGTGAAAGCAAGTTTTAGTGAAAGTATAAAATCTTGAATCCTAAGTAAAACTTTCAACAGTTCTAAAGTAACCATGCAAGAAAGAAACATCTTAATCCGATATCGACGCTTCTCCTTCGATCATTCTTCGCAACATCTCCAGAGTCACGAAGCTTAAAGTTCTAGTCATTTTCTCGGACCTCAAACGGTTAATTTAATTTCGCAGCTCTTTGTTAGAATGTCCCCTTTAGAAAAATATTGTTATCCTCCCGGGAGAGACGCTTGAATCGCGGAACTAGCTGACACATATTTTACAAAACAGCGGAAACGCGGGAAGGATGTTCTTCGGGGGAAAGAGAGCAACGTCTGCGCGAGCCAGAAACTCTGATAAACGTTGAAAAACAGTTTAATTGTTTCCCAGAAGTCCAAAGGGACGACCCGGAGAGTGGTTCAGACGTCGGGCGACAGGTGAACTGCAAAAGAGAGCCAAGGTAGACAGAAATTTAATATTTCACTTATAATATCTTCGCTCGAATCTGGCAGCGATAGGTCCGCAACTTTGAAATGAAAATGCGCGCGGGACAGCCCTTATAAATATTCAAAACGGGACGTGAAATAACGTGACACGCGAGACTAAAGGCATTTCTTATCGGCGGAGCCCGCGTTGGTTATGTGTACGCGTTATCTCACGCATTTGCCCCCGGCGCGTATTGACCGGCCTCATGTTTTCGTAATTACGAGGTTTCACTTTCCGGCTCGGTGTCTCGTTTATTCTCGCTTCTTTTCGCGGCTGCGCCGAACGCGAACATTATCGCGATCGTTCGAGACGAGCAGAAACGGGCAGCCTTGCCCGGATGAAATTCCAGATGGGAATTTCATTTCCAGGCGGTGGATGTTTACGCGGACTCGAAACTCCGCGAACCAGTTCGCGAAAATAAAAATTCTGCGGCTACATTGGATTACATATCACAGAAAGGAACGCGAATGAAATTCGCGCTGGTTTCCAGGACTCTCCGCGGGACGATTAACGAAAAATTTGTTTCAGAATCGCGAGATGTGATAAATTAAAAACGGTGTAAAAGATTACATTTATCCTTGTCTGGTGCTATTACGTTCTGCACTTCCAGCGTGTCATTGATGCGGAACATCTACAGTGCAATCGTTAAAAAGGAAATTTGTTGAAATACAGAGTGGTTCGCGCAATTTATGCATTTCCTGCAATTTCCAAAACAAGCATCGGGCAATAAATTTTTCAATACAAAAGTTGCGTGGTTTAAAGGGACATAGTATATAGTGCATTTATTTTTTATAGGTGCAGCCGTTCTGGATATTGTAAGGTAAACCTTTTTTCTTAGAATACTATATTTTTTATGTCAAAATATAGAAGAATATCGAATTCTATATAAAAAAAGTGTTGTTCTTTATTAGCCCTAAACCTAATAGTTAACGAGTAATTTCGCTTTATTTTTTGAACATGTTCTTCGCATAATATCAAATTTAATCATTAGTATTACGCACCATTTTGTTTTAGCTCCTTTCTAGCTAAGCCTGATATTAAAGGCCTTAAAATTATCACTTTATAATAAAATGTAACATAAGAATTTAAATATTATTTTCTGATTTCTATTGTATACAGGGTGTTCCAAAAAAGGATGGCACACGTTAATGCGTGGGTGTTTTCAAGGTTATTTGAAAGTCAATTCATTTTTCTCATCACGAACCCATATTTTTTAGTACGGTATTTTATTTTACGTGAAAAAGCGCACAACTTTTGTTTGAAACATTTTGTCTGTAGGACCTTTATTCTGTAAGGTATTCTATTATTAAATTGTCTCTTTCAAGTATCGGAATCAATTTTGTTTTCCTATTAAAATAACATTTATATGTTATATAACGTATAATGTACAAAATTGTAGTCTGCTGTAACCTCATATGGTTTAAGGCAATAATAATAATAAATAAATAAATAATAGTAAGTTATGAAACTTATTAGGTTTTGAGCTAATAAAGGTTAATATCTTTTTTACTCAGAATTCCCTATAAAAAATTAATGCACTACATAATATGGCCCTTTAAATTACGCAACTTTTGTATTGAAAAATTTGCTGCCCAATGCATACTTTAGAAGTTGCAGGAGGTACGGCTTTGAAAAGTGTAGATCTTGAAATAGTGATGATCACGAGGATTTTATTTAAAAAATTACTGCATCGAAGAATTGAAGCTACGGTAGGTTCGAAAATATCTCTTGTCCAAATTTATTAACACCATTAATCACGACAGGGGAGACCATTACAATTACAATGCATCTCTTGCTCGTATAAGAATTGTTAATGTTCGAGGACATGAATAGAGTCTCAAATACTTATAATTTATAGCTCGCGAGGATTATTAATCGACTGCAAACGCAAAATCCAGTTATCATGTTGAGAAATGATGTTACAGCAATTATCGTCACCGGAACAAATTCTATAACCACATCGTAAATAATATTCAATCACCCTCTTTGAACTTTCCAGCATATTCAATCGTCATCGGCATCTGTGTAATTATCATTTAATGCCCGTTGCGAACATCCGCCGTCATTCAGATTTGTAAAAAAAGATTTTAATGAAATCGAGCAATTTACGTTTACGCCGTTGTCGTTGGCGTTTCATCCGGATGGTAAAAGGGACAATAAATATTATCGTAAAGAGCGTGATCGAAGCGTCGCGTGGTTTCATTACATCGCTAATAAAATTGCTCGTTAAACGGCCGGAAGATCGATTAATTTGCGAACGTAAGGGTGCATTGAGTCGCGGCCATAGCACGTGTTTGATTATGTTAATATTATTTCGCCATGTATCACTGGCTGGCCGGCCAATCGTTTATTAAAATTCGGACGCTTTTGTAGTCCGCGTAACCGGCCGTCCGGCGGAGTCGTTCAGGCTTTTTAGCGACGGTAATATTAATTTAATGCGACAACGTGGCTCGAAACAAAACGCGTATTCGGCGAGGACGTAATAGTACGCCAAAAACAGTGGCCCGGACAATTAGCGTCGCTCCCGCGGGTTCCATAAACTCGTTTCTCGTTCCTCGCCGCGTTTCGGCCACTCTTCTTTCTCCTATCTATGGCGGACGGTGCGCGCTGTGATAACGAAAATATTCCATTAATTTCTCGTCCATATTCGATTGGATTTTGACAGGGATTATCGAGGACGCACACAAAAAAATCGCGTGGCAGCAGGGTGCGGAGGGGGGGGGGGATGAGAAGAACGGGCCACGCGGACGCAACTGTTTCAATGGTATCAGAATTATTAATAGCCATCGAAAGTACCGGGTCCGCGTTGTTCCAAAATGTTCCGATAAAACGAAAATTCCTGAAAATCTGTACTCGCGAATTATGAACGACGCCGAATAAAAAAAGTTCATGAAGTTGCCGGTTGATTATCGGCACACGGAAAAATACGTTCCCGCGGTGTAGGTCGAGCCGTGATTCTGGCTAATGAAAAATTAAAATTCAACGTTCTTCGAAGCTGTTGGTCTATTACAAAGTAGTTCGAAAATTACGGAGTACCTTTTGTTCCTGTTATGGATACTTTGGAACTGTTCGTAGATACCGTTGAAAGATAAGAAATCTTTTATATATTTTCGTTATGGGGTTATCTCTGTAAATTCTGAATTACAGTAACTTTCGTTAGATATTTCGTAGTACTGTTAGTCTTCTTGATGATATAAACATCTTGACTTCTATAGTTCATGTTAATTGTTGTTTCCATCTTCAATTAGCTGCAACGTTTTGGAAATAACTGATACATTGCAATGCCGATACAAATGCAAATACATTTTGCCTATATTTCAAAGAGATCCGAAGGAAGGAAGGTCATGCAAGGTTAAAGCGCATTACGTATAAATGTATGTAAACGTCTACAAAAGTATTAAAATTTTAAATATAGCAGATGCGTAGCAACATTCGTTTCGACGACCATAAACACCAGTCGGTTCAATTTCCTTCAAAATGCTTCTTCTCTCGAACACTGTGCCTGCGAAATGCTTAATAAAACTTTCACCATCCCAATCGTCGTGAAATCAAATATTGAAATACTTATGCTCGCAGAAAAGTTGCATTCGAACGCTATCTCTAATGAGCAGAATTTTTTATTAGATGCAGTCGTCGTCTGGTCGACTTTGTATCGCGTCCTCCGAGCAAAATACGAAGTAGCACCGCAGAACATTCAACGATGGATTAAAAGAAATTATGAGCCG
Source organism: Augochlorella aurata (assembly GCA_028455555.1). NCBI lineage: Eukaryota > Metazoa > Arthropoda > Insecta > Hymenoptera > Halictidae > Augochlorella > Augochlorella aurata. The sequence goes on along the minus strand of CM052161.1, from coordinate 14,966,491 downwards.
ATCGAGGAGTCGCCTCGTAAACCGTACTCGGTTCCCTCGTTTCCGTTTGCTCCTTTCGAGCATCCTCGTTTTGTCCTGTTCATTCGCAGCGACTACGCGCAAACCGTTGCGTGTCGTTTCCATCTGACTGCGAAATCGCTGCGACTGTTCACGCGATCCGACTCGCGCTAATGATAACCGGTAACCAGTCGGCATGGTCTAGAGAGACTCTGGAACTGTTCTATGGCGTACGATCACCGTTGCCAGAGACTATCGCTGCGTGAAATTACTGTTAGGCTGATATTACCGGTTAAGATTTGTTTCGGAGACTAATTTGAATGGCTACCGATAAGAATTACGAAGTTGAAATTACTCGTCGACCGGCCTGGAACAACTCGTTAGGTTAACGGCCATAACAGCTGCATCCGTAATATTTAATAAATACAATACTCGGACCGTAAAATTTGATGAAGACATTACGAGTCGTAAAATCCCACGAACCGATAGGGCAAGCCGCGGGCTCCATAAAGTGCAAGACAGATGTCATTCCATCCATAGAACTGGATAAGAACCGCATTAAAATTGTGGAGATCTTAATTTACGAGCCTCGATGAATTTAAAGGACTCGATGTATAGACCTCGATCAGAATTGCATCTAATTTATACAACTCGATAAAGGATATAATAAAATACATTGTGATCGCGAAATGAACGAAATGTCTTACTGGATGCATGAAATTCAATCCATGATCTTTTGAATCCGTCGGACTTAATGCAAATTACATTGGATAAGAAGACTTCGGGTAAAAGGTTTCGGGATATGATAGGAGACATTTCAGAACACATTTTTAATTTTTCAATTAATCGTTTCGGACGAGTTCTGAATTCTGTATATGTACAGAATTAGAGGCTAGATGTAAAAGTTCTCACGCTCCGTTTGATTATGATGATTACTTCCGCTAGAAATTAAAAACAAGATAGAGTCAATACTCTTAGAATGGTATAACTTTTTTAATACTGGCCTAAATAACTTGAATTTTTTGTAAATGATAAGGGGACCAGTTTACTGTACGATGTTTGAAATACTTTCTTTGAAGTTTTGTTATTACTTCGAATTAGAAAATATATAAAAACTGTCGTTCTTTCACTTTTTATCCGAGCCTATAATGGAAATTTAGAAAATGTGTTTGGAAATGGAAATGGGTTCACGCATAGTCAAGCTACAGCCACTGAAACATGTAAAAATTACCTGTTTTTGATTGAAATACGTGGAAAACTGTGATTTTGAAGAAGTACTAAATGCATTTTCAAAATATTCATTATAATCTCGGACAAAAAAGTGAAAGACCACAGTCTCCTTACATTTTTCTTTAATTCAAGTAATAGTGAAATTTTAAAAAAACTGTTTCAATAATTGTACAGTGTCCCTCGATCACTTACAAAAAATTCAAGTCGTGTAAACTAGTTTTCAAAGAGTTATACCATTTAAAAAGCGTTAACTCAATTTTGTCAACTGTAATCTTGACAAACAAAATTCCGTCACACTTGCTCAACGATCGTTATAAAACTGAAATAAGTTTAGACAGAAGAATATTACCAAAATTTGCGGCCGAGCAAAAGTGCAAATAATAAATATCGAAACGACGCGACTTTAAATAGGACACCTGTGGATCCTTTGTTCTACGGATCGAATAACATCTTCATCAAGCTCTGCCGATCCAATATGACCAGCTTGATATAGTGTGAACTGTCTCCCGGATCCAATACGATCTGTATCATGCTATATGGACCCATTGAGCTTTATATCCAGTTTCATGACCCGAATGACCCGTGTAGTTCCGTCGTCACGACGAAATTTCGCTCAAACACCGACGCCGTTGTCATCTTTACAGTCCTTATCAATTTCTACGAACGCGACACGAGTCGCGCTTTGGATAAATCACGATTGTTCTTCTTCGGTGGCGCAACGTTATTCAGGCGATAATTTAACAAAATTGCGGCGCGGTTCGTGCTCTACGTTGAAAAATGTCAATGGCCCCCATTAAACGGTCAGCTTTCTTCCGAGACAGCGGTGATAAAACGGCGTTGACTCCGAAATGGTGGTACCGCCATTAAAATCAGTACGGAGCTATTTGTACGAGTTAGGCTCTCAGTGAAATTTATTTTCAATCCCGGCCGGGTATCTTTCTCTCTACGAGGTAACCTGGCTAAACCTGGCATGAATATACTGCGCTCGCGGGCTACGTAGCTGCGGTACGTGTAAACTGCTGCTTGGCCCGTGTAACTTCATGACGGCGAAACAAATGCTGCCGCCGGAAGCGTGGAACTATTAAGACAGATCGTTCGGGATCGGGGATTTCCACGAAAATTCCAGACAACGTTCGTCACACGCTCGACGGATTTCATATGTTCGCCTTTCCCCCCCCCCCCCCCCCCTTTCCCCCCCCCCCCCCCCGTTCGTTGTATTTTAATTGCAATCCGCTTTTCCGTTTCAATTGAATCGTGAAAGTGGAACGCGTTAAACAATGTTTTTCAGTGAAATCCAGATGCATTGCGCGTCCTTCTGAATATTGAAAATCGTCGTATTTATTGCGGCAAGCAATACCATTTGAATAAAATTTTACGTTGCCGATGTAAAATCCCGCGCAACCGGAAAATTGTGTGATTTTCAACAAATCGGGCGACCGGCTGAATTCTTTTGTTCCACGCGGATGAAAAGATTGTCCTGCCATGGTGTGCTCGGCGGTAAGCGACCATTCAGTAATTGTTAATTGTTGTCTGCTTCGTTCGGAATTAATTAAATTATTACCTTTCTGTGTTGTGCAACTGCTGTGAAGCTTTCTCATGTTGTATTATGATAAAAATTCGGATTCGCGGGTTTGATAAAACATAAAGAGTTCCGTGTGTAAATTTCTGCGGGAAAAATGATTGTTTAAAGAACAATCGCCACATCAATATTTTAAAAACTCGATTCGTTCAAATATACAATATACATACAACTTAACAGAATTTTCACGTGAAAAATCCGAGCTTCGATGTACCAATGGAAACCAACAGAATTTGCCAAAACAATTTTCAGAAGCAATGACAACTGAAGATATCGCTCGCGATTACCGCATCCAACACGGTACTCTGATGATCTTGCAGCATAATAAGCATGTTAATAATTTGAATAGATTGGAAGCAATATAGAGATTATTATTCATACATTATTTCTAACTTCTTCAAATGTTTACACCATTTTGTATTTCATCCATACATTTTCATTAGAAATACATAACATTTGCAGTTTGGTAATAATGCATACGGCTCATAATGAATAATGATAATATTATCCAATGTTTTGTACAATGGCATTGAGATCCATAGTTCAATCAGAATTATTATTGTACCAGGGACGACGACAATAGCTAATTTCTTCGCGAGAAAGAAATTCAAAACAGGCGGATAAAATGGAACAAAAATCAACTTACACATGTGCACAAATTTATCGAAAAGAGAACGAAACTTCTTCATTTGTTTTGAAAAAGCGAGGTAGAAAACTCGTAAAAGACGCTGCATTCAGTGCCACTGTATTAGATGTCGTTCGTGGCTTACAGTTTCTACTTATTGTTCATGTCTGCCAGTAGAAACATGTGCGCACGTATACTGTAATGGTTTCTTCGCGAATTTACTGGATCTGGTAGCATCTACCACAATATTAAACAGAAATTCTTCTACAATTAGGTCGAATTTAAATCTACCATTTGAATCTTACAATTAGAAGCAAATTTAAAGTCGTCTCGTTAATATGCTTGCGGATAAACATGAGTTTGGACTATTTCTTTACTGATACCTAAGTTGATTCAAAAGTTGATTCGTCAAATTTTACATACTATAAAAACTCCTTGAAAATAAAGCACTGATGTAACATAAGACTAATTTACAAAAAAATTACTTATATCATCTCTAACTGAACTCGCTTACCGAAAATGAACGAAAGCAAAAATATAGTAAATACATTAACATCATAGATTTATAAGGCATCGAAAGACGTAAATATATTAGTTCCACATACTATTCGCCGTACTTAACCATCTGTAGCATTTACAAAATAAAACTTTTCTCATTGTTCTCGCTGGCCGACTCAGTTCCGTCATTTGTTTGATTACAGCTATTAGTCCATACAACCTAGCAGAATTTTCATGCGAAAAATCCGTGCTTCGATCTATCAATAAAAGCCAACAGAATTTTCCAAAACAATTTTCAAAAGCTTCGTCAACTGAAACTATCTCTTGAAATTAATGCATGCAACACGATACTACGATCATTCTGCAAGAGACTCGCAATAGAACGGAAGAATACAAGGTTGTGAATAAAACGATCAAAGCTTCATTTCTCCAGAGGTTAATAAAAGCGTTTAAATAGACCCCGGAAATTTCGCAGTCTCGCTGGAGGCAAACATCCGTCGAGAAAAATTCGTATCTGCGAGCACTGGAGGAATGCTGGGTTCAGCATGTATGTCGGCGAGTGTACCGATAGTTGCACGCAAGGTCGGCAACAATTCCCATGCAACCTGGCAGAAGCAGCATACGGTGGAAAAAGGTTAAAACAGAACAGAGACCCTTCACTAGTATAAATCTTGAATCGTCGAGCAGGCGGATATTAGATATGCTGGCGAGTACTATCGGCGCCGAGAGATACGCCGTACGATGCATCACTGTGACGAACCCCCCACGAGTCTCCCGGGCCCCGCAAGTGGCCTTTGCAGAGGGGCCCGCGCTATCGGCGTCGGAATTCGGGCGTACTTTTTCGCCCCGTATCACGCGATCTATGAAACATTGATAGAACGCTGGTCAGGGAGGGAGGAAAAAAAGCGTCGGACACAGAAGAGGCATAGAGGGTTTCGGGCGCACGCGGAACGATCATGCATCATCGTTCACGCTTCATCCCTTGATATGCAAGCGCGATATATGTGTACGCGTATGCTATGTGTATGCATGTACGCTGGTACACGCGTGTCCGCATATGCGAGTCCACGTATGCGAGTCCACGTATGCACGCACGCATACGCCAATGTACCGGAGCATAAATCGAACTTTTGCATTTCCGTCGTCGACAGTTGTCCCTCCGCTCCCGCACGCCGTTCTCTCATTGCCTGGCGTCGCGTGCTGCGTACAGGAAACATTCGCTGACCTGCTCGTGTTTTTTTTGTACCACACCCTCCGCCCCCGTCTGCCCTTCGTTCCATCTACGCGACGTGTTTACGTCATAATACTCGAACGCGATTCGGACGCGCGCCAACGGTAATGTTCCTATGATCGAATCAATTGTACAGGCTACTTGCGGTGGTGACCGCATGCGACCAGCTCTCCCCCTCGTGATTCAAACAGTAGCTCGCCCCGAAAGTTTCGTTTCCAGTGCGAATACAGATAATTTGTCGCGCGAGCAGATGGCGCATTATCTCCCATCCGTTCCTCCTGTCAGTTTGACACAGTTTTCACGGATACCGAAGAAATCTCTGTTAAGGAGATGATATCTCGAGTATGCTAATGCATACGTGCAAGGCTAATTTGATTGAGTCGTAACATAGATAAGTTCGGTTGAGTTTAATATTCCTTTTTCATAGTTACATTCACTCTGCATAATAAAATAAATACACACGACCATCAGTTCACGTGGTACCGTTTTACGCGGAAAATTTACCTGAATTTCCACGGAATTTTGTGCGCGCGGAATTGATTTACGCGATCTTATTTTACGCGGTCAGATATGTATATACATACATAATTTCCTATAGGTTTCAAAATTGACAGTTTTAGATTCGAATGTGTAACTTTTTATTTTTATTTTTTCCTTAATGGGACTTTTGCCAATGCAATTGTGAGATTTTTCTGATTAATGTAATATAAGATCATGATGTAATTTTTGCAAGATTATATCGATTTATATGGAAAATATAAATATACTTTTCATATTAATCTTAATTTAAATATGTTAGGATACCAATGAAACGTCATCCTAGAAGAAATTTGTATTTTTTTAGTTCATACTACCTCCGTATCGAAATGACTGCCCCACTTTAAGAAATGTTTTACACCTGTTCTGTCATTAATTTCATTTATTAAGTATAATACAGCTATACGACTATAATAAGTATTTATTTAACTTTTATTTTATGTAATTAACCAGCGCATGCTATTTTGCTGCAAATTTATTAATCAGGCAATCATTTCGATACGGAGGGAATATGAATTAAAAAGTAAAAATTTCGTTTAGGATTCTAGTTACACGATCTTTATTCGTATAAATCAAATCCACGTGAAACGGATATTCGCGTAAATTGAGGGGCTTATATAAAATTTAATAAAATGAATAGAAATTTCATGGTAGTAATGTAGAAAGAATAATATTACATCGGAACATGAGCAGCGTTACGAATCAAAAACCTACCTTAATTCTCTTGCTCCACGAGGATCCTCGCAGTAATGAAAATAGCATGGCCTCGTAGTGAGAACAAAGCGAATGCAGAACAAGAGAGGATAACCACGAAATGCAGTTTGTTTTCTTTCTCTACCTCGCCCGCTTTTGAATTTGCTCGTAGATAGAGTGAAAAACATTGAAATTTTTCTACGAAACAATTAATATCGCAAAAAGAACTTAGCATTCTGAAACACGATAACTCCGTGGAACAGTCGGCAAGCGCGAATTCGAAGTGTCGAAGTGCTTCTCACAATTAGGGTGAGAGCCAGCCAGAACTGCGATCGAAGAAATTACCATACTTGGCCATAACTCGAAACTTTTTCGTCCCTTTGCTCCAGTTTTTAATCCAATCTGAAACGCCCTCGAAATTCCCATTGTTTCCCAAACAAGTTGTACCGAGAGAAGTGGAAAAACGCGGAGCCAGCGCGGGGCAAAACTTGCTGTTCCGTTAGAAACGAGATTAAACAGTCGGAAGTGTGAAAAGCCCACGCTTCTGTATGCCTTTTATTCCGGGCCGTTCTTTGGACGTTACTTGCGCCCGGCAGCGTAGGTAGATCGCGCGAGTTTGCGCCGTCGGTTTCTGATCTCGACGGTAAAGGAGATGGCATGATTTATGCAAAGGCCGAGGTTAATTTGATTCCGAATTCAGACGAAAATAATCTGCCTGGATCCGGCCCAGCCACCGGATGAATTTTACCTTTCCGAATCAGAAAGGTAGACCGTGGCGAGGGACGCGAAGGGGTTGCCGGGAGCTGCAGGGGTTTGGCAGAGGAAGGACGGGGGTTCGACCGGTCAGAAAGCCGGAGGCATGCGCGATGAGCTTTTCTCCGTCGGCGGAGCCAACGAAATTAATATTTAATTTTCTATCCCTCATCCGCCGCGGAAGTTCCTACGGCCCTCTTGGCTTATACGCCACCGTGCTCGTGGTTTTATTGCCCTGGTGGCCGAGCGTACACGGTGCTCCATTGTTTCGCGGCTGTATTATATTGCCACTCGAAACACGGTACTTTCTTCTTTGCCCTCTCCTCTTCCTCTCGACCCCTTGATTGCGCCAACGAGCCACGTACGGCCGAGTGGTGGCACACGGCCGCTGGCGACGAGCCGGACGTGCCAACATGGCGAATTAACGGCCCAGGAACCAATAATCCAACGGTGACCGCGTTCTTGCACCGCGCCACGCGATACACAAACTTTACCGTATCTTATCCTTCAATCGACCAGCGCGTGTTTTCACTATGTCAGGATATGGTCACGCGTCCTTTCGATGAACGCGGCTTTGTCCCGGAGCTGTCTTGTTATTCCGATACCACCGCTGCTATTCTATCGTCGAGAAGTGCTTCAAGTGCTTTTTTGATCGTGTATCTTTCTCGAACAAAAATTCTTCTGGATCGTGTGCAAGCAGCAGGAAAGATATAGAATTTATTTGCATCTGTAGCAATGATAATATATAGAAAATAATGAATCTGTCATTTTCCTAATGCTTGTATTGTATTTTATTTCGTTTACAATTTTTCGAGATAAGTCTGTAAAATACACATTTCAAGCTCTTCTGACTAATCAGAACTATATCTTAGCCAACCGAACGGGGAAATCGTTCCGTTTTAAATAAAGTCGTTTGATGACCTGTATGGGGAAATCTCCCACTTTCAAATTTCTTAATTTCATTACTATTTGAAAGAGATATCAATATTGAAGAAATAACTGATACCATGAGTTGGCTTTGAACTTTTAATTTGGTTGAATAGAATACTTCAAGTTTATGAAATTTTTGAGGTTTTTAGTGCGGTCGCAAAATTTAAATGGTATGAAATGCTTCTCCACTTTCTTCTTAGTAATTTGAATAGATTGGAAGCAGTATAGCGGCATTTGTAACTTCTTCAAGTGTTTCCACCATTTTGTATTTCATCCATACATTTTCATTAGAAATACATAACATTTGCAGTTTGGTAATAATGCATACGGCTCATAATGAATATTGAGATCCATAGTTTAATCCGAATTATTATTGTACCAGGAACGACGACAATAGCTAATTTCTTCGCGAGAAAGAAATTCAAAACAGGCGGAGAAAATGGAACAAAAATCAACTTACACATGTGCACAAATTTATCGAAAAGAGAACGAAACTTCTTTATTTGTTTTGAAAAAGCGAGGTAGAAAACTCGTAAAAGACGCTGCATTCAGTGCCACTGTATTAGATGTCGTTCGTGGCTTACAGTTTCTACTTATTGTTCATGTCTGCCAGTAGAAACATGTGCGCACGTATACTGTAATGGTTTCTTCGCGAATTTACTGGGTTTGGTAGCATCTACCACAATATTAAACAGAAATTCTTCTACAATTAGGTCGAATTTAAATCTACCATTTGAATCTTACAGTTAGAAGCAAATTTAAAGTCGTCTCGTTAACATGCTTGCGGATAAACATGAGTTTGGACTATTTCTTTACTGGTACCTAAGTTGATTCAAAAGTTGATTCGTCAAATTTTACATACTACAAAAACTCTTTGAAAATAAAGCACTGATGTAACATGAGACTAATTTACAAAAAAATTACTTATATTATCTCTAACTGAACTCGCTTACCGAAAATCAACGAAAGCAAAAATATAGTAAATACATTAACATCATAGATTTATAAGGCATCGAAAGACGTAAATATATTAGTTCCACATACTATTCGCCGTACTTAACCATCTGTAGCATTTATAAAATAAAACTTTTCTCATTGTTCTCGCTGGCCGACTCAGTTCCTTCACCTGCTTGATTACAGACTTCTTTCCGAGGCGCACTGTTAGACTTGAAATTTTAATTTATATCCCAAAAGGAAACTCTTGATAGCCTGACCTATTTATCGGCGCCCTAACACCCCGGACCATCTATTCAAAGGAACCAGGTGCGCCTCCCGAGGATCATCCATAACTCATTCCGCAATTTTCGACCAATCCCCCTACAAAGTTACGAATCGACGAACACGAGTTCCCTCGATGGTTCTCGGCGGAAAAAAGACGAGTGGAAGCGGAATCCTGGGAGAGGAGAAGCCCGCTAAGCGTAACAGGAGTTCGCGCGGCGAGATAATGGCGGATCTACGTTCAAATTAGAGTTCTTCGGTCTCGAGAACGAGGTAGGGCGTTGCCTTTTACCTTCTATGCCGGCCCTAGAATCAGAGGATCAAGAAACCTGACCATTTCTACTCGCACAGGCCGGTCGCTTTCTCTCTCTCTTTCTCTCTCGCCAGCTCTCGCGCGATCTCTCCTCTTTCCTCCTCCGCTACGGAACCTTGAGGTTCACCTCAACCAATACCGGCACTCCGACCCCTCAGCGATGTAACCTCTCATTACCTTCCCGTGTCCGCCGTGGCTCTTCGAGCATCTTGCCCACTTTGATTTGATTAGCATAATTGCACTTACCTCGGCCCTTCGGCCCGGCCACAAATTTGACAAGGAGGACTACGAGGTGAACGCCGGTTACATCGCGTCGGCCGGTGCTGTCTCGTGGCGGCTAACAGCGATAATGATTCTGATCATTTTCATACCGGTTATAATAATGATCGCCCAGCGCTGTAATGATCGGCCACCGTGTTGGCGGAGGTGTCACGGTAGCTTCTTGACGCAGCAACAACCGCTGCACGACCACCTCGATGTAATTCAACGAAACATCGGCACGATGTAACGCGACCGTTTGATGTTACAACATCTTCGTCGGCGCCTCGATTACCAAGAAAATGAGGTCCTCGTAACAGCGAAACGTTCTCTCTCTCTCTCTCTCTCTCTCTCTCTCTCTCTCTCTCTCTCTGGCGCTATACACGGTACTACTGACCCTGCAGCTGGATTCTTTCCAGATGAAAGTCGTATTTCATCAAGGTCATCTTTTCTCTATATTTTACTTCAGTTGGATTTATCATTTGTTTAGAATGGTAAAGAGGAAGATGCCGCACTTTCAACCATGAATTACGGGTCAACGTGTCCATGAAATAATTTTAGACGACTCAACGTGTCAAAATCAACATTTCTTTTTATATACTTATAAAACTGGATTCATTATTTATTTACTGTAAGGAAGAAGGTGTTACACTTCTAACCATGCATTATAATGACTCCTCAGTTGTCCTTCAGCTTGTAAACGAAAATGGATAATTTGGGAAGAGGAGATACGATTATTCTAGCTTCGTGCCTTGTGTTTACAATTATTGACAATCTGCAACTATAACAATTGGGGAGAATTTACTGTACTTTTATTAACCCCTTGCCGTGCCATTTTCTCCATAGTTGCAATGATTAGAAGTTTTCCGATTGTAATAATTTTTATGAAGAGAAAAGACAATTCATGTTTATTGCCTGTCTGTATCTAATTGATTGCTTAAATATTGTTGACAAGAGAATAGAATTTTATTTCAACTTGAAAGAACGGAATAATATTCATACTTAACAGGTTCTTCCTAAAAATTTCCACCATAAAGTTATATACCACTTTATGGTAAAATTTAACATAATTTAATTATTGATAACTATTGTGTATAATGTACGAAATTGTATTCTACTGTATAAGCCTCATATGGTGTAAGGCAATAATAAAAATAAATAAATAGAAATCTCCATCGCGTGTCAGACTCGTCAAAGTATAGCAAAGGGTTAAAAAAGTACCAAGCGAACACAGTCTGAACGAAATCTAAGGAAATATATTCGTTTTTAAAATCTTCATCATTTATTAAATGAATATTACTCAATTCTGAAGGTAACTATGAATATATATATATATAATGCATATATGAGTATATACTATGAATATACACATATACGATGCATAGTACAGTAACCGTATTAACTTCGAGGATTTCCGTCACCATGACATAACGGCTCCAGTGCTCTTCACATTTATAGATCCTGAACGCTGAAAAATTAATTCCCCGAGAAGATTTCTACAAAGACCATTTATCGTCCGGCAAATAGGGACATCGGAGTGAGCGAAGGGGACTCGCGATCGGATGGCAACAATGGCGGATCAGTTTACGCGAAAATAAAGTGATGTCAGTGTCTATCTTAAAACTCCAGCGAAAGAGGACACCGGATAAATTGAATGTTTACAGCGTCTCGCAGGGTATTTCTATTCCGAGGGGAAAGACAGCGTCGCCCCTCGACGTACAGTCGTCTCGAGTGTCATCCCTGGAAGCGCAGGACATCTTCGACGTTTCGTGAACGCGTGTTCGCCGGCGTCACGATTTTAATCTGTCACGCATGTAACACCGATGCGAGCGGTCCCCGATCGTTGACCCGCTTTCCCGCTCGCAATATCGCTTATTGTTAGCGTCACAGGGAATTTCGAAGTGGACGAGTCAGCGTGTAATGGCGGCCGATGCCTGTAATAATGAAATATCTTCGTTACCGTTACGTGCCTATAACTGTCATTGAATAAATCTGACGGCCGTCCGTTTTAATCCGCGCGATTAATCAGTGTCCGGGGTACCTGGCCCGGTACCGGGGGTGGCAAGGGTGAGAATCGGAAACGGGATTCGTCAGCGCGGTTCGGCCGAAAACATGCGAAATAATGTGCGCCCCGATGTAATCGATTGTTTATTATTTAATAAATGGTCTCGGTAATAGCGGATTATCAAATGCGACACGGGAACGCGAACATGCGAGGATTCTCCCATGCCACGCCGACCTTTCATCCCCAGACTGAACACCACTGGATCGGAGACCGAGATTGCAGGGTGCTGCCACCCCACGAGCAACCTTGAAACTCCGAGAGTTTCGCGAACAGGGGTAGTCTCATCGGGAGAGTTTTCCGCGTACCTTATCCTCCCGGCAGGAGGTTCTCTTTATCAGATACTCGTCCGATATTGAACTCCCGGAAATTTCGAGACCCGATGAATTTATCAACCCCCGTTACCTCCGGTTTCCTCTCATTCCGGTTACACTCGTCTCGCCGACCGAATAAGAACGGTCGGATTATCCGTATGGAAGGCACGAGGAAACAGGGAAAATCGGTCCGCGGAGCGGTAGACATTTCCCGCGACCTCTACCGTCTTTTCCAACGCGGAAATTTCATTTCAACCCGACAGCATCGATACAAATTTTAATAAAATCGTGGCTTCGCGAGGAAACTGGTCCTCGCGAACGCGCTCGAGGCCAGAACGCGCTGTCCCGATTAAACCGTTGGCTGATACCCGTTTTTGTGTGGGATCCAGGGCGCCGTAATTGAAAATCACTGTAATCCAATATCCTTGCTCGGGGGTGCGATATAAAACCCGGCGGATCTTGCTCGACGTCGTTCCGAACTCCGGCTGGCCGACCATCGACCAATAAGGAGCTATCGCGCTAACTTAAGAGCAGAGGCGACCCCTCGCCCCTCGGGAACAAAACCGCACACGTATTGTTTCCCGATGGGAATTCGGCCGACTTACACGGAACACGTCGCGGGGCCCTCCAAGTGCCCTTCCACCTCGCCCTTCGCTCGCGGCCGCGGTTTATTACGACTTACGGGGATGCTCCCGAGGTATTTACAACTCAGCCGTTGCCGATGGAGCCCCTTTACGGCTGGCAACGAGCTCCGTCGGTGACAAAGTGCACGGAAAAATAAGAATTATGGCGGGAAGAAACGCTCCTGTTAAAACGAGATCGCGTTAATCTCTAGGGCCAGATTAGGGGATGTGTTATCGACGGTCTTAGTCTCCGTTGGGTAATGGAGCATTTTTTCCTCGAAGGGGCGGACGGTAATGGAATTTGATGTCGACTTGTTGAGGAGGGAGATTTAGGTAACGGATCGTGGGAAGCGATTCTTCTTATTGTGTAAATCGATGTGGTGTGCGGGTGGAGAATATGTTTCTGAAGTATCGGAAGGAAATTTTACGAGAGATTCTACGGGCGCGAATGTGTTTCCACTTTTAGGGGGGAGAATTTGAGAAATTACAAACTTTCCTTTTTTCTTTTAATTCACTTGTGAGATTACAGTTATAAGGTTACATACATGTAGATGTAATATATACAATAGCTTTTACATTAAATTATCTTCTTAATACCTTATCAACGGGATTATCGATGACAGAATTCAATTTGACACCAAATCGCGTGATCCGTAGATAAGGTGTTAATCTAGACTAACAAAGTTACTATATAATTGTTCTAAACAATTTGGCTTCTTCTAAATATGACATAATATTTGCTATTTCTTTATAGTAGTCCATACATTCTTTGATGGTATTGGACATTTTTACGTTTTTCTGATATTGTTGTACGATGGACGTTCTATTAGGATGTGCTTAACTGTAAGCTCAATGTTACAATTGATACAAAGAAGTGTATCTGTTTTGGAGATTATGCCCAGATAGTACAGAGACGTCTTAACCTCTTAGTTACGGCTGAGTTTTGCGCATAACTGTTTCTTCGTACGGCAGAGTATGATATTATAATTTATTAATTTACATTATAATTTTTTATAAAGGTATGATACATGTACTTTAACTTTAATTATTTACTTTAATAACAGATAATACAATTGAGTGTGGCGCCTCGTAATATGACGTCTGCGCAAGCCATCATAGTGGCGCGTCGTTCCTAAAAGGTTAAAGACGTCCCGAATGTCTTACGAGCGGCCTAGAAACAGCCTAAAAACGTCATGTGTTACAAATCAACACGCCTTTTAGAGTCTTTAAAGCATCCTTTAGACGTTTAAAATGGACATCTTTAACGTTTTTTAGGCCGTTCATAGGCCGTTCGCAGGTCGTTTGCGGACCATTTGTAGAAGATGTAAGAATACATATTACACGTTGGAGCAAGTTTTAAGAAATGAACTCTTAATAAATTGGCAATAGTATACATGTATGGATAACAAACACAACAAAATTGTATTAACAATACAAATGGTTTAGTTGCAACATGTGCGTTATTCTATCACACGTCGGCAGTCATTTCTGACATTTCTTCTGGCTGCGCTCAGCCATGGATCCTCAATGATACCAAATTCTAAATAACCTAATCCCAACTAACCAAATCTGAATTCTAAATTGCCTAAACGTGTCAGAACAGCTGAACATAATCCAGCTTCTAAAACTTGTAGGACAAAAATTGAGGCACTGGGCTCACAGATCGCGGTCGGGATTCGAACCTCAGACGTTTTAGAGACGTCCCATTTAGACCTAAAATGAACGTCTTTAAAACTTCCAGTGCTTATTGGATGTACTGATGAGTTATTTTAACACGTTGAGCGCCATGTCCACCATTGGTGGCGGACACTAGACTTTCCGTTTAGGCCGCGTCAGTCATCGGTGACTAACAGCGTGTAACATGATATAGAACTATAAAATTTACACTGTTTTATAGAATTACTGAAAATTTATTTAAAATTTACTTAATTTCGATTCATTGCAGGACTATTGGATTTCATTGAAACACGGTAAACATAAAAACGGTTCTCCTTTACAGCTATTACGAAATGCGACAACTTGCTTAGTCTTTTTTTTGGCCATTGCTCTACCATCTTCTGTTGCATTTTTTTCATAACATAATTTACAATATTTTCGTATTTGGCGTGTAACGTGTTGAATGAATGCCTATAGGAATCACGTTCCAGATGTAAACTGTCTTCTACTGCGATAAGAAACACTGGCCCTACAGTACCAGCGGTTCTAAGCGGCGCGCGTGGCCTGAACGGGATTGCCTTAGAAATACGCGTGGCGCTCAACGTGTTAATATGTCCAATTCTTAGTCGCGATAGTACAATTTGTTTCCCTCTTGTTAAATATACTGCGGGGTTAGTAGATAATACAGGTAGCCCTCCTACAACACGGCATCCTGTAACACGGTTTCGCTCTAACACGATAAGAAAATTGCAAAACCTCTGTACAGCACTGTATGCACTTCTACAGCCGCGGCGAGGCTTGCCGTCTTAAAGATACAATGTTGCCACTGAGATGTTTAGATTTCTACCTCAGTGAGTGAAACGAAAGTGTCTCACGCTGCTGGTCGGCAGTCTGCGTCGAGTAACGGTGCGGAAAATAATTTCAGGACAAATACAGTAAAACAGCAGTAAATGATCGAAGCCATCGCCGAGCGCACATGTGCGCTCGTAGTCCACAGTGACAGCTTTCGCTGAACGTATATATGCGCCCATAACAGTCAAAAGGTTAAAGAATAACTTTTTCGTCTTTATTAAATTAGAGTTGCGTGAAATTAAAATAATATTTTTGCTTTTTTTTCTTTGTTTCGTGTTGTACATACATTTATATTTTTAATAAAAATTAAGTTGTTTATGTAGAATCAAAAAAAATATTTGTCTTTAATAAGTTTTCGCAACGTAACCCCCTTTTTGTACTGGCTATGAGTCTCATACGACACGGTTTCACACAACACGGCATTTACTAGGAACCTATCTACCGTGTTATAGGAGGGTTACCTGTATACTTTCTCTGAGCCCATGTAGAAGAGAAGGATTTCCTTGTTAAATATACTGCGGGGTTAATAAAGGATATACATTCTTGGTTTCACTTATGCCAAATATTTTTTAGTATGTATTTCTGAGCATCTTCAAATGGAATTTCAATGTACCTTAGATCTACATTTACCTCGTTGTTATTTTCTGGAATTTCAATATTATCGAGTTTATTTTCACAGGGGGCTATATTTTGTATTTCCTTGACTATGTTGGGATTGTCAACAGAAATTATGTCGAGTTTTCCTTTTCCAATTTTTAAGTTTCTAATTATAAGAAGAACAATGTAAGCTTCAACCTCTTTGCACAGATATTTGGTTATCATAATTCTGAAATCAAGCAAACAGCATGGTTAAATTTGTGAACCGTGTTGGGTACGTAACATATAAATATAAATACGTATACTCGTATTGCTTAATAATATGAAAAATGAACAATATGAAAAGGTTTAGGATGACTTGATATAAAAATTTATCGAGTAGAGATTTTCTAAAGAAAACTGCTAATTAATAGATAGGCAGACACATAATTTTGAAGTTTCTATCTGACGATTAGTTAAAAATCTGTACGCTTGCGTAAAAATTATTCATTCGATGAACGATGTTATACAATTTATGCGAAGATTCGTTTTCATTGGATTCGATAGCTTCGTTAACTCTTCACAGAACGCTGATACTCCGCATAACATAGTTTGGGAAGCACTGTAATATGCTATGCTACAGATATTTAGTTCTTGGTGAATACGGTTTCAGTACTACAGCAAACATTTGTGAACTTAGTATAGCATAATATAGTTCAGTTTAGTTTAGCTTGCCTGTGAATCCGGGACTTAAATATGAATCTTGCGTTATTGAGTGTAATATCGTGTATTTTCGGATGTGGTATCAGCCGTTAGTAGATTAAAATTATTGGATGCTGCAGGATCGTCATGGAATGAGATAGTTTTGAATTCCAACACTTATTTAATGTAATTACCTTATTCAACGTTATTGTCTATTTCTTTACACCTTAATTATTCATAAAATAAAAAAAGTTAATAATGTTGGCCTTACCAGTTTGACGATGTTAGGCTTGAAAAAGACTATACCATTTCACATGTATCGAATTAAAACAATGTATGTATATCCAACGCGATAACAACTTCACGTTTGTAAAACAATAAATTCAAGTTAAACATACGATGTTTTGGCATTACACGATACATTTAAATGTCACGATGAATAAAATGTGAAGCTACATAATTGCATAAATACACGTGGTATACACGAGAAGAATCAAATTTTCTGACAATTGCAAACCCCACCAATATTATTCTATGGCAATACCCTTCTCTGGAGAAGCATAATTAATTTCGAATTTGCGTCCGGCTTCCCATAATAACATTTAGTGACTGCAAGCACAATTGAATGGTTCACTGTTAATTGCGTAATTATTATTTCCACGTTAATATACCTGCTGGTTGCGAACAATTTAAACATTCAAATTCTTTTAAACGGTATCCACTACTTTCGTGCACTTTGAATACGTAGTTGTTGAATACAATACGTATTCTATCGTTTGGTAATATAATATTCTATGCATATCGGATCACACTGTGTATTATGGCTGCATTTAAAAGGTGAAATTATACAAACGCTCTCAAATACTGTTACATATTTCTCTTTCCGTGTAGGTGGCATCTGAGTACAAATTGATTAACCACCGCGGGTTTTTAAATATTTTTCTAATTAATAAATTTGAAATAATCAATATAAGATATCAGTTCTAACAAAAACCAAAGAAATTATCTTCTCAAGTTATTCTTGCACTAGACGATGCAGTATTAGCTGCAAAACGACACGCTAAACAAAATTAAATTAAACCATTTGTAATTATCTATCTTCGAACGAGTACTGCAGGTAACACAATATTTAGAAACAATCATAAAATCTCAGTATGAAGCTTTCCCAAGCAACAGATATTGTATTCTCCCAGAATCATTAAATCAGAAGCAATCACCCACGAGTTCCAACGGAGTCAGACCAAATCTCTCCAACCTCTCACTCTTCTCAGACTTCCAGTTTCCAAGTTCCGCGGAATTCTTCGACTTTCGTTGACAATAAACTTCGCTCCAGTGCATCATTTCTGACCCCTAGTCCCGCGAGATGACCCTCGCGAGTCGAGAGACAGGCCTCGATGATTTCGCGGTCGTCGCCTCGCTCTTAAACTTTTCAACATAAATTGTTATTTGTCGGGTTCGCGTTACAGAGGTCACTGTTCCCATCGTGCCGCGTGGGTCGTGGGAACAGGCCACTTTTTCTTCGTGGCCATCGCCGGAGGACTTCTCCGTGCAGGGTGGTTTCCGGAGCTCGGGGAAGCAGCTCTCCAGGGGCGGGAGCATCTATTTTATAAGACTGAGAAATATCGTCGGCATCAATACCGGTTTATCTGGAATACAAATTGCCACCCGGAGAGGACCACTGCCTTAAGAAAACACTCGTAATCCGTGGAGAGTGGAACAGGGGCGTAGCGACAGGTCCTCGGTGCCCGCTATCCATCGCTTTCGGCCGGCTGCGTCCCTCGACCCCTCTGTGTTTATACTCCCGACGACGTTCGAAATTAATTCTGTCGCCCCCGCAGTAGCCGACCGACTTCCCGACAAGAAAATCGTTCTTTTTCCACGGGCGTAAATTCGGTGGCGGCCACGCTGTTTACAAGAGGGTCGAAACCGATGTGGTGCAACCCCACTGTACCTCCTCGTCCTATATACGCCTGTTTAAAACGCATATTTTACGGGGACAGTTCATAAATCTGCTTTATCAGAGAGCCGTTTGCTCGATCCGAAGCGCGTTCGCTTTATTCCGTTTCGACGACGATCGCGACGTCTGTCTCTCAGATACCGCTTATCTTTCCGCTCCTTGTTTTTCTGACTACCGCTCCTCTGCTTTCTTTTTCTGTTTAGGTGCCACGACACAGCCCGACCCCATTGTCGAACCACCAGCAGACGATCGTTTGGCATGGTTTAATGGCGTGGTCGGTGGCCGCGATGATGAATGACGCTACCGGAGCGGGAGACATTCGGCGCGATCCGCCGCTTCGAGAGCGTTTTTGTCAGTGCCGAGCTCGTTACGCGTTGGCGCCAGCCGGCCGGCAACTATGCACCAGAAACAATGTTGACTAATCGCTTTCCAAAACTACCACGAAAAACCATGGCCTGTTTTTTAGTGCGCCGGCCCAACTTCTTTTGCTATCGTCGGGTCGCCACGGCGACCTTGGTCCTGGAGCGTTCGATTCCGATGGGAAAAACCGGCGGGATCGGAAACGCCATCTCGAAAACGGCAAATCGTTGAATTTTAACGATGCAATTAAATCGAACGTCCGAGGAGTCTGCTTTCGACTACGCCTTTCGAGGCGCGTCGCCACGACGGACCGCTCTCTTCGTCAATTAGACCGTGACGTGTTTGTAATGGACACTAACGACTGACGGAATATCGATTCGAACGGCTCCACTTTTTTTCGCCAATGAGGAAACGCTTCATGGCTTCATTTTTATACGTATCTTTTGTCCGCCAGCTAGTAGGGTAGCGTATACAGTGATTGACCGTTTAAGCACAAGTGTTAAAATTGCTGTTATTGAAGTAAAAATATTGAAAAAATAATAAAAAATTCGAAATTTGTATAAAACGCAAAAGAAATGCAAAAATTATTAATTATTAGTAGGTACCTAAAATTACAGTTATTGACTGGATAGTGCATAGTTATTGACAAGTTATGTGACAGTGACTGACTCTTCTATTATGACAGTCATTAAAACATTTCATAATCATTTCCGACATACAAAATAGTTTATTTATTTATCAATAAAAACTTAAAGCTATAGTGAATAACAATATGTTTGAACATAACAGTGCTTATAGTTTACAATAATATAAAGTCATGTTAATATGCATTCACTTGATATATGATTATTAACCAGTTAACTGTGGCGATCTCTTTGCAAAGCGCCCCTAGGACAATTTGGGAATGTTTTGGGTTAGCTTTGAGGCTGTTTTAGGGTAGTTGTAGGGCTCTTTTAGGATAGTTTTGGGTTACTTCTAGGGTAGTTTTAGGTTACTTTTAGGGTAGTTTTAGAGCAGTTTTAGGGCAGCTTTGGGATAAAGTAATTAGTAATTAGTAGGCAGTTGGTTTTTGGCAGTTGGTTTTTGGCAGTTGGTTTTTGGTAGTTGGTTTTTAGCAGTTGGTAGTTAGTAATTGGTAATTGGAAATTGTAAGTAGTATAAAAACTACCTCTAAGAGTGCTCTAAAACTACCCTAAAACAGCCCTAAAACTACCCTAAAACAGCCCCAAAACAGGCCCAAAAATATCCCAAAACTGCATCAAAACTATACTAGAGAAAGCGCGGTTGCGCTGTTTGGGATTCTTCGACAGTGTTTTTTCAATACCCCCTGGGACTCAAACGGTTAAGCATTACATTATTAAGTGAAGAAGGCATTATCTTATATTTACTAATTTTTGTGGAAAATGTATACGTGTAATATAGAATGTCTTGAGAAATATTACACTCACATCGCCGCTAATGACCTCAAAGTAGACGAGACGTCCCGGGAACGAATGAAAGAAAGATCGTGACGGACATTCTCTCGCAAATATAATTCCTTTTACCGCCATTCCTCGATCCGACGAATTAGTCCCTGGAATAATTCCTTCGCAAAAAACAAACCTTATTATTCCAGCGGATCCAACCAATTTGATCTCCGGGTATTTGAAATGATAATGCCGCCGAGTTTTTCTCGTTTTAGGTTCTCTGTTAAAGCGTCCCTTGCGTATACATATATTCCTGAGCCGAGGCACGGCGAATCGAACGAAGTATCAGAATGTTATGCGGAATCATGCATTTTTGATTTTTCATTTCGTGATCATTAAAATCATAATAAATCGAGAAATATATTCACCCATTCTTGTATGATAATTTTTACTAGAAATTATGAACTTTAAATTATTTTTATTAAAAATTACGAATTTCATTTGAACTGTAAATAACTTTTATTAGAAATTATGAATTCTTTTTCCGTTTTAAATGATTTTTATTAGAAATTATAGACTTTTTTACTTTATAATTATAATCTATTATCAGCTTTAAATAATTTTCACAGACCTTCGAAAGTCAGGTTTAATAAATACCCTCTCGTCTTTGATTTTGATTTTAGATAAGTCTGGTCCTTTGTGTTAATCCCTGTCGTAGAAGTCAATTTAATATACGAGATCGTCCTAGCTAAGCTGACTGTCGAAGTTGCGAGAAAGTTTCAGTATTATTACTACTAGTTTTAACTTTTTACATAAATGTATCCTGGACTCGTCAGGCTATTAACTAACTATTAATAGAAAACGCTCGGCTAAGATTTTCGCGGCGGCGATTTTTAACCACGGAGTCGCTGGCTGTTCTAAACTGAATTACCTGTATCAGTGTGCGCGCGCGGTTGCAAGCATCTTGCACGTTGGCTAACGATGTTACGGCTCCGAATTAGTTGTTTGATAACTGAGCACGAAATCTGTGCTTGGCACCGGATAGGTATGAATTACAACATTGAAGTTCTGTTTGCGCTACTTTGGATGCGGCAGCGTGTAAAATCATCTGCGAACTAAGCGAACAACTAAACAATTCGCCAATGAAGCACTTATTCAATTTCGATTTACATTATTCGATCACGTGCATTAACCAGTCATTTGATTTTCCTGGAAACTCGAGGAAAATCGCATTACGTAGCGGGCATGAAAATGCATGACGAATATTAATAACGTGCCCTCCTAATGAATTATGACCGACGTCAATTTTTCAGTTCGGCATATAAATTACACGGACATTGTCGCATTCATTAATCACAAATGCGATTGTTCTCAGGTGATATCGACCGGATTCGAGGGACACCCTCTTTTCGTTCTGTGCGTGTAACATATTCCTAACGACTCGGCATAAACGTGATTGATATATTATTAACCGCATCCATTAAAGGAAAGCACCGGCGGTCGGGTGAAATATACGAGCTTTTCTAGGGTGGAGCTCCCGCGAGCTCGCTCCAAGCTGGAGAACGGTTCACTGAATAGGAGAAACGAGAAAGAGAGATCGACGTGGCCGCGGGGGGTTCGGAAGAAATAAGAAAAGATAGAGGGAAATGTTCCTGCGTAAATTTAGCTCGAGGGTGACGAGACCGCCATGTGCTGCCGATCTCACGGTTCCAAGTTGCACAAGTGCAGCAGCAAGGTCAAAGGGTGGAAACTGTGCTACTGTCAGAACTACGCCCACTGCGAAAAAGAACGAGCTCGTCCAGTGTCCAGGATCAATTAGCTCCGTTTTATTTTATCGCGGCACAAGTTCCTCTTCCAGGATTAATCAGTTAAATCTAAAATTTATAAAATCGTTCTCCTATCATTTTAATCCTTCTAATAATCGTAGACTCATTGTGCTAGCGAATTAGAGTAATTCTGACACAATTCCTTCGTCTTATGGAATCAGTGCTTTCTCTCTCTCACTCTCTCTCTCTCTCTCTCTCTCTCTCTCTCTCTCTCTCTCTCTTTCTCTGTAAGTATAGTTGTTCATATTTTCATAAAACGTATTCTCTTCCACAAAATCATTATCTGCATTATATCATATACGCTAATATTTTTATTAACTTTAAAAATCGCTTCAATAAATACCCTGTCGATTGTAATTATTTCTAGTGACTATTCTGTAAATAACTTAACAGTCAATCGATAAAAAGCAAATGAAATTTCCGGATAATGTAGGAAGAAAAACGAAAACATTTTTGGATGGAATCTATATTTAACAATTTCAAAATGCGATGAAATGCCGAAGTAAGTAGTTGCGGCAAGCGAGGAAGCATTGTCCATGTAAATTACAACGTTAGTTAGCTTGCAAAAGTGAATAAAACTTCAACTGTTTTTGGCTTGTTTACAGGAAATAGAAAGCTGACGGATATGCTTGAAGAAAGAAAAATTTTGCAGGATTGGTGTTACGAACGGAGTTTTCCACGAGTATATCTGGCGGTAGCATTTAGAAACCAAATTTAATATCCAGGAGAAGTCGTCGGGAAACGCATCGAAACGAACGGTTCGGCCGATGTTGAACAGTTTAATATCTAGGGGACCCACCGGAGGCGATTTCGTTCGCGGAGGGTGAGAATCGGTGGAAAGTCATTCGCCTCCGTTCGCTCGAGGAAGCTTATACGCCCTTTCTCCTTTAATCTTTATAGTTCTGCCGTGATTCGTGAAAAGTGAATTTAGCCAGGCAAAATGAAATCGAAATGTTTACGGTGCCGAAACTCCTGGCTGCACAACTTCGTTTCAATTTGCACTGTTGCTGCTCGGTCGCAATTGCTTGGAGAATTGATCCCTCCACGGTGTATTACCGGTAATCGAATGAAATGCCAACAAAACCTATATGTAATTGCTTTCGAGAATTGTTCATTAATCGAGAAATATATAATTTGCTTTACTATAATTAAAGTAGAGTATTATAAAGTTGTATCGCATAATAACTCATCAATATTTTTTAATTGTACTTTACTTCTAGCTAAAAAGGTCGAGTTTTTCTGTATTATTTTTCCTTCATAATCAACGAGGCAATGTCACAAGTTTTACACTTATGGATTTCAAGTTGCATAAAATATTTTAGACCCATATAAAATATGAATGGTTGAAAATGTGAACAATTTCTTTGATATTTTTCACTATTCTACAATTTATAAATACAGTAGATTGCAATAATATCCATTAACATTTTTCAAACACTTTTGACTTTATCCTCTTTTAGAAAGTACTCTGCAGATTCTCTTGGAAATCCTAATTCTTATAAATGGTTTTATAAAAATCAGGATGAAGTATAATTATCTTCTTTCGCTTGAAAAATGTATAGTGCTAAATCAAACACAAGTGCATTGATCCTAAATAAGGAACGAAAAAGTCAACTTTCCCACATTGAAAATTAATTAATTTGTATTGCTTTACAAGGATCTATAGACCTCAGAAATGAAGAAATGAATGAAATTGTATGAATATTGTAGTTACTATGAACATTTAAAATTGAGCGTTTTGAGAGTAGAACATTTCATCTGACAGAATATTTTCGCTCAGTCTTTATATATTATAAATATCATACCTTCCTAATAAGAAATCATATATTTTTCTAGTCATTACTGACATTAAATATAAAAAACGTAACACTCGATACGTGACAAAATTAAAAAATTCTCTATATTTGTCAGAAGATAACTTTTGAACTCTAACAGTCTCCACGTTCTAGTAAAATGGAATATTTTTTATTCAGCTTGCTTTAAATAACTGTAAAAAGATCATGTCTCAATAAAAACCAGTTTGGAAGTTGTAATTGTCACGCATAAATTATTCCGTATAACTTACGTATACTTACGTTTAAACAAATTTTGAAGTTCGAATGCGGATGCATCGTGTCCGATAGGGTTAGGGACAAAAAAAGAAAACGAAACCGAGGCGACGAAGGGGAAAAGGGGTGGAGGGTCGACCGCTTAGGGTACAATCCGTTAAAAAGCTGAGGTAAGGTAGCGGAGTTCGACACGAGCGAATTCCGAAGCGCAAAACTATCGGGAGGCGTTAAATTCGTCGAGGTCGCCTCGTGTGCCACCCCGTGCCGTGCGAATTGAATTAAATCGTTTAACGGCCTTATGTTTCGATGGGGGAAGACCCTCCGAGCCGACATTTGGGGAGGACCACAAACCCGGGGAGATAAATGTAATGAAGGTTGTACCTCGGACCAACGCTTAACCAGGACTCCATTAGTAGCGCTATCCGTCTCGAAAGGTTCCTCTGTTTCCCTCGTTCTTCGCCGGTCCCGTGTAACCCTCGAGTCGCATTTTTTTTCCTTTCGAGAATTTCAATTATAGGAGACGAAACGGTGCGTAGGAGTGGGGCCAAAGAGAGAGACAGAGAGAGAGAGAGAGAGGGGGTGGGGTGGGGGTAGAGGCCCAGGGAAAGAACTACAGACCGTCGACGACGACGACTGGACTGCCAAGCTCAGGAGGCGACGACGTGCCGTGCCTGTCGCAAGGCAAATGATTTCAATTCCGTTCCATTAAGCTGACACGCCGGGACGGGGGTACGCTGTCGTTTCGTCTCTTTCTCCGCCTTTGTCTCCCTCGGCCCTTCGCCTCACCCTCCGGGCCCGTTCCTCCCTGAGCCCTACGCGAAACTAAATCTTCTTCGAATCGGTCTTACGGAGGAGCACCGCAGAATATTTAAGTTCTCCAGCGCGAGGGACGTCCCCGATGTTTCAAGTGTCTTCTCCCGCACATTCCGCGGCTTGTGACGGGAATTTTGAGCGTCCTCGGAAAATGTTCGCCGAAATTCCTCTCTCTTTCTCCCTCTCTCTCTCCTCGGTTACAGCCCGCGATGAAATCATATCAACGCTCGTCGACCCAGCGCGACGCTGCATACCGGGGATTAAGGAGGAATCTGCGAATGAAGTGTCGCGCGGAAAATACTGCGCGCCCCACGATCGTACGGTATCCGACAGACAATCCTGCGGTGACGGACACGATATTGCTCGGATAATTGTCTGGGAATCGGCCGGAGTATGTTTCCTGCTGGTAATTGAAAGGCACTCGCGGAAAATCCTGTATACGTCGCCCCTTAACGCGTCAAGTGCCGAAAATCAACCACGAAAGTTCCCATAATATCAAAATTAGTGAAGCTGGAAAATAAAAATTTATCATTGCGTGTACTATTTTAACTCTTTTGCATTCTAAAAGTCCTAATCAAATTCATTATATTATAATATTAATATTATAATATAATATTATAATAACTCTATTATAATTTCACTCTTTTGCAATCTAAAAGTCCTAATCAAATTCATTATATTATAATATTAATATTAATATTGTAATAGAAATAAACTTTGAAAAGTAAGCAAACGGTATTGTTTCCCTTTCGACCCCGAGTATAATTATTATTATTATTTCATTCATTATTGTTTCATTCTCTGGTTTCTGACATTTAATTAAAATTTTTATAAGCTTCGTTATTGTTTGAAGACAAATTAAGATCTTTAAAATAGATAATCTTTAATAGAAAATCTTTAATAGATATGTTAAGAAAATTAGAAATTTTTAATAAAACAAATTGTAAGCATACCCAGTAATACTTTTGTAAGGAGAGTATACCGTTCTAGTATTAAATAGTTGGACAGGAAACTGAGTACAGTGCTGCACATTTAGGCTTGCAGCATTGTGAGCCCTAATCCTGTTTTTCAGATTATTTCTACAGGAAATCAAAATAGGTATTATTGGCTTGAATTTATTGGCGCTCGAATTGACGTTTAGGGTTCACTATAGTCCGAGGTGTCAGTCAAGCTTTACCGGTAACTCTTAATGAAAGGAAATTGCACTTATGCATTTCCATTAGCATCAATTTAGACTTATCGAAGCATATAGTGTGAAAAATATTTTTCTGTGATGTTGTTTTCAAGTTTATTTAAAGTTCATCGATTTTCTTTTAAATAGCACCATGTATTTTTCTGTTTATAGCATTGTTGTTGTTGTTGTTGTCGATGTTGTCAAGTTCATGAGACCTTGGAACAGTCTCAGGATCCGATAATGCCCTCTATAAATAAACATCTTACGTTCCTTTGAATAATACCTAAACATCTTTGCTGAAACTGAGGTTGAAAAATATAAAACCAGCGTCATCTGTTAGGGGAAGCATTATGGTGTTTACAGATATTTCGTTCAACGTTATTTTTAGGGTCGTTTCAAGGTTATGGATATTCTGTAAATTTACGTTGGGTGTTTTCAATTTCAGAAGATTTTAACTTGTCGAAACAAATTTAACTATACGGTTCTCTATAATAATCGTGGTTCTTAAACAATCCTTTCTATATTGCTTAAATAAAAATTACCAAACTAAGTGTAGAATTAAGGAATAATTCTCCAATAAGTTGTGTATAAGATTCGAGTATGCGATTCGAAAAATCGAGAAATCCTCGATGACATAAAATATTCTAGTTAGCCTCCAGCTAATGTAAACAATTACGGAAGTATCTTTGAAATGCAATTGCAAGCGTGACATTTCCCAGCGGATACGGATGGTGTTGAACAGAAATCGGCGGACGCGTCTGATCATCGTACACCACTTCTACTTCTCCTAAACTGCCCTAACGAATCTTCAGACTCGATTTGCCCGAGGACGAGGCCGCCAATCAGAAAACGCTATTCCGTTGCTTCATTTACTTTTCGTAGCACGCGCAATTTTCCAGCAATCGCAAATTTCATTAGCGGAAATGATCGAGACAATTTGACAGTTCGCGAGGCATCCCGGTGGTCTTGACGCGCCCCGACGCGGGGCTGGCACAATATTTGGAAAGTAGTTGGCAGATTCTGCTTTACAATTATTGCGTAACCCTAACGCGGTAGCTGTCGGTCGGATTGGCGGCGGGATGGGGGCACGATGCGAGACGCAAGAAGCCAAGAGAGTTGGAGAGGATCGGGCCGCTCCCAAAGAGAAGCGAACAATGCGAACTTCGGGATAACTTCAGAGAGCCGGAATCAACATGAAAGGGGAAGTTTCCATCTCTAATTGGTATTTAGGAGATCCGAAACAGACCCAAGTTCGCGCCGTCCTTACGTAGCCTCCGTGAACACCTTTACTACACGCGCAGCCCTCCTGCACACTTACGGGCCGCTCAAACGCAGCGAATCCGCCGCCGCGAGATTTAATCGCGGAAAATCAAATTGACGGATTAACAAGTTGCTCCCTCCGAGAACCGAGACGATCGAGCCTGATTCCAGCACGGTCGATTCGGCGCGCGATCACGTCGGCGCCTGGCAGCAGGATTTCTTAAGCTTCCGGGCTTTGAGGATTGTTGGAATTTTTGATAGCCGGTGTACGTACACATTCGGCGCCATGCAGATTTAAATGTGCCGCGGGAATTCGTCAGCACTTTCGTCGTTCCTCGAACTTTCAGCCGTTAGCATGTTTGACATCCGTTTCGTGGTTCGAATGAAATTATACGCGCGCCGATGTGCCTTGAAAAGGCATCGCCTTGTTCGTAATGGGGCGACACGGTAGCTACGTGTTGGTTGTGTGGGTGGATAGATGGAATTCGAATATAGCGCGAGATTGAAGGGGGCGCGTGTCGTGCTGGAACCCCGAGAGTTCGAATCGCTTTTCTAACCTCTCTCCGCTGGAGGACGACCACTTCAAAAGATCCGGCCCGGTTGCTTCGCTACCAGAAGACTCACTTTCTTTGTTCGTATCGCGTAGTTAAGCTGTATGCAAAACAACGAGGATGTGCATGTACACGCGCGCATCCATCTTTGAGACACGTCCCTGTACAGGGATTCGTGGAGTGGTTCGCCGATGGGAGGGGGGATTTTATTATTCACAAAGCGGCACGCGGTGCTGCTCCTTCGAGCCTTTTCAGACGAAAGTAAGTCAAAAACCATGCCAGAGAGATGCGTGCATGCAAATCGCGTTGCGAAATTACCCGCGTTTGATGTCTGACTCGGCCGCACAAACTGATTCGTTCGACACGAATCGGGACAATGAGGGATGTAGCCAGGATCGATGGAACTTTTTATTAGCGCCGCGTTTGTTAATTGTGGTCTGTTGGATCGAGCGGGAAAAAATTACTGGTTGACGCTCGATAATTTGTCGAGCAACGGGAAATGAGGGTAAATGAACCGTTACAGATGGCAGCAGACGTTGAACGACTCGGGGAATGAAACGCGGTAAATTTCAGGTAAATTATATTGGGGTTGACTGGGTTCCGGGGATTTAGCAGAGATGGCGCTAGAGACCGGTTCTGACGACTTCTGGATTTCAACCCTACACCTTCAACCCTCGTTTCTACTGATACCTCCACGTGGGGTCGTTGAAGTCCATTCAATTTCTGGTTAGGTTTTTATATTTTAACTCTTAGACGACCGCGCCAAAAACCTAAAAGATTTCATAAAATTGCAGCTTTTATTCAATTAAATGAAAGTTCCAAAGCAAAATTATATGATATCAATTACTTCTTCAACATTTGTACACTATGGAAATCATAATGAAACTCCCCGTTCGGTTGGCTAAGTGTTAAATCGTGTCGTTAAATTTCTCGAATACTCTTTTATTCTAAAATATTGTTCTATAATTATATATTGTTCTATAAATGTTGTTCTGTTGTTGTATAATTCGGTTATGGATTAAAAGAAAAATATACAAGCAATAAAATTCTGTTTAATGATTTCTGTAACTATTAAATATATATTTGGACCGCTACTGTTGGATTTCTGGATTACTAAAAAAGCAATAATTGGTTTAACACTTGAAGAAAATTGTTTTATACGTGTACTACTAATAGTCTGAATCTAAAAAAAATCCGATATGGGAATGGAGAGTTGATTGTGTCTGTTTCATTAACTTATAAACAAATTACAAATTACAAATTATATACACATGAAACATGTAAACATTTTACAAGAAAATGAAAATTCGTATTTCAGTTTTACCCGATTAAGTAACAGATTAAGCGTAACGTTCATTCACTCTCTGATGTTTGTAAATCAAATTGGCGCAAAGATTGTAATGAGGAGGAATTTGGAAATTCTACTGTGAAAAATTGTAGCTATTAGAGTTTATACTAGTAACGAATTTGTCGTTGCATAAACGATCATCAAAGAAATAAAATATTAACTGTTTACATACACTCGAATCGCCCGACAGTTTGAACAAAAATTTTGCCTCCACCTTTGAATAATCTAAATCGTATTTTAGCGAACGAACTATACAATGGCGGCCGAAAGGAGCGAATAAATAACAGCGTTTATCTCGAATATGAAAATTTCACCGCAGCGAAATGTGGCACAAAAGGAACAAAACGGGGATCCTTTTGATAAGAGCAGGAGACCAATGAATAAGGCAGCACTTTCTTTCAACGGTCTGCCCTCTCGAAATAACTGCCGGGCCCTCTCGCGTCTTGTCCAAGCAGAGAAATAAAGCGATGCCACAAGGAGGGTCGATCGAGTCCCATTAATGGGCGAACATTGAAAGGACCTATAGAACATCCAGTGGCAACTGGGCATAGTGACCTTTGTATCGGGGTGACGGAAAAAAGAGGGCATGAAAGTAAGATTTCGTCTGGATTTACGAGGGAACAAAAGCCATTCGAAGTCGGCCTCCTCCATCCCCGCGTATCTCCCCCCTTTTCTTGACGAAACAATGCAAACGTAACTCCTCCGGGAAGAGAATCGCTTTCAATCGGGCTCTTCAAGCTTCTCCGATAATATACAGTTTCTTCTTGTAATCGTTATCCGTTCCTAATTAAACCAATCTAACACTAGATAACTTTATCTCGAATTGAGTAAGGTTGAGCCTGTGATGTATGATCAATTTGTACAGTAAATTGTTTTGATTTAGATTGAGCTTGTGAGATATATATATTTTTGAATATCCATTTTATTTTTACAAACTGTCTAAGTACATTTAGTAAACTTTACAACATTGTAGACCAATATGGATTACGTATAGATACTTCCACTATAGTTACTACTTATTTTGTGATAGAATACAGAAAAACTATATAACAATACTAGTCGAAGACCTGTTGATATCTTGAGGTAGATTTGCTGCCAAGTTATTAGAATGATTAGACAGTCTGTCCTTGTAGCAACTGTTCTTTTACACACTCGTGTCTCTTTGATTAGACCGAAGTTCCACTGTGTTCTCCTCGCTTTGGAGGAAAGGCAGCAATATTATGTTTCAGAAATATGATCCCGAAGAGTCAGTACGTGCGAAAAATGTAGTCTGAAAATGTGTCAGCCCTCGAGACATTCGACACTTCGCTTCCAACGAAATTTCCTGAATTCGTCTTCCTCGAGCTTTTCCGATCCTCTTTTCCCTCCTTTTCCCGTCGTTTTTTCTTTCCGCAGCTCGACGCTCTATTAGCAGTTTTTTAGAGCAGTCCCAAATGGCATTCCTATTGATGCTCGCTATGGGGTGTACCTCAACGCTCAAGGGAGAAAAGAACACCATTCCAAGGCAGGAGAGAACTTTGTGGACTGCGCAATGGCTACTGGATTCTGCTAGAAGCGGACCCTCGGGTTCTACCATCCCCCTTTATATTCTCTTTACCATCGTCGGCTTCCTTCTTCTTCGTTTTATTCTCCCTTTCTCTCCCGCTCTCTCCCTTTCTTTCTCTCTCTCTCTCTCTCTCTCTCTCTCTCTCTCTCTCGCTCTCGCTGTCTGTCTCTTTCTCTCTCTCTTCCTCATCTCTCCACGCCACGCGATTCTCAGCGATTCTTTTATTGCGATTTCAAACCGCGTACTCTCATCGCACGGTGATTGCCGCTAAGCTGACAAATCGATCGAGGATTTCTCCGTTCGAGTGGAGAATTCTTCCTCTAACGATTTGTAAGCCGGTCACCTTTTGTCTTAACCAGTGCCACGGTTCGAGAACGATTTGATGGCATAACCTTGACATAACCTTGGGCATGACCTGGAGCAAGGGCTT
>CM052161.1:14741350-14935025 GCA_028455555.1 Augochlorella aurata | reverse complement strand
GCATTAAGCGGAAAAGCCATTATCTTATATATACTATTTTTTTAGGGAAATTGTCAATCACCGTATATAAGTTAACAACAGTAAGTGCTACCCTAGACTATTCCAAAAATTCATTTCTACATTTTTGTTATTGCAAAACGACGAGCAATCGTCTTTGTATAATCAAATCTGATTTGTATAATCAAATGCAAAATAACTGGCAGCAATTGATCGACGTCCTCTCAATGGACAATTCCACAAACCGATTTCTACGTTTTTACGACAGTACCACAACGACCGATCCTCATATTCCCCGCTGTCACTATAATCTCCCACAATTAGAGCCGTGTTGTAAATGGATTCAATGAAAAATGGGCTAAGAGTGACTCACACTTGCCACCGTTTTTAAGTCACTTCCCCAGCTTCGGACGATTTCGTGAGTCACGGCAGACAATGGCCGGTGGTCGAACCAAACGACCAAGGCCGGAATTAGCTCCAGCCAGGCCCCGTACACGCACAGGTGTCAGATTTACGATGGTCGGTCAGGGGGACACGCGTCGAACCGACCCAGTGCAACAATTAAGACAATTTGACCATCGCATTAGCGACTCCTCTAAACTGTGTTTCCGTGTCGAACAAACCTCCAGTTCCTAGTACATATACGGTCGAGCATCGGGCTCTGCCGAGAGCTACCTTAATATGCTTAGGAAGCCGCAGCAACGCTTGGCTCGCCTGCAAAACAGTAATTTATCGGGTAAACATGGCCGTAAAACAACGCGGCCCTGCTACGGCACCGTGTCACCGTAAATACGGGTTCGCTGGAAACTTTGCCGTCGGATAGCTCTGAATACTTGAACGCCGTCGGTTCTTCACTGCCCGAACTTCCATAGGAATCGACGATCGCGCGTTGGCAAGAGGGACAAAGAGATAGGGAGAAAAAAAGATGGACGGAGATAGAGGGAAACCAATAGACCGGTGATATATTCGTTCTTGGAGCGGGAAACGAGTCCCTGGAGCGATGAAAGTGGGTTATTCCGCAGGTGACGGCTCATTTTTCCCATTAAACAACCTCTATAACCGAAGAAGCAGCATTAATTTCTGAGTTATTGTACCTGCTCCCGTACCATCTGCGTGTGCACAAGGTTGCTATGCTGTGTGTGATTCTGAATCATTTTACAGTACGTATGGACATTTATTTGCTTTTTGGTTCTTCACACTGTCATCGATTTGTCTGATCTTTAGGGGCAGTTTATAGAATGGTACTTGGACAACTTGTATCGTCCCTTTTGTGTCAGAACTTGACATAACATCCATCTATTGTATCATATTCGCTAATAAAATAAATGTCTCGTTTATTAAATTTATTTAGAGAATAACGTTTTCTAAAATGTAGTCAGTAACGATACAAGTTATTTATTACTATAAGAGTTAAGTGAAAAGGCCTTAAGGGTCTTTTTAAGGATAGTTTCTCATCCTAGCAAACAAACAATCCGAGGAATCAGATTCTTCATCACATTATCGAACTGGAAAGTACAACTGATAGGAGCGGTCGCTGATGTTAACAATGTTAACACTAAATTTACCGAGTTCGAAGTGCGACTGACATGTGTTATTTAATAATGATGACAAGACCGAATTTATTTGAGCTACTCACAATTTTGATTAGAATCCTTACTTTAATTAGAAAATTTATCTTTTATTTTCTGTGAAAGATCTTACCGAAAAGCTGAAAATGTGAAATCGATTAAAAATGTTATAATCGAAAATGCTGTCTCCGGAATCACTCATCTTCGAAAAACCTACAATGATAGATATCGAGCCATCATCACAGCTCCATTGGAAACGAACCACGAAATTCTTCCACAGCCTTTATGCCACACTGATTGACGTCGTTACAGCTTTCGTCCCAGTGCCAACTCGAATTTATGCGATCGAAAATCGCATGTAACTTTACGGTAACAAATAAACCCATCTGCTCCGCGATTTCACGCCACGACATTCTCGCCGAAGGATACCTCGCCGACAACTCCGCTGTCATCGATTAAAACCAGTCAACAATGAAACGCCCATTCGGCGGCACCAATTACGGTCCTGCGCAGCGATCGGACACCAGTCGCCTTTTATAAAACACCCGGTAGCAGGGTCTGATCGTTCGAGTTTTCAATTCAGCGTCGATCAAGGCGTCCCGCAAACAAGCTCGTCATCGTCCCTTTAACGATTTATTATGGTCGCGTCGGAGTGACCAGCGCCTACTTACACGTCGTTAAGCTCCTTTCGGAGACCGCGTTGCAACGTCATCGTGATACAGCTGACACGATCGTCTCTCTCTCTCTCTCTCCCTCTCGCGCATGTGCTTGCTTTCTGGGCTCGACGATTCTTCTCGGAGTTTCTGCGACTTCCAGCTGCCGCTGGGAACTCGGAGTTACTTAAAGTGTCACGAGTGCTTTCCCGGGAGCCAGCGGATACGGAGAAAAATGATTGGGTCGAATGGACCGCCACCCACCGATGAACATACACTTTCGGATCTTTCCTCAGAAATCCATGTTTACCTTCTACTCCATCATTCTTTCTTCCCGCATTGTCCATGCATTGTTTTCATAGAATTACCGATCCTTCTAGCAGAGATGATCTTCTGGTTGCTAGATGATACAAAAAAAGGGACTGCCCGGAAATGACGTTCTATAGAAAATATACGTTCCCGGGACGAGGTAAAGGGAGCCACTTGTTACCTGGAAAGCTCGAGTCTTTCACCTGCGGAAACCCAGCGTGGCCTGCTCGCCGTCTGGTCGGATCATCGGTTTTAGAGGGTGTCGACTGACTAATGAGGGTTAAGGTCGCGCCGCCTTTTTCGTCCGTGAATCCCCGCTCTTGAAACGGATCTTCTCACCTATGGTCTCGCGAGACAGCCCTTTGTGTTTCTTTTTCCGTGGGGCCCGGTCCGTCGCGCCGCGGGCAGTCTGCTCCACTCAAAATTGATTACCTTAATTTATGGAGCGGTTAATCGGAACGCGCCGGTTGCCCTGGGCGAGTCCTCGTGATTTATCTGCTTTGGCGAAATCGGCGCCCTTCGATTGTTAATCCGATCCCGCGAAAGCTTGTCCAGGAAAGACTACGCCTGGGGACTGAGCTACCCTAATCATTTATTTAGGACGGCTTCTTATTTTAGACATGGCATCGCGGAAGGTGGCAATATCCGCTGGTCTTGATGAATGTCCCTTGATACCGTTGGGAGAAATAGTATTGAGATCAATATATTTTTAGAGATTTTTGCTGAACTATCGCCACACTGATTAATTTGAAATAATTAGTTCTTTCCATATTAATAGAAATACGTACTTTTATGATCATCTTTGCGTAACGTTGTATATTATTTTCGTTCGTGAGTATAATTCTTACTATAAAGTAATTATGAATAATTATTTGTCTGTCTCCAAAAACACATTATTTCTTGCGAAGCTGACGAAAATGTTTCTCAAACGATAATTCCATTTCAACTGTAATTAATGGATATGTTTAAATATTCCAGTATTTAAAATCAAGAAGAGCAATAAATTCTAAAATGCTATCTTGTTCAAATAGAAATATTGTAATTACCGTTTGCAATCATTTTTATTTTAAATGGAATTGATATTTAAAAATAAGGGTAAGTAGTTATTTCTGTGAGAACGTTTGGTATAGCTTTAGCAAACTAAAATCACTTTCTCAATACCATATTCGACGTGTAGGTAGAACCATAATTTGATGGGCATGTTTTCTAAATTAGTGTTCGATTGCTATGATCAGCGAAGATAGCTACTTCCACAAGCATTCTTTGCAGCCGCATTTAACCCTTATGTCAATAACGGGGTACTAACTTGCAACTAGTGTTTAACATATCCTTTGTTCCGGTTAGAAAATTGCAAAACCACTCTGGATCCCTATTATTTGAATAATTCCATATTCATTCTTTCTGGCATGAAAATATGAGCCGAAAGTTTCAGACGTAAAAACTTTAAAGCTATAAAACACCGCGGAAATTTTTAACTGCTGATGCAGAAGAAGATTAACTCCGGGAAATATTTTTCGTGAAACTGATAAAAACGAAATTCAAAACTCGAAATTTAATATAGTTATTAACAATATATACGTGTCGTGTTAAAAATGAGACACGAAACTCGGACAGTGGTGAATAGATAACTTTCATGAAATATTCCAAGCTACTGGAGTATTGTAGAGTAGGTTATGCTAGCACGAACTAATTGGTTCTTATGAAGAGCCTCGTTCGTTACAGAATCTGTTCGCTCTAGAATATATTGAAGCATATGTATTTAGAGGTAATCCGTGCCAGTTTGGTAGTTCAGATTATAGAGCAAAGTTGCCGCATATATATTGCCATCACAGAATTAATTGTAAATCGAACATTAAGGAAATCAATTTACATTTTATTTACTCCAACGTTACATTGACTTAATTTATGTTGGTAATGATATAGTTACGAGTAAGAAAGACTGGCAATATTTAGGCAATTTGATTGTAATGACATGGTGGCACACAGTCATCTTGTTTGCAGAATTCATTGCAAATTCCTGTAATTTTTGAACCATTGAAGATATTGCAATGAAACTTACACTAAAAATAATTTAAAAAATAGTTGTTTTTAGCTACTGATAATTAAATATTTTTTGCACTTGTTAGACAATAAATTTCAATCAATTTTCATTACTATTTTCGATTAAAAAGAATGTTTAAATGTAATTATACAAATTAATGTTTACTTCCTAAGTATGTATTTCTTAATCAAAGTTCTTCATCGTAGAATTTCGCCTAAGAACTTCGCTCTTATTGGATGTAACAATTTAACACGTTCAGCGCCACGTCACTCAAATATGGACGACACTAGTTTTTAAACAATTTTGAAAATTCATTTTCATTATAATATATCCGAACAAACTGAATTTGACCAGGATGTTTCGAATGCGAAAGAGTTCAAATTCTATCCCCTATGATCAATCTCAACTTCCTAATTTTGCTTTAATTCATTAAGTTGCTTTGATGTTGTGAAAATTTTGATGGTCGATTGTTGGCGACGAACGTGTTAATATAAAATTATTACTATAAAAAACAACACTCTTAAATGAACCTGCACATTTTTATAACAAAGTCCGTGTCTTCTTACAGCAAAGAGGACATCATTCAACGGAAGACATTTTTATCACCGAACGACAGGCGTGGTTCAATTAAGCGTTCCTGTTCGTTGCGGTATAATTATGCTGCTTTTTTGATCATTTTTAGCTGTTAGATGGATGTGTAATAATTAGTGCTTCTTGAACCATCACCAAGAAATGTCGACTTAGATCGACGATCGGCAGTCGATTCACCGTTGCGCGTCGGTTCTATTTTGCGCCCGGTGTTTTACATGCATTAGCATCAACTTCAGGGTACGTACATATTAGAAGACGTCGTTAGTAGGTACGCGGCCGTATGTATGTATACATACGGAGAGAACAGCTAACAGCGTACCTACATAGAATACCGCTGGGATTCATAAGCTGGGTCACGGAAAGGAGAGCCCGAGGGGTTGAATTTGGTGCGGCCGGCGGTTTAGGCGACTATGCCGGATATTCGTGTTGCTACGCGCGACTCCGACAACAATCTCTTAGTCCCTATCGTTTAATCTCTTCGTGCTCGGTTTTTTAGTGCTGCTCGGTATGGCGATGATGGCGCGAGGAATGTACCGCCAAAAATGCCGGAGTTCCGGTCGCTTTTAATGCCTAAAGCTTCGCATTCACGTGATAAAAGCCATAACCACCGAGCGCATTTTTTCAAAATTTTTTTGTACACATGTTTGGAAACAGTGGTTAATCAAATTAATTTTTCAACCGTTACTGGGATTACCAGATCGATCGAAATGTTTCCTTTCAGATTTGTTCTTGTACATTAACTGAATTTGTAACGGTACTTTTAGGGAATTTAATTTAGCAATGCTCTCACTGAAATAATATATCATTGAACAAACGCTCTGTTTCGTTACTTTCGTAAACAGTCATAATTTCGATCATTTTATTAATTGGTATTTATGATGTTAAAATGGTTAGCATCAATCTAAAGTTTTAACTCGACGATTACTCTAATTGTTTGTTGTCGAATCCCTGTTTTAATTTTATTTCTATTTAATTTTGCATATTTTTATGTCTCGACGAAGAAAATCTGCTTCAGTTGCGACTATTACTGCCATGACAACGCGGCACCTAATTTTCACGATAACAAACTTTGTGAATCGAATGTCATGATAACGTGATTTCTAACTATCACGATGGCACAGTTCTGTCTTCCCGTGTCATGATAGTAAAAATTGCGATCCATTATCACACACAAACGTAACTTGAGCAGAGTTTCAGTACGAACACGAACATTGCGCCATTGTCCTTTTCTGGTGTTTGCCTAATTTCGCCTAATTTTGCATAATTTAATTGAATGTAGTTTTGTAGGATGCAGTACACTGCATATATAGCGTTCATTAATTTAATGAACTGAAAACCAGGCAACTGAAACGGTCAAAGTGTCCAGTATTTTGTGCTACACAGAAATCGCGGTCATTGCAAAATGATGATTCCCTGCTTCAAGCTAATACAGTGCTTGGTAATTTCGCTGTGAAATGAAATAAATAATGCGTTGCGAACCATTGGAAAATGATGAGTACCGATAGCTTAATTGAGTATGTAAATATACAGGGTGGTTTTCGCAGCTTGTACACCTCCTGCAACTTCCAAAAACCACTTGCGTGGTTTCAAGGGGTATAGTATCTAGTGTATGTATTTTTTTGTATAGTTGCAGCCGTTTCGGAGATTTGATGGTCAATTTTCTTTTCTTTAATGGAATACTATATTTCTTAAATCAGCATACGAAAGAATATCGAATTCTGAGTAAAAAAGTATTGATCTTTATAAGCCCTAAACCTAATAGCTAACGAGTAATTTTGCTTTATATTTTGAAAATGTTCTCCAACTTGATTATTATTGCCTTGAATCACATGAGGCTCATAGAACAGACTACAAGTTTTACTTAGAATTCGAGAAAGACAGTGAATGATAAAACGTCTGCATTTGTTGTGAATGTGTTAAAGAAGAAACACCATATCTCGAAAACAAAGTCGAATAGGACAGTTTCGTGATTGTTAATTTATGATATTCAACATTATCACGGTAATTAAATCGTTACCAGCAGTATTTAGAACGCCAACTTTGTTACTCCCTCCACATTTGCTAAAATTATCGCATCCCAGAAGCAACGTGCAAGATGCCGCAAACCACGGCGACCGGTAAAGTCGCATTAAATTTTCCTTAAAAACCAGAAATAAAATGAACGCTCTGCTTTTGGGAAGCTCCCTTTGAAGTCCAGGTAACCCAAAACCAGACCGTCGAATGAATAAATCTTTGGCAGAGCAACTCCCTGGCTTTTACACCTGTAAAACCCCGTCTCTCCTCAAAACCCCCAGGTGCGCGTATAAATCACAACAAAGACCAGCGTCCACGGCACCGTTAATTACCCTAATTACTCGCGGACAAAGGCACGGTCGAGTGTCCGTTTCAGTTACACGTATGCACGTGCATGTATCGAACGGTGGGACGAGCAGCGACGCGGTCGTTGTCACGGAAGGAACCGAGAAAAGGGGGGGGGGGGCGCTGAAATTCGGTCGCGGTCGAAAACGGGAGGACCCGCAGAGAACGGTTGTACAATGGCCGAGCAACAAACTCCCTCTCGTCGTTATCACGTTTTCTCGTTCGATCCAGGAGGCTTCTCCGCCACCTCCACCTCTAGGCTAGGGGGCCATTTCTATTTGTCCTCCTGAGAGCCAAACCGTGTCGCAGCTTCCGACGGCACGCGTTCGCCAACGTCGCCGAACACGGCCGGTCAACGGAGGGTTGGACTGCCACTGCCTGTTGAAGGGGGCCCGAAGAAGATCTCGGTGGCGCAAACCCTCGTCTCGTGCCAACTGGCTGTTTTATGGCCGCAGTTACACGCCGCGGCCTAACGCAGCTCGTTAATGTGCTGGGGTCACGTCCGACCTTGCCGATGAACAGTTAACGGTTGTTCCTCCGGAGATTCGAATATGGAGCCTGCGCGAAATAGGGCTGTTGTTCTTGGAACTAATGGCCTGCGTTTCTTTGGAGATCATTTTTGTGGTAACGGTTTCGATGGGGTCCACGGAGATCATTTAGATCCGTATCTATGTAGGGTGAGTCACGTCGCCGAGACGCGCTGTAGGTATCTACAATGGGGGTGGATGCGACGAGGATGAGAAAATATTTGGAAAGAGTTATGAACGTCTTGTGTTTCTGTGGTTGCGATGAGTAGTACAGTTATGGTCTTTAATGGACCTAGCGGACTTTTGGCCGATTCTTTCGAGCGTAGATTCTTTGGTCATCGTTTTGTTGCTACTGGATGCGATCTTATTGATTCTTCATCTTTTGATATTTTTGTTAGATATATTTTGATTCGTTCTCCGTCATTTCATTATTTTCGGATACATTCTTCTTTATTCTTTTCGGATGGATCCATTTTCATGCTATTTAGCGCACTTGGAGCTCTTTTCTGGCTAAAGTATTGGGTTGGCAACTAAGTAATTGCGGATTTCACTTATAGATGGCTTTAGTTGAATTTTTAGGTTTGTAGACGTAGTACAAATGTAAAACACATTTTGTTATTTGATAGTTGGCAATTCAGCTGTCAATCATTAAAAAAAGTTTTTTGATCGGTTGCGTTGTTTTCGTTTGGCGTTCGTTGAAAAATGGAAAATCAAAAGGAACATTTTCGTCATATTTTGCTGTTTTATTTCCACAAAGGGAAAACCGCATCGCAAGCTCATAAAAAGTTATGTGCTGTTTATGGCGACGAAGCCTTAAAAGAACGGCAGTGTCAAAATTGGTTTGCCAAATTTTGTTCTGGTGATTTTTCACTCAAAGATAAAAAACGCTCTGGTCGTCCAGTTGAAGTTGGTGACGCCCTAATCAAAGCAATAATCGATTCGGATCGTCACAGTACAACACGTGAGATTGCAAAGAAGCTTCATTTATCACATACATGCATTGAAAATCACTTAAAACAACTTGGCTATGTTCAAAAACTCGATACATGGGTTCCTCACGAACTGAAATGACAATGCAAGGCCACACACATCTTTGCCCACTCGGCAAAAATTATTGGAGCTTGGTTGGGATGTTTTGCCACATCCACCATATAGTCCTGACCTTGCACCATCTGATTACTTTTTGTTTCGATCTTTACAAAACTCCTTGAATGCTAAAAATTTCAATAATGATGATGATGTCAAATTGTACCTGATTCAGTTTTTTGCTAATAAAAACCATAAGTTTTATGAACGTGGGATTATGATGCTGCCTGAAAGATGGCAAAAGGTCATTGATCAAAATGGGCAATACATTACAGAATAAAGTTATTTAGTTCCATGAAAAAATTGTCTTTGATTTTCTAACAAAAATCCGCAATTACTTAGTTGCCATCCCAATATTTTCGTTGGAACAATTTTGTATTTAATTCTTAATCTTTTACTTGGAAGAACGAAGCATAATAAGAATAAGTATGCGACTGAGATCGTATAAAATGAGGATAGTTGTTACCTAAATTCATAAAAAATTTTTCATCCAGAGCTGGACTAGTGATCAAGCTACAAAATGTGCTCGATACTTGTAATTATTAGATTGCGGATCTTTAACAAATTCAATGATGTTCTCTTCTCTACTAGAAATATGTACGAAACGGCAATAGTATCAAACAGATCCTGCAAAGTCACTATGACAGCAGGAACGTCGTGGACCGCAGCGTGTATAAAACGCTCAGATTGCTACTTAGCGGTTAAAACACTCTTCCGCCTCCTTAATATCCATAATTAATGAATCCGTGGCTATCGTGAAATGGAATCTCGACTTGACCCTGACAATAGAATTCCCCGTGTAATGGCTCGTTCCGAGGAACGCCGGTGAATGATTAATATGCTGCAACCTCTGTCGCGGCGCCTCAAAGGTTAAAAAGAGGAGAAGCGCCATGGATTCCGGTAGGCGAAGTCCGGCGATCATCCGGTCGGCTGGTGGAAGGGGGGCCAGCTGGAATGAAGTATGAACCTCTGCGTTTCGAGTCTCGTGCTGAGAGAGGGGTCCGAGGAAAAAGGACTACCTGCCGAGGCTTGTCGGGAAACAAAAGCACACGAAAAAATGGCCTTTCGGCAGGAACGATTTCACGAGCTTTGTTTCTCGTGATCCGATCGCTGCGCTGTCATCTCCCGTTGCTCTGTCTTCGGGCTTTCTAAGGGTGGGAACGTACCAATTTTCCCACATTTCCCAGAACCGCCGAGGGTCCAGTCACGACGGCTTCGCGGTGGAACGTCGGAAGAAAAAGGTGGGAGGGGCCGACGGAGGAAGTTAAAGGGAAGGTGCCCCCATCGATATATTCTTTGACAAGACCGGCATCAATGAATTATTCAATCGGGTAATCACGACCGTGTCGCGATTGCGAATCATCGTACGGCTGAATGACGCCGGGATACGTTTCTGCGTACAGCGGAGCCACGACGGTGTAACTTTATCAAACCGGTCCTCTGAATGCCTCGCCATTTGTATTTTCAACGTGCGGTCGATGATTGACTGTTTAGCGACTACTGAATACACCGTTGACCTTGGCTAATTGGAGACCATTGTGGCGCTGTTGTGTTTCGGTTTCCTGGCTGAGTTGGGAAAATGTCGTTTGCGTTCACATTTTGCTGGGATCTACAAGGCGTCAGAATGTTAACGCGTTCGTCGCCAACAATCGACCACCAAAATTTTCACAAAATCAAAGCGACTTAATGAATTAAAGCAAAATTAGAAAGTTGAAATTGATCGTAGGGGATGGAATTAGAACTCTTTCGCATCCGAAACATCCTAGTCAAATTTAGTTTGTTCGGATATATTATAATGAAAATGAATTTTCAAAATTGTTTAAAAACTAGTGTCGTCCATACTTGGGTGACGTGGCGCTGAACGTGTTAAAAAAGTAATTGCGTTAACACTAGCTTTAAGAGATTCGTCAAAATGGCGTGTTCGAAATATGGTAATCTACATTTAGTGACATCCGAAACGTACATTTATTGGAGAATTAATTCGATAAATTCATTCCTTGAGCATACATTGTGATAACAATTATTGAAGATCTGAATAAATATAAGTAACACAAAATAATTGCCTTCAATACCCCGTAAACCTGACGTTAAATACATTGGTCTGATTTCATGTGACTTTTACTAGCACTGATGTGGCAGTCACCGTGTTAATAATACTCTATTGGATCTATACAATAGCAGAAGTTTATTAATACAATATAATCATTTTCAAGACAAATATTTTAACACTTTACGTACCGGAAGTTGAAATTCAACATTTAAGAAATCCTCAAAATATTGTTCAAAAGTGACAATTACAACAACTATATAATGTAACAATGACATTCTGAAATTCTTAGTTAAAAAAAACTTATGGAGCTTTTTTTATTCATTTTCAAGAGTTGCTTTCGTATTTTTAAATAACAGGTTATAACATGTTTTATTGTATTAATTGTTTACAACTTTATGAAGAACTGTATCATTAAATCCAGTAACCATCATTTATCATATAAAATTATTTTATTAGTAGATATTCAGAGATAAGTAAGAACATTTGACAGTTTTTACGA
Organism: Augochlorella aurata; assembly: GCA_028455555.1. NCBI lineage: Eukaryota > Metazoa > Arthropoda > Insecta > Hymenoptera > Halictidae > Augochlorella > Augochlorella aurata. The sequence continues at coordinate 14,923,346 of CM052161.1, read as the reverse complement.
ACTATAAGTGCAAGAGGATCCGCAGCATGATAATAGAATCGGTTTTATAATCATTAGACGACATACAGTTTAGCAAGTACGCGTGTGTATGTATTAGGTTACTTTTAAGACTTTCTGCGTTATACGCGTTGTACGGTTTAAGCATTTCAATATAGAAGGATCAAATTCTTTGGAGTGTCTCATTAGCGTCGTATATCAGAGCCAAGACTGAAGTTCATGAAGTCGTTATACCGCTGCCAGGTTTGTAACGCCTTCGGGACACCGCCAAGTAATGTCGTAAACGGCCAGCAGCTTCTGTTGCCCGTAAAATGACCAGTTGACACGAAGTAGAAAACTCCACCTAACGAACGCAGAGATAACGCCTCAACTTCGTTTCCAAGATACATAATCAGACTTTAACGAAGCTTCTTACTTTCGCTCTTATTTTCTGCGTCAATAAATTATACAAACGTTCCGGGTGTTCTTAAACTAAACAATCAAAGTTGCAAATAAGTATGTTCGATAGCTAATTGTAATTACATTACTTATGTCGCGGCTGATAAGTTTATAATTTAGCTGACTTTCCCATCATTTTGTCGACTGTTTTGTTACTATAATAGAATACTTTATGGTTTCCTTTTGAGCGGTACCAAATTATAAAAAGTCTACAATACAGCTTAATTTTGACATTTGATGAAATTAAGTTACTCTCCGTCTTCTTGCTGCAAATCAAACATGTGATACAATTGAGATTTACGTGCAGGAAATTTAACGAAATTAAACGACCTTTTGTTGCTTCTATTAACCTATTATTGCTCGAACATAGTACTTTTTCTTATCTGCATACGAAATGATCCTCTCTCAAGCAGACCTTAAATTTTTTAATACTTTCAGCGCCCTAGAGTTAATTATTAGATTGTCGATCATTATATGGACGGTTCAGAAGACAAATATCGTAGGATTTTTCGGTTGATAAATCAGTATAGTCGATTTCTTGATAAGTAAATAATAAATAGCTACAGTTTTCTCTAAAGAACATTTTCTTTTGTTCTTCTATATGCCATCTGAGAATAAAAATTGCGCTTCGTGTTGTTAGTGCCATTGTTACTATTTTACAGCTAATTTGAAAAATTTTTATTTATCTCAATTTTAAGGTTAAGGGACTTACACTGATTGGCTTCATCATATTGAAGACATTAATTTTCATAGATTAGGTTGTGAAAATCAAAATGACAGATTATTGTTTCGTCAACTACAAGGTCAGGATTAAAAGCAAAATGTTACTGTTTCATGTTATCCGTTTTTTACATTACTTATTGTATTTTATAAATTTACTCACGATGGGAAAGCATAAAACGAAATGTCGCATTTTACAAATTTCCTGGATATAAATTCAGAAAAATCTGAACCGCAATAAGAAGCAAGATATTGTTACCGCCACGGAAACACGACGACTACTAATTCTCGTCACGCCCTTATAATTTGCATTCACGTTCGCGATAAGACATAGACCTTGTCGAACAGAAATATGTCCGCTATCAAGTTATCCGCTTCTCTTCGGGCTTCTCCTGCTTCTCATTATCACCGTCCAGAAAATCCCGATATCGTGCGTCAAGCAGCTCGGACCGTCCGACGGCTATAGCATTGGAGCAGAAAATCGTCGCCGATAATTACAGGGTCGTGTTCCGTGGTTCGGTATCAGCCGTTTATCCAGAAACGTCCAGCGCCGTGCGCCGAAGAATCGGATCCCTCGCGTCCGTCCCGTATCGTCTCTTAACTGGTCCGATTAATATTCGTCCGGATCCGGTCGCTCGAATTAATTATCGGGATGGCTTCAAAGTAGGGAACGCTCGCGTTTAAGATAAAACTGCGAGGCGGCGCAGCGTCCCAGTCGGCGGAGCGATTTTTCCTCAATTAACCGTGATATATATCACCTGTCCGAATAAACGGTCACCGATAACGGGCTGTCGTCCGGCGCGGCGCGAATCAGAGCAAAGGAGAGCAGAGCAGAGCGGATCGGATCGGAGCGCAGCGTCGACGACGCGCGTCCGCTTGCGGAAAAATCGAGGCGTGTCAGCCACGACTAGGATTACTCGTGTTACCAAGCCCGCGTGCACCGTATATCTCGACTAATGGATCCGGTCAGGATAAATAGCCGGCAGAGCGTCTCGCGCTGCCGCGATCGGGTCGAAGGGGCCATCGATCGGATCTCCGATGCTTGCTGGCCGGCGACGAAGGCACAACGTGTCGTTAATAACCGCTTCCACCGGCCGAGGAATGCCAACTCGGTTTAATCATCGCGGCCCGATAGGTGAGAAACTGGCCGCGATTCCGAGCGGAGAGGATCCTGCTGGTCGCGGAGCAAGGCAGAGTGACGCCACGCTAGCTGGACGCTGCCGTGCTGATTTTCGCGGTGATAGAACGGAAAGGGGACTCATAAATATTCATGGCCGACCGTGTTACTGTGACGCCGTGAACGCGCCTTCTCGGTTTACATTTTTCCCTCCCTTCCGCGCCTCGCGCTATGAATTTTCCCCGACGCGGAAAGCGTTCCGACGACGCGCCTCGACGCGACGCGTCATCGCGGATTCGAAAAGCTGTTCAGAAACGCGCTCACGTCGCCGCCGCGCTCTTTTTCTTCCCGCTCTCTTTATTTCCTCCGCGGCTTTTTATTTCGCCGGGCCCGGTGTAGGCTGCTCGCGCACCGTTAATAATTACCCAGCGGACACCCCTCCCCGGCCGGGTAATCTTGTTTATTTTCGCGCCCCCGGTGCGCTAATAACCGTGGTCCTCTCTCTACTCTTTTCGATTCAATGTAATCGACGTCCGACCGGCGAGACACAGGTACACGGTATCGGTTTTAGCGGCGGACCCGCTCCTCTTACCGGTTTGCCGGCAGTTTCAGCATAATGAAAGAACGCGTCAATATTCATGGTCCCGCGTGCCATAATCATATGGTAAATGAGCCTCATCGCTTTTAGGTTTACGAGCCGTGAAGTGGCCAAGTCCCGCCGACTGGCGCGATCGCGTTTCACCGCGGGAGAAGATCGACTGCGCTGTCCTGGGACACTGTCCAAGGAGGTGTTAATTTCGCTGGGAATCGACGCGATGATCGCCCTGTCAACATCATCGCGAGCCACCGTGAGTTATTACCGTGTTCTTAAACTGCCGCCGCGCAGAAACCGTTTCCCTGATCGCTGTTTACGACCGCTGATTATCTTCCATATTTCAGGCTAGACTATTTTTTACTGGGCACGTTACATTGTTTTTCTCGGGAGCCTTTTTGTGACCGTTCAAGATTGCTTGCGATCTTGCAGAACTTGTATGATTTTTATATGGCCACATTTTTGTTGCCTTGCAGTATTTGTTTGGTTCCATGTTTCATTACAGAGATAATGGACCTGTCTAATAAGTAAATTCACTGACACGTCCACATCCGTTACACTTTGCTGACAGGGTTCTTAGTGGGTATCCTGTTTACGAAAGCACTAGAGTAAACGGAGAGACTTTTTGGTTACATAACTCTTTCAATGCCGAGCGAAAGTATCGTACCTATGCGAAAAATACCGGACCAATTTGACGCATTTGCTAAGGTTTAGGAAAATGCTCATGAAAACCAAAGTAAGAATGATACTTACAAAATTCAAAAAGGAGCACATTCCAGAATAATGAGGGGATAAAGTAATACCAATTGTATTGAAATATTTGTTGAAAATCATACGAATAACGTAAATATAAAACAATATGAAAAAGAGAAAAATCAGTTCCCTTTTTGGAATCACTATTTGTACTAAGAAGAATTTAATCATAGCTTTATGTGTGTGTATGTATATATATATATATATATATATATATATATATATATGTATATATATGTAGCACTAAAAGGATTAAATGCGAATTTAGACTTTGTACTTTGGACGTGCATCTGCTAATTATGTCTTTACACCATTCCACTGATTCCATATATTTTCATTGTCAACGAAATTTGGTTACTGGTTGAATTAATTTCCAGTTACAGTCACATTAACTTTCAGCGGATGTTCACTTATTCATCGAACACGACTAGATATGTCACTGTTGCTGCACTACGGATGAATCTACAGATTCATTGATACGCATTCAATTTATCAAAAGTAGAGCTCAGCTCTATTTCGTTCAGAATTCACTTTTTTCGAAACAATATTTACACATTTCACTGCTGTCGAATCATCGGGGATGAATATCCAAAGTGCAAAATTTAAATTCGCCTTTATGCTATAATATATTCGATTTCCTTAAATTAAATTGAATTTAAACACTCAATAATTGTACGAAATTCATTATACTCTTTAATTCATTTAGACTTCAATAAAATTTCTAACAGAATATGCAAGTCTCTTTGAATTACAGCTTAAAGAGTAACGTGCATAAAATGGATCTTCGTAAACGAAAAATGGATAATAATACAATAAATGAGATGTTAAAATGTCACTAAACCAAACCTCGATAAGATTTGTCTAAAAGTGAGTTTGAGAACCTTTGCTTCGAATTTTGAACCGTAAAGCACAGGAAGGGACCAGTGACAAATGGGGTTAAATTACCGATAATTTATTTCTCGGGTCATTAGCGATGGACTAGTCAATGTGAGACCGCCCAGCTGATAGTTGCGTCAATATGACTCTATTCTGGGAGTCCCCAGATGGTATCATGACCGTATTCTGCGATTCGTTGATTATATCGGAGAATTCCCGGAAAAGGAACAGAAAATTACAGGAATTTGTTTACTTGCATTACGTCCAACAACATGAATAAACAAACTTGTTTATACAATGCCACCACGTTCTTCTGCACTAGAAAGTAAGTAGAATTTAGAATAAACGAAATGTATACTTTCAAACTGACGTATACAACTGGCTGTAAAATTTTAAATATAGAACTTAATTTATAAATTATTATAGGAAAACCGGAATGGAAAATAAATTTCCTTGACTGTCCAAAAGATCGTGTTAGAGATATGATAGTAACTTCATTGGAAGCAAAACAGGGATGAAATTTTCAGCATGTATATCAGTCATCAAGAAGTAACAAATGCATTTTTTAAATTATCATTATAAACTCAGATAAAAAAGTGAAAAACAACAGTTTTGTTAAACTTTTTTATTGCAAGTAATAGTCAATTTAAAAAAAAAAAGATAAATAGTAGTTAAATATTAGTTAATAGCAGTTATATAGAAAAATAAAAAAAAATTTTTTTAAATTCAGCCCCTATAACATTTATAGACAAACTCAAATCATATAGACTAGTTTTGAAAAATGTATACCGTTTTAAATGTATTGACTCAGTATGCTCCCCACTGTGTATAATATAAAGGATATGTTATATCTTACGAAATTCGCGGATGGAATTCTCGCGTTATCTGAAGTTATCAAACGAATTACAGCAAGCGTAGTTCTTAACTTAGTTATTAACTGAGCAGTGCTCGGTAGTCTGCATACGCGATTAGCACACTGTAATGCACTTCCCGGAATTCGCGTTACCCTTAACGTATCGTTTGCATCAAACGGTAGCGATCTACCGTCGAACGAGCAGCGATATTCGAATGCAAAGGATTGCTAATTGCAGCGCGACGTCCTCCTGAAATAGAGACGCAATTAACGGCCGGCTACAATCAAGAAACAGTAACATGAATTAAACCAATAAGGAGAGCTACAACGAAGCTTATCATCCCTGAACAAACCCATTAGCTTCACGATGCCAGAATGGAGAGCGACTCCGGACGTCCGACAGAACACATTCTCGCGAGGGCCGGACACAGAAACGTCGTCGCGCACGTTCCAGCGGCGGGCTGGCTTTCAGAGACACCACGGCCAAGATACAATCGAGATTACAGCACGGAGCCACCGCGATTCGCCAATTAAAGCCCATAGAGGGTCCCGCTCGATAATCACGCGCTCGTGAAACACGGTACGCGGCACGTAATACGGTTATCGTTGCATTTGGAGCGGCGATCTGTCCTCGGTTACCGTCGCGATGAAACTTCTATGGGTATCGTCCAGAACCATGATGAATCTTATGGGATCCATTAAACGTACCAGCGAAAACTTGCTTTATATGTCCTGGCTACGAAAAGCGTTCTAACGCTAGTGAGTTCACGATCTTCTCAATCTTACTGCGCTACTAGTTGTAAGTTTACGATTCTCTAAGACTTGCTAAACAACCAATTGTCAGTTTAGTATTTTCTGAAAGTTAATACACTATTAATTGTAACTTACAGTTTTCTCAAATTTACTATGGTACTCATCGCAAACTTGTGATCTTCAAAGTCCTATTGCACTACTAACTGTACGTTTACAATTTTCTGGTATTTAATAGATACTATTTGTAAGTTTACGATTTTCAAGTCCTTATTACACTATTGAGTTTACGATTTTGTAGAATTTACTATACTACTGAGTTTCTAATTTTCCTGTACTCACTGCATTAATAAGTTTCTGAACTGCTACAATGTCGTAAACGAGTATTGTATTATAGAATAGTAAATACGGGATCATTTTAAAGTTTGAAAATTTGATTTTTATAATGCAATATTTATTTTATAGTAAGATAGTTTTAGACGGCATCATAGGGGAAGAACTGAAGATATCCCGAAAGTGCTATAAATTAAAACATTTGTAGGAACATTGGAAATATTTTTTTCTCCGTTCAATCTGCATTTGAATATTAAAATTACAATTTTTACGACGGCCACCGATAAGTAGATGTACGATCTTTTTAACTGTTTTATGGAACAGACTGGAATGATAAAAAAATCATACACGGAATTTCAATAAGTCGTTGTAACAGAGAAGCTTCAATTTTGAAGTCTATGTTAGATTTAGTCATGGTTGAACTAAAAACATGGCTCAACCAAATGCCAACTTGAATGAAAAATATTCTTGAATTATTTACCTGCATAATTGGAAAGGTAATAACTACAAAATTAAATGTTAAATAGACGCATTTATAACTTCATTTAATTCAATTCGATTCAAGAAAAATTTCCAAAGAGAAGGTACCTCGTTATGTACATTAACAGTAGTGCTCTAACTACGATTTGTGTTCAGCACTGTGAACATTATTGTTCAGGATCCATTCGGAACCAGACTGGGAAAATTCATGTCTGAATGTCAAGTTTCTGACAACTAATTTCAATTTTCACATGTTTCGAGAAAGCCTCTAGAAAAACTAACGCATCTAAGAGGAGTACCATAGAATATATATTAAACAAAATCGACAAATAAAAAGATAAATGATAGTAAGTATACCGAATGATATTTTATCAGAAAGGTCCGCCGTTCGAGGGTTAATAAGCTCGATGAATCTTCAATTGTGCTCGTCGCATTCTAAAGAATCAGTACCTCAGTTATGTCCCACTCGAAACAAGTGCTTCTTAGTCGAAGTGCTGATCAATCGAAACTATTCAGTTAAATTCGAACTCATTTACGCAACTCTCGATCCCTCCTTGACATAACGGTCCTCGTACAACGATAACCGGTCACGGAGCAGAAGGAGGTCTGTTCGACGGGTTCCCCTTTCAATTCGCACCCTCGCCAAGTTGGCTAGAGATCGAGAGAGAGAGAGAGAGAGAGAGAGAGAGAGAGGGAGAAGGGGGGTGGTTTCCGGAATTTGTAAGGAATTTCGTTCGTGCATCTAAACAATATCCCGCGGAGCATCACGGCTGGAGATGTTATTGGGATTAGGGTGTAGGCGTATCCCGACGACGACAACGACCACGAAGACGTGGAAAGAGACGGTGGAAAGCCGGCGGAGTGGCATCTGTTGCGCCTCCATGAGCAACATTTACATAATCGCCCGGCTCCACGGTAAGACGAACAGTGGCTGCATACCGTTTCCCGACACGCGGCTTCTTTCTCCCGCGCTCCACAAGCAAATCCATCGACTGCCACTCACTTTGCCATTGTGAGCAAGACGGCCGAGTTGATGCGCAATTACTTAAAAATACACCCACTCGTGGGTCGGGCAGGGCCGAGCCGGGCGAAGATGGAACAGAACGGGACGGGACGGGCTGAGTCGGCGTGCCCGGTACCCAGCTGCCGGAGGATCGGCCGCTTTGAATGACAAACGTTCGCTCCGCGGTGTGGAAGAAGTATTTCATGGATAGGACATCACGGATCTTTGAGACTCCATTGTTGCTTGCCTTCAGACTTTCTGCTCCGTGTTTTCAATTCGTTTGTTGGAGTAATTCGGGGCTTGATGTGAGAGCACTTAACATTGTTAGGGGACGTATTCTTTATTTATTGATGTCTAGACCGGGCAACATTTATGCCTGTTAAGGCGGGCCTTCAGCTGAAAATCAAATACTAGTAATTTTCCAAATAAAATTTTGAAAAAATATAGTTTTATAATATTTTTGACACGGTATCGAGTTATGTAAACATTAATTTTCCTACTTTCATTTTTGACTAACCAAAAAAATCTTTTTACGAACAAATTATCGAATTGCAAAACCCATACAAAATTTCCCTCAATATTACGTACGCAAATCATAGTAAATATGTTAACTTGAAAACTTTATTTCTGTCCGAGTTATTTTGATTTCAACATTAATGAACTGTACTATAGCTGTATACATGGCGTATCAAAATTATCGTAACTCCGAGAAATGTGGAGTTCCTGAAGCCATTTGAAGTAACTTTTTCCTTAGCGGAAATGTAGTCCGCAGCTTTGTTTACGACTTATTAACGAAAAACAGTGGCCAATGAAAGGCCAGCGATGAAACTTTCAATGTACTATAGCAAAGGAGGGGGCTACGCCCAGGCTCCGAGCCAAGTTCGAAGGAATGAACAAGTCTTGAAGCGTAAATTTTCCGAATTTTTGTTTACTACGTGACAGTGATAATTTGAAGAAATACGCTGTTCATCTTTATTTCAGAATGTCTGAAGAATATCCAGTAATTTTTCTGCGATGTGTACAGAGGAGATTAACAATAAATAACACTGTCGTAGTACGTAAATGATATTGTAATTTAAATAATTCCGTGTCCGAATAGAATTCAGCGAATACGTTAAATTATGTAATGGATTTGCTTGTTCAACAATGCCAGAAATGTTATTAATAATACATATGTATAATGTATGAAGAACAGCACAGCTGATCCGTATACGACCATTGGCCCCTCCCCTCTTTGGATTGGCCCCGGCCCCCTTTTGGGCTCACCCGTCCCCTTTTTGTATTAGCCCCTCCCCTTTGGGTTTGGTCCCTCCTCCTTTTGGGTTGACTAAAAAAAAGTTACTTCAAAGATACAAGTTACTGCAAATGATAATTTTGATCCACACTGTATACAGCTATAGTACAGTTAATTAATGTTAAAATCAAAGTAACTCGGACAGAAATACAATTTTCAAGCTGACATTCTTACTATGATTTGTGTACGTAATACTGAAAAAAATTGTGTATGGATTTTGCAATCCGATAATTTTTCACAAAAAGATTTTTTTTATTCCTCAAAAATGGTAGTAGGAAAGTTAATTTTTACATAATTCGATTCGGTGTAAAAAATACTATGGAAATATATTTCTTCAAACTTTTATTTGGAAAATTACCGGTATTTACACAATGCTGCCATACATGCTGCGATGTATTGAGTTAATTTTCAGTTCAACTGGACTTCGCCAGGTATAAATAAATAATAATATATGTGCACATGCTGCCATATTAATATAGGAAACGTTAATATTGCGGGCTCGGTTTAGAAACAGTAACATTCGAAGTACAGTTTGGTGGTAACTACATTCACTAGCAGTAGCTATAAATGTATTTATTGGCAATAACCTATAAAAATCTTTATCGATCGTAAGTATTACGCAGAATTTTGTTGACTTCGCTCTTTACACATATCCCTTTAGCTTATATTTTTATCTCAGCATATGTCTCCGTGGCTTTCATTTTTATGTGACAGTTAATAATAATAAAACTAGCTAGAATTCATTATATAATCTCCTATAAAGCTTCAGGTCGCTTTTCCAAAGCTTTTCCTAAATGTAACAAAAGCACTGCGAATTTTCGTGCATTTATAGCAATCCGTGCCGAAAATGATTTGAGAAGATTGTAATGCAATATACACGACCGTTTAAAAATGCTTGGACAGGCGAATAAGTGTCCATTAGTATTATTAGGGTTAAACATTTAATTAACTCAATCATGTTTCAATAATTAAAAGGTAAAAGAATCTACATTTTCAAATACTTCAAGTTGCGTAGATAATTTATGGAGCTCCCTGGTTCGATTAATCCAGCTGTACTCGTACCTATACTCACTAATGCATTGCAAAGTGTAACGCTTATAAAATTCAGTAATTATTTCACAACTATTTTTATTTCATCGCAATAAGGAAAGTGTTCACGTACTTTGAGTGGCAGTGTACCCACCATTTTGTCGAATAAAAGTGTTTATTGAAGCAACAATCTTCCATCGGAATCCCATCGGCGGGAATCGGTCCTTAAAAAGTGACTTTGCATAACGACGCGGAGTCTAGTAATAAGCGAATGACGTACTCGGTGAAATGAATTCATAATGACGATAAAATTGACATTATCAGATCCGAGAGAGAAAGAGAAAGAGAGAGGGGAGGTGGAGAGAGAATCGGTTATTGTCAAATGTAAAAGAGGTACTTGGGACGCGCCATTACTTAAAAATCTCTCTCCGTTCTGTCGGTTGCGTCTGAGAGGAAACCAGCAAGCATTGATGCCGATGCAGATGGATATTCGACAGGGGAATCTCCGTTTTAATGTTGACGAAGGAGACGAATTGTAAGCCGGCCGTTCACCGTGTACCTCGGATGGCAAACGCCGCATCAACTATCCTCGAGGAAATGTTTTCGAAAAGAGTGGCGTCTTGGCGTCCATTAATACGGGTCATTATACTCCGCAGTTACAGCTGTCTTGTCCCGTGGATCCGCAAGAATGGAGCCAGCCGTCTTGAAGGAATCTGTCGGCGACGTTGTCGTTCGCATTTTTGTTTTATTAAAAGTCGCGAACTTGCGCCGGGGACGTCTCCGTCGAGAAGAAAAGACATTCCGATCCGGCCGCTACAATAAAAGCTCCGGAAAAGAGAAATCTTTATTGCAGCTCGCGGCGAGGCACGGAATCGGCAATTTAATCGAAGCATTAATTGACGGAAAGAATGTGGGTTGCCTTATACAGAATATTCAAAGTAGCTGCTGAATATGTAATTTTCATGTACAAAGCCGAAGCAGGAAGAAGCGTATTATTTTCTATTGAAACGTTGCAACGTTTATAGTTTATGTCCCTTAAATTTACATTTTATTACTTTAACTTTTGCATATTATACTGCCACGGGACCTCTAAGGAATAGCCTGATTTTGTTAAACAAATATCGCGATAATAAAACCGTCTCGCTTAAAATGTCAAGCATATCTAGATTGCGGTACTAGAAGCGACGCTTCTACAGGATGTCTTAGAGAGGTAGGGATTTTGTTGTATTTTCCGATGCTAATATTTACGTGAGCTAATATACAATATGGACACTATCATTTTTCATTACAGGTTTACTTTAGAAGGAGCGGTATATTTCTTATTATCTATATATTTTCACGCAGATGCAAGATGCAACGGAACGTATAAAACGATGGAGATTTTCACACATTCAAAGAATAGCTATAAAGTACCTGTCCACTTTGCACCAATTAGTACATTCCTCTTTCAGCAGCATTAATTTTCATAATTACTAAAACATGTCTAGAGTAATCTTTGCATACAATACTCTGCTCCCAAGATCCTTTTCTTCTGAGCCACCCTATGTTGAAACGGTAAGCAGCCTACGGTTTATTTCTACAAAAATCGAGGCTATCGCGTGGAAGTCTCGAGAACAGAATATTTCCATGTCGCGTTCATTGTCCTACTTTCGACGGCAGTACTCGAATAAAACTGTCAATGCCGGGTAACGAGGTGAAGCTTTGCAGGGAACAGGGTACGGTAAAAACGAGGGGGGAGACGAAAACGGCGAGGCTGGACGGAGCGGGACGCGTTAATGGTATCTCTAATCGTAAATCCGATCAGCCTTATAATAGAAACATATTTATATAAGCGTGTCGTTATACTATCACGCCCACGGCGGCATCGGAAACGCCCGGTAGACGGCATGTGATATGATTTGCATGGCGTAGAACGTCTACCGAGCCGGCTGCCAACTCGCTCCCGGTACCCCGTCTGCCGTGTGGGAGCTACACGCCACACGTATTACCAAGACACGTGTGCCCAGAATCTTTAGGTTCCACCTACGGACCGATGGAGGCGTGCAACGCGCTACACTGCATACGTAACGAAAGCATTTCGCATTAACCGCATCCACCGGCGCGCGATGCGCATCCCCCACAGTGGTGTATCGTCGCCATCATTATCCTCGCGAGCGATCAGGCTAATGCACTCTTACCAAATTCCATATTTCGGAGAATGTCGACGAAGGCGTACCCTTTCTCCCTAAATCCTTCGAGGATTTCCTATTTTCGGAAGTGGAACGGCCGATCGAATCAAATAAATGGATGCTTCTGCGGGCGAGATACGAATCGGGAATTTCCCTTTTCCGACGCATTCACAGGCTACAGGCTGACCCATTTCTGCCTTCGGAATACAGTCAACGCTTTCAATTGGGCCGTGCTGGATTTTGAGGACAATGATGCTTTTAAAGGTTTCCGACTTTGTCCTCTGACGCTTTGAACTCGGCTAATGCATGCGACTGCAAGGAGAAATCCAGTGTGTTACAATTTCAAGAAATTTAAGTTTATGCGATAATCGAGTTATAGGGTATAGGATGTAAGCCTTCAGCGGAAATGATATCGTCAAAACATATTTTTGAAACACTACTAATAAGAAGAGTTAGTGACCAGCGCTTTAAATAAAGATATCGAGAGTGAAACTTCTTTGCAAGCACAGATATGTACTCTAAAGTACATCTTTGTGTGTTGGAGACAGAAAAATACTGTTTTTAACATTTTCTTTGCTATACTTGCATTTGTATGATAGTACATTAATCAGAGTTGGCGGAATGTAATTTGATTAATGATTATTATGATATTATTATATAAATTGTATTATATATAATATACAATTCTTATTATAATGATTATAACTAATTTATACGGATTATAACTAAAGTTTACTAAACGTAACTAATTTATAAATTAGTTAGGATTAATTTATAACACATTTGTTATAAATTAGTTATAATAAATAAAGAGTTATAATCATTAATCAGATTATTTCTTGCTCAAATTTAACATTTGTAAAAGTTTAATAAAAATGGGCCAGCCTTTTACGTCGAGGAAAATGATTCAAGAATGGAGTAAACTGTCCGGACAATTCAATATTCCATACGGAAATGATATTTATTAATTCTCAATGAACTCTGGACAATCTATTTCTAAATATACGTCTATTAAAATTTTATTATTTTAATAAAAGTATTTTATTATATATAACCTTGATATAACCTTGTATTATTTGACAAGAACAAGAATGTAGCTTAAGAAGAAGCAAGATAAATACAATTGAGAAGTTATATTCAACGTTGAGATTAACACTCGCATGTATACCAGTGATTTAACGTCGTAACATTCAAAAGTTACGAGCTCTATTCTGACGTTTAACTATCAAAGGTTAAGTGCTATTAACTATTAAAAAGGCTAAGTGCTATTGGATAGTTGACAAAATTAGTCGTCCTAAACCTTGCGATTTAATCGCCACTAATTATTGAGTAAAGCGATAAATTCAGCGTACAGAAGTGTATAATAATCGCCTACCGCTAATCGAAACGCAAATTGCTGTTAGCCAGTGTACATTCGCGCGCAGTCCATAGTCCAGCGATCACGATGGACAAGCCGTCCATAAAACTGCGCTGCTCTAAATGAATTCCTTAGATCCTATCATCGAACCAGAATTCCCCGAGATCACGCTCAATTACAAACGTGCCCCGTCGGTCCTGCTTTGGCGCAGTTCCTCGTTTCCATCACCTTAACTAGAATTAATGTAACTTTCACCCGGCGTCAATTTATCTCGCCCATCGGCCGATGAATTTTCATTCGGCCTTTTTTCCCGCGGCGAGCCGCCTATTTGCTTTTCTGTTTGACATTTTACAAGAACTGGTCGCGCGCTTGCTGACACTAATCGCACGATCTTCGCGAGTTCACGGCAATAAATACCGCGGCCGAGGCAGCACGCACGAATGCCGGGAACTCGGAACAGGTCGTTCAGCCATTAAAAATCCCGATGTTCTCGGGACTTACTTGGCGGAGGAAGAGAGAAAGAAAGAAAGAAAGAAAGAGGGAAATAGGGAAAGAGAGAAGTTGCAGCAGCGTATCGCGTTCCCATCTATACGTATACGAGTTCCCCGGTTGGTTGCCGTTCTTCGCAGGTTAGGCGTGCTTATTAGGGTCGCTGCCGCTTTTACGCGACGAAGTTTCAATGAGTCCGAGATTATGCTTGGCGTGCCTCGTCGACGGGATATTAACCGCGGTCGGGCAAGATACGGCCGCAATACACACGGCGCGCAGCCCCGGCACAATAGAGCGATTAAAACGGAGACAAGGAACCGTCGTCGACGGTTTTCCATCGAATCGGCGACAGTTGAAACGGGTGAACCGCGAGGCGCAATGAGCAGCCTCGAAGACACCGCATTATGTCTTTGTTAGCCGGCTATCGAGTGGCTGCGGCTGGCTCGCGGAAGGAACAGCCGCCGATAAACCGGCGACCCACATTCGGCACCAGCGAGTCGGCGCGTCCCTCGGGGCGCCTAAAAATTTCGCGCGAGGGAAAACGGAGAGAATGTAAATTATCGGCACGCTTTCAACGTGAAACTGGAGCTGTCCCGGGATTTGCCTAATCGATTCCATCTTCGATGCAAAGGGCCGCTTACATAAGCACTCCGATACGCTCCGAGTGCTCTTATCCGGCAGGGCTCCAAGAAATGTAGGCGAATCCAACCTGAGGAAAATGGAAGCCCGTGCATGAAGGCCGGGCGTGCGTTCGTTCGCGCACAGGTAATGGAAAACCGTGCAACGCTATTTGTGGATCGGCGGGGAATCTGTACTTGGCGAATTGGAGATTATTTAAGTGTGAGTGGCTGCGCGTTCCGGCTCGTGGCTTTATCCCCTAGCCACGTAATTCGTTCACTTTGATCGGAAAAATCATTTCCGGGCGGGGACGGAACCTCTTATCCCCGAATGTTGAGAAGTTTTTTAACATTATCGAAAACTGTATTTAGTGTAGGACCAACCGATCTTTTCTATGTAAAGTGTAGAAAGCTGGAAACTTTTAAAACC
The DNA here is from genome assembly GCA_028455555.1 of Augochlorella aurata. Lineage (NCBI taxonomy): Eukaryota > Metazoa > Arthropoda > Insecta > Hymenoptera > Halictidae > Augochlorella > Augochlorella aurata. The sequence continues at coordinate 14,908,050 of CM052161.1, read as the reverse complement.
TTCGGTAAATGAAAATTATTTATGGAATAGAAATGATAAAATATGTGATATTTCTACCGTGTATGGACAATATGCAGAAGAAAGCTAAAACTGACCCAAAACTGTTCTAAATCTGCCCTATATCTGTCCTAAAATTGCCCTAAATTTGTCCTAAAAGTGATCTAAAACTGTCTTAAATCTGTCCCAAAATTGTTCTACATCTACTCTAAAGCTAGCCTAAGACTGTCCTAAAACTGCCTTAAATCTGAACTAAAACTGTCCTACATTTGGCCTCATACTGTCTTAAAAATGTTCTAAATCTGCGTAAAACTGTCTTAAATCTGCCTCAAAACAGATCTAAAACTGTCCTAATCTACTCTAAATAAGTCCTACCAATCAAAGAAGTCGTCACCTATCTAGTACATCAAATCGATATTCGACTGTACAGTATAAGCTCGCCTCTAATTGATCGACGAAATCAAATAGGGGCATGGATAACAAACTTCCTAGTAAAGACTATCGCAAGCCATCAATTACCCTGTTTTCTCTCTAGTTGACTGACTGACCATTACCACTACGTTTTAGACGATGGTGGCACAGTGTAATACAAAGTTAGCCACTTTGTCGGGACAGGTTGCAGGATAATCAAGAACGTCTGACAGAGACAAGGATTAATTTACTTCTTCATTCCTTGCTTGAAATTAATAAGAAATTTACTTGTTGCATTGTTTATTAACAATCTTATAGTTTGATGTATAAAAGATGAGTACACCGAAAAAAAATAATGGCATAACTAAACACGACATCAAGGGTGGCACTTGTCCGATTAATCACGTGCTACGGAAAAAGGTGTGTGACAACTAAATTCAATGGGAATTCATTCTCAGGTAATTGCTGATGTTTACGCAAACGAAATCGTTGCTATTGTGAAATAAGTTCAACTTGACAATATTTCTAAAGACTTCCTGATTGCGATGCACTTCATTTAAGTTTGCATAAACGTCGATAAAAATCTAGCTGTTTACAAATATCCACAATACATTTATTAATCACAAACTTTCGAACTCAATAATACGACCAAACAAAAACAGATGTTTAAATAGATTTACATCGATGACGTATATTTTACTGACGAAGTACGATTTGCCATGATTTAAATACGAAGCTTAAAAACACGAAAACTAGAAGTGGAACGAGTTTGACGTAACCGAAAACCGTCTAAACATTTCGTTACCGACACCCCAGTTAATTATACGTACCGGAATCACCTTCACTGTTATCGGAACCAGACTGGTTTTGTTCCCTGATTGAACGTATCGACAATCGATGAAACCAATCCGGCCAATCATCAGGCGGCGCAGCGACGGGAGCCCAGAATCCAGAAACACCGGTAGGTATTTCTTCTTACCTGTTCGCGACCGGTATGCGTTGTTCAGACGCATTTCGCATAATCGCTCGCGGAACTGGCACGGCCGCCGCAAACATCGTCTGCGGTGCGACGACCAGTTTAGGCGCTTCCGCACATATTTGCCAGCGCGTAGGTTACATCGGTCGCGCGGCCGTGGAACACCGTTCCTACGGATCGGTATCTGGATCGTTGGGGGGAGGAGACAGAGAGATAGCGATAGAGGCAGAGAGGGTGAAAACGAAGCTTGAGGATCAGCGAAGGGAACTGTACGGATAAGGCACGGTCGCGTAAGAAAGTTATTTACGCAGTGATGATCTTATTTGCCGAGTAGTTTCCGCACAATGGCGACGCATCCGCGGAGAGCGGAATCCTCGGGAATCGGGAAGCCGGCTGCGGGTAGCCGAGCCACGACAATACTGACACCGGCAACAACAACAACAACAACAACAACAACAACAACAACAAGAGCAACAACAATGAGAAACGAGCCGGCTTGGGTACGCGAGGTTGGCTCGTGTGTAGCGGAGAGGAAATGCGATAAGAGGCAGGGATAGGGCCCGCGATACGCGCGACTACGACCGTCTCGCGATCATTAGGTAAATGGAAATGCTATTAAAGCGGTGTTCGTCCGCCGCGTCAAAACCGCCGTTTCTGGGACGTCGTTAGGCAACTTTATGCCCGGCGCCCACCAACGGGCGCCGATACACCGCGCGCCCGCTCTAATTAAGATAAGAAAAAGGAAGTCGCAGGTGCTGCCCGGTTCGATGACTGACGTCGTCCTCCTCCTGCTTCTCCTACTCCTCCTTCTTGTCGTCCCGTCTCTTTCCAACTCGAGATTATTCCGTGAACGAGGGGTCGATCGTTACCGCGACCTCGACCCCGCGCCTCGATTTATATCCGACGAATAGCGCCGGTTAATCCCAGGGTTAATCGCTCCGGATCAGCTTAGCTCGATTCAAATTAAGTTGAACGGGCTTGTTGGCGCTCGCGGTGTAATTGATTGACGCCGCCCGTCATACGAGCCCGGCTTTTTTCACCGAAATAACTGTTGTCCTCGGCCTGCGGATAATTGCGTTAACTGAATCCCTGCTACGGTCTGTGTTTGCTGTCAATTAGCTCAGTCTTTTTATTCTGTTCCACTGATCTGTAACCGGTGATCGTTGCTGGCCTTTTTTTAGAAACCGACTATTTCTTGGTAACTTTGTAAATTCGGCATATCTTGACGACTCTAGCGATCTTAAAATGTTTCGTACCGTACAGTGATTTTCTAGTACAAACATGTGATATCAGGTAGTGCCACTAAAAAGTCTTTTCATTATATTTACGATTAGTGCAGTATTATTTACCGTCATTATTTATCATTAATAATAATTATTATTATTACTATTATGCAGTATTATATTATACTATTATTATACAGTATTTGCGTGTATACACTGTGTTCTTTAGAAGACCAGCTACATAAAGATTTTCTTTATCTTGAATGATAGGAGAAACACTACAAACACAGTTTTATTTTAAAACTATCGACCGTAAAAGTATGCTTGGGTTAAGAAATTTATTAAATTATTTACTACGAGTGCCCTTATAACTGCACCAACTGTTAAACAAAAAAATATAAAACTACAAAGAGGACCAATTACGTTTTAAATCTTGTTTATCGGAATCAAAGTGGAAGTAAAAATGAACCAGAAATAAGGAAACGTTTTCCATTGTTAAATTTCTACTGGAAATTCTTCAACCATTTAATCGAGCATTATGGTAGAGTGATCGCTGGCGGAGCAAGACCGTTACGTTAAGAAGTAGACCGCGAAAATCGATGGAATCGAGGCAGCAGCGCTGCGGTTCGTCGCGGAATACAGCGTCTGGACTTTTCACGTGTTAATGGTCTTTAGTTCGTCAGCGTGGCCAGCAATTCTACCGCAACAGATTCCCAACAACAAAGGATATTTAACTCCCGTTCGCAGACACCAGAGCGAAATGAGTTTGGCTAACTACCTGTAAGCCGCTTACGAACTATTAGAGCACACAAAAGCGGTTAAAGGTATTCCCGTCCTCTTTTTGCTTGTTCCAGCGTCCGTTGAGTCACGGCGCGGCACGGCGCGGCGGCAAAAATTTAAAAACCATTATTAAATGAATCCCTTTTGAACGCCTCAACTCAGCCGTCAAGCTTGTACACCGCCGGCTCCCCGTGAATCGTAAAAACGTATCGAACGTCATAAAGAATTAAAGTCGGCCAGCGTGAGCCGCTGATATTCCGCCAATGGAACACCGTGAATCGACCGCCGCCGCGATGCTTCGCAAACATTCACCGTCGCATCTAGGAAGCTGTCGAGTTCGCGCGGCAACGCACAAACAAAATTACAGAACGGAGAAATAATACGACCGCGGGGTCGACAAACCCTAAGCGTGGCTGAAAGCGTTTTAATAGATGCGACCGGCGAACGAAGAACGCTGATACCGGAATTGTTCGTACTCCTGCATTTCCGGTTTAACGATCGGCCGTGATACCTGGCACAACAACGCTTCCCTGCAGCTGCGTTTTTCCGCATTCTGTTTTCCCGGCTCGCGTGTACACGTCTCGCTCGCAGCATGATCGATCGACACACCGATCTCCGCTCGAAGACAAGCCGCCGCACGTCGCCGCGCGAAAGATAGTTTCGATCCGGGTGTAGTGCCGTATAATGGATGCTATTAGTCTGTGGACACAGGTGTTAACGTCTCCCGGACAATTTTCTTTTATTATTGTTTAGCGCCGCGACGAATTACTCCGGCCCGAACGGCGTTGGCTCGGCTCGGCTTCCTGTTTGTACCTCGTCAAAATTATGTAGTGCTGCAAGTTAATTTATGTACTCACCGGCTGATGGTGCGGAGCCCCGTTGGCGAGCGAAGTTTCCTTCGTAGCTCGTTTTGAGAAGCACTTCAAGCAACAAACATTTCCAATTTTATCTGTGCTGCGCGAATTTCGAAAACGGCGACTTCGTTGAAGCACGTGAAGCGTGAAAAGTGATTCTCATTAAATTTTTAGAATGAGATTATATACTAAAATGAAATAATGCATCGAAATCTTCTTGTAAATGGATTAAAGATTGACTCAGTACATAGAAGAGAGCAATTGGCAAGGATCAGTCGGTGAAATTAAGTGTGAGTAGTACGAATGATCTAACCTGTTCGAACAAAAGAATCGTGTTACATTATACAGCCAACTTAAATAGGGTTCTAAATCTGTAATCTTTTCGTCTATTTTTCAGAAATATTAATTTTCCCATAAAAGAAAAATAACGCTAATAATATTGATAATAATAATAAAATATTTAGTTAAATTTTTTCGCAACTTTTGAAAGATCAAATCCATTTCCAATAACTTCAAACCTCTTTAGCGACCTCGAGAGGCTGCAGGAACTGCCTAACAAGTAATTAAACTTCGCTTAGCGCGCTCTTCGATGGGTTTACCCGGTGGTCAACGCACTCTGTCATAAGATACCCTGCCAATCGCAAAATCCCACCAGGAGACCGTGCATTTTTCACCGGGTAAAAAAGGTTCCTCCGGCCAACGGTTAATTGTACAGGCAATTAAGATCCGCCCGGCACAGACGAGTGTCTACCAATACTGAAACCCGGTTGTATACACATATTGACGTATTAAATTACGGGAGCGTCGGTGTCGGCGGTCCAGGCGGCGCCGCCGGACCGACGACGTATCGCGGAATCGCTAATGGAATACTCTGGTCCGGCGTATTGTCGAATTCCGCCGTTCCGCCGGATAAAAGCCGTTAATTCGCAACCCCCTTAACGGGCCACACTAATGATTCCGTTTTGGCTTGGCGGTTCGAGCTGTCACCGAGCCGTCACGCGCAGATGCATCATGTCCAGCTTATTCCTCCCTTTCTCTTTCTCCACTCTCCGCCGCGGCGAACTCTCTGTGTTACAGTGTGACGCGATACTCTACCTCCTATCGATTCGGTTTCAAAATGATTACGAGTGTAGCGTACCTTCTACTGTGAAACGTAAGAGGTCTCTCGCACCGAAAATACCAGACAATGGTACAGTACTTTTACGACTACTTTCCAACGAGAAAGATTCCGACTCGTTTCCGTCTAAACATTTGAACGCTTTGATAATCGCCAGATTCGTGCACTTCTGTAGAACAGTTTCGAAATGTTACTTTCAGGGCTCGGTAGTGGCAGTGTTAGTAAAACTGTGTTAGTCACAAAACCTGTGCGAGTAAAATCACGTGCTTCTGGAGCATTCGGTGCAGTTTTTTTTCTTGCATCGTACAATATAGTTGTAAAGTTAGGAATTTTATAATGCTTTCTTGCAACCAAGCATTAAATATACCGGATTTGCACATTGGCAAGAATATCCTCATTCTCACCGACTCACAGCATAATTAAGACTCTCCAAAAACCGATTTTTCACTCTGAATGCAATAACTACCTCATTGAAATTAAAAGCATATATATTAAATATATAAAAGATAGCAATAACTTCATTCAATTTATCTTGCCTATTTAACTTTATTCTATTTCCATACCAGAATTGATTGAAATGCGTAAGTTGACTTACTTTCGGAAGGAGCGACTAATATTTATAATGCCTGTACTGGACATTATTAGAATTCAACATCATGTAACATAAGAATATAATTATTAATTTCTGATAACTATTATATATAATGTAGAAAATTGTAGTCTGCTGTATAAGCCTCGTGTGGTTAAAAGTAATAATAATAAATACTTCCTTCTAACTGTCACTTTTAGTGAATATATGATAGAAATGCCACCATCTGAAATTCAAAATTCAATTAGTCCTCTTTTCCTCTTTTATATCAATTGAAAATTGACTATCATATCTCAAACAAATTAAAAAAGTCATTCTGTAATTTTTTATTATCATTGTAACATTGTTCTTATTCTTCAAAAAAATTTAAGTTTGTCCTTTGTTGAGTTTTCTGACAAAAGATGTGTAGTTTCAACGTCTTTAATGTTCCGACACTTACCGTCAAAGTTTTAAAGAATATTATTATAATTGCATTGATGGCAAAAATGAATAGGTGAAATGCAAACAATAAATGCAGCAGATTTCAACAATACTTTTTGATTATTTAGGAATCAGACGGAATCTTTTATTTAACTCCTGTTTGGTGCAATCAAAGTAGAGAATTTTTATTTGGCATAAAGATCCGCGGTCTGAATATTATAGTTAACTATATCAAGAAATAAATCCTGAGACAAAAATATAGGAACGACGAATTCTGCTGTAACTTTCAACTGTTGCTAATATCGTGGAACGCTTGAGAACAAAGATTGATCAAGAGACAAAATTAAGCATCCCAACCCGATCGGATGTAACCATCATTCCCATAGCCCAACGTTCTTATTGTTTCAGGTCTCGGAGCATTCGACCGGGGATATTAGTTTCACGAGCAAGTGCACACGCCTTTGCCAAACACGACCATCGGTGACGCTTCGAATTCTGGGACCGGAAACGCCGCAGAAGTCCTAGCCATTCCGGTGTTCACCGTTGAATCGGCACAGACGAGGAGCGCGACGAGTACGGGACGGTGAAACAATGCAAATAAATATCTGACCAATGTCGCGAGGCAAAACGACGGTACGTAGCCGGTTGGTTTATCTATATACGCCTGTTATCCCGCAATTTCGAAGCGTCTTGGCGTCAGGCCAACGCCGATATTGCGGACCTCGGCTACGTCCTCTGCCGGACTTCGCTAACCATTGTCCGGCCAAACGGGCTACAATGCGACGAGTAGGTTGCCGGGGTCATTGGAAATTCTGGAAATAATAGTAGCCGGCATCGGCGCGGCGGTTGTCGTCGAATTGGTTTCTCGGGGAATTAACGATAGGCCGTGGTTTATGACGTTCGTGGGAAGGCCGGGAGCCGAGTATCGATCCTTTCGACGGAAACTCGGGCTAATTCGTACGTTTCGGCTGGCCACTGACGAAGAACAAAGGAATTATACCGTTAATGGCCACCGGCTATACTTGTCCTGTTCGTATCGTATTAGCATACGATGCTACGGATCTATTAACAGAGTTAGCTCGTCCGTAAAACTGATTGTGAGCAGCTTGTCAACAATTCGACTGGATGATTTTGATTTATCTTTGTCCTATAATTAGGCCTATTTTGACGTAGAGATTTTGTAAAAATTCCATCGAAATTATTGTTCGCGTTAAAAAATAAATCAATGAGCTCGAAACTATGTAAAAGAAAACTTGTTCAAGGATTGATATAGCGTTTGTGGAGTCATGTCATTCTGGGAAATCGAATAAAAAAATTATTCCATAGTTTAACACACAGCCAGATTGAACAAAAATTTTGATACAGAAAAGTTTCTGTATCCGAAACTGTTTCAAAGTTGAAGAACAATTTTTGTCTGTTGAATAAACAGTTTATTTCGAGTTGCGAGATGGATTCCAAAAATAAAATGTGAGAACGAGCACGAAATAGATAACAAATTGGCAAAGTAAATATTATTATTGTTGGCGGGCTTTTGAAACAATGTATAGCACTGTCAAAGGCGCAGGACACACAGTCGATCGTTCCATTGGCCTCGATGGTTCTCTACTTTTATCGACAGTTCTATCGTGGCTCTCTGCACGAGAAAAATCGTGCAATTCTGTTGCAGACAGAAACACCCAGGCGATATTGATGCCGCACTGTCAACATGAAGCAAGCGCAGTTAAACGTACACCGATACACCTATCAAAATCCAATATCGATACTTTCTAAATTTTTTTAAACCCTATAGATATCCGCGTGTAGCACAATTCGCCTATAGCTCCACCCAACAATAAAGAATGCCACAGACGAACGAACTGTCGATGCGAATATTCGCTTTGCTCTGCAGTATACTTCAATTTTCATCGTGCCTAGAAAAAAATATCCCCGACGTGTTCGCAAGATATTAACTCCTTGATAAAACTTCTACCGTTTCATTCAAACGAATTTCAATGTTCACTTATTTATACAAGTCATAGGTCACATTTCATAGAGTAGAATGTTGCAGAAAATGGTGGACATCGTTTTCAAAATAAATTTAATATTCGGTTTCATTTTCAAGATAATATTCTTTATAACAGGGTGCATAAATAATATTTCAATGTCTTCAAAAATTAACTTATTGCTGCAATATTTTCATGAACGTTGTATTCGAAAGATGTTACATGAAATGTATTAATAAATGTTTTTTTTGGAATGAATTATTACAATAGACTTATTTACAATAGACTTTTACTCCTTGCACTTTGATTTCTTTTGAGTTACATTGATTAGCGCTGCTTCGTTCTTAATAATTTCCCTGAAGGAACGATAGAATTTTTGTTTCTTCTATGTTTTCATCTATATTAATTCCTAGATTTTAATAATAGGAGAATGATATTTTGTTTCAATTTAGAAGACGTATATAAATTTCATATTTAGCAGATTACGTACGAAATCTTCGTCACGAGTCTGGCACGTTGTTATAGTGCAAAGGCTCAATGTAACTCTCGAATCTGTCGTAAATGCTGAAGAATTGTTATCGAATAATTGGCATTTTTTACCAGCGAAGAGTCGTGTAATATAACGCGTTGGAGCACGAACTGTATTTATTCCACTAAAAATATCCATTGAAATGATAAACGCGGCGCTCGATTCGTCTTTTAAACTCGCCGAAATTCCTACTGCAGCCCTAGATGCCACCAGAAGCACTTTGCTTATTACGTTGCCCGCAATATTTGAACAGTCGATCGGCTTCCCTCGGTTTCTCGGAAGAAAACTCATTATCTTAGGCAATAATACCGACGTTTCCCAATCCCGGCCCCTCCACCTCGACTCAGCTAGGACCCTAAGGAACAATAACGCCCGGAGCGTTAGAAACGTCTTCTTTCGGAGGTAGGCTCAGCTCGGCACCGCCTTGAACCGTATCGGCTGTCTTCCGCATTAAAAATATCAATCCATCAGCAGGCGCCTCCGTGACAAAACACGAGGAAATACCGCCTAAAGCCTTGTCAGCGTGGCAAGGGATGCTACCCGTATAAGAAAAGTGGCTTTTCGGTGAGCCAACACCGAGAGGCATATCGGTCTCCCCCTTCGTCGCAACTCCGACTGAGCATAATCCAATTTGCGTTCTACTTTCCAGAGGAACAAATGAAGAACCATGCTCGTCACTATCCGACGACGTGCGACGACTTCTCGATTCGGAGGCAATCGGTTTTTCTTTTCTCCCCGCGGATACAATGACAGCGACTTCGACTAGTCAATTGTTACTACAACCAAACAAACAGAAATCAAAAGGTCGTTTAATTTTTGTAATTTTATAAGGTAGGGGAGCCAGTTATTATGGGTTAGCAAAGTACTGTGCCTTTAATGTGTTCTTTTATTGAAATTCTATTAATTATTTACTTGTTACAATTAAACATGTAAATACATATATAATTGTAATGACATTAAGAAAAACAAAACAGCGATTACTTATTTGAATTTCTGTTTTTAGTTTTCATTTCAGTAGTTTATTCACTGTGTATAGTAAAAGAACCCATTGTTTGCCCGATGCATTAGTTAGCCGATTACCACAGACTACAGATCTACGTAACCGCAAGTCTCAAGTCGTCGCTATCATACTTTCAGTTCTAACAGTTCCATGCTCGTAAACATTAAACATTCTTTAATGCAGACTCACTTTGAACGATTTTTGAACAAATGAATTGTGAACGCAGGAATCATGAAAATTAACAGTGCTGAATTCATACAAGATGATGAAAGTATACGTGCGAGCATCTAGTAAAAATGTTTATTATATATTATATAATATATTGTATAATATATTATATATATTATATAAGTATTTATTATATATAGTGAGCTGTTTTTTAATCGTTTTAAATCAGTTATTTGGTAACGTGGGTTAAAATATTTGATCATGTGCAACTTCTAAATCGTGCTATGGCTATCCTACGATTAAAATTTCAATATTCTTATTACAGATTTTATATTTACTGGTATCTCGTTTCTTCATGAACCTGAGAATACTAAAGCGTTTAAGAATATTTGTAGTGCCTTCGTGCGTTATAATTTCCACGTTCGCATGAAGAAATCGATGCACTAAAGGGTTATACGCCGAGTGAACGTGTATAGCGAATGAATCGATTCTGGAGAGCGAGTGGCTGGAAAATTGGCAGATCCTTATGGTCAATGGAGTCTGCTTCCAGGAACGAGAGCGCCATTTCCGTCTTTCGAAATATGAGAACATATCGAGTGTGCAAATGTCATCCCGTCCGTCCCCGTTCGACTAGACTAGACTTTCCGTCTGCGAAACTTTCAGCGAACTAGCTTAAACATTCATGACATCGGATTGTTTACCGTCTGTCACAGGTAATTGCAGCTGAACGCTTTTGCATTTCAGTAGAATCTCGAAAGCTTCGAAATTCTTCGAATGTTAAGTAACCAGGGAACTTTCGCGTAACTGGTTTTGCAACATTCATGCGCATTTCCGTTTCCATAGATTATTTTCTTGAACTTAGAATGAAACGATAATTTATTCTACCACGGAAACTTGAAAAATACATTACTATTTAATTCCTACAATGATAAATTATTGCAATGATAACAATTACAATGAGAATAATTACAATGATAATAATTACCCATAAATCTTTAAGTAGAATTTTATTCCTTGTATATTTTCCTTTTAACCCTTAACCGAATTATGGTGGTCGCAGTGACCTCATTCGAGTTTAAACAGGTCATCATTAACACTTTACCGACCGGTCATTCGGCCGCAAACATTTTTATATTTTCATAACATTAGCACTAAACGATATTTATTTTATCTATTTCATTTATTTATTTTATTTATTTTATTCATCGCGAAAGGTATCTAATATTTAAAAAATTATATAATAAAATCTCAATAATAAATAGCATATTATTGGTTGCATGACAACAGATTCACAGACTATCGGTCGCGATAAAAAGCCGATTTATAGGCTGCCGGTCGGTAAAGTGTTAATATACTAATTCATAATTCGTCGAAATTGCAATGTTTCAACCTAAATCTACTTGCACTTACTAATTTGGAAATATGCAATATTTACGGAAACAATAACTTGCTGCAATTGGCAAACCGTTAATGGGTTAATTCTGCTGTGTTAAAAAAATTAAAGTAACACATAGCAGTAGAAGTCACTGAACAATGTTCTAGAATAAAAGAGTGTTCGAGAAATTTAATTGTATGATTTAAAATATAAAAACCTAACCGAAATTGAATGTGCTTCAATGACACCGTATGGAGGTAGCAGTAGAAATGAAGGTTGAAATCCAGAAGTAATTAACAACTTACAATGAATTTTTCGGTTACCCAAGAACACTTTCCCTTATTATGATTCTTTTGTTACAACATCAAGTAACACTGTTATTGAACATTGTGTTGAAACATTATTTAACCCACAAAGTATCAATGTCCGAAAAACTAAAGTCTCGATGAAAAATAGGACACTTCTAAAAACAATCGAGAAGGTCATATCAAGATCATGTCAAGGTCATTGCAAGAAACTTGTCAAGGTTATATCAAGGTCATGAGAAGATCATGTCAAGGTCATGACTTGAATTTTCCTAAAATTACTCTACAAGTGCCCCAAAACTACCCTGAAACTGCCCCCAAACAACTGCCTCGTAAAGACTCGGTAAAGAGTTAGGATGATAGTGGCGTGTCTAATTCGAAGGCGCGAGAGCGCATAAATTATGATAATCTGAAGGTGCGCCCAGCGGCGCCCCCTCCTCCTCCGGCAATTTAAATTCAGTTAAGGTAACACATCTGATTTGATGCTGGTCGACCACCTGCCGCTAAGTGGCCCACGATTTTAAGAATGAAATTCTTAACGAGCCGTCTGCGTTTCGCTTTCTGCCGTCCAGAAAAACCGCGCCGTGATCCCCGAATTAAGCAAAATATACGTTCCCCGTACTGAAGGTTCGGGGGTCCCTGAAACTTTCTGTTTCCGAACGATTTCTTGCCGGTGCAGTCGTGGCATTACGGGGAATTAGCGGTCCATGGAAGCGGTACACGGCTAACGAGACTTATTATTACAGGTTTCTTTCATTATAAATTTCCATAATCCGTATTGATGTTTATCGCTACGGTATCGATGCTCTAGCTGCGCCTCAATACCCCGGCCACGCACTCTACGCTATGGAAAAACTCGTAATGACGGGCCTTTATTGCCCCAAATAAAGTGAGGTGGTATGAGAAAATATTGTGCCTCGCAATTACGGAAGGAGTGGCAAAGGTGCTTCTGAAAGAGTCGTTGGGAATAAATTGGAGAATGGCGGGAAGTAACGAGCGAATAAAGAGGGAGTTAGGTATGAGTTGGGTAAATGCAACTTTGGGAGCATTGTACTGTGTAGTTGGGATTTTTGTACTGAATTGGTCGAATTAAGAATTTTTATTTTTTGTATGTTCTCTGATGGAGTGTACCAGAATATTGAAAGTAGGTTAATGAAGCACATAAATTGATTGTTTTCAACTTATTTTAATTAATAAGGGAGGAAATTAATCTTCATTTTACACCTACGAAGCTTCAAAATGTCATTCTTTGTACAGGAATTGCGAAAAGATCTTGGCACCATTGTGGCGATAACAATTTTAAATATTGATCACGTTTATGAATTATGTTATTGAAGTATTTTTCACCTTGTCAATATTAATTTAATTATTATTCTTTCTTATCAGCGAGTAATTCAATTGATAATAAATCTTCTTACAGAGAACGCGTATGTATAAAACAGGAATTATTTATTTATCAGTTCGATAATTTCATATCAAATTATAAGTGTTGAGTAGGAATATTTAAATCATATAGTTTATTTATATAAAACCTGTATACTATATAGCTACAGTAACTCGTAAAGTTATATAAAATAGCTGCACGCGTGTAAAATAGAAATTTATATATTCATTTCCAAGCAAGAACGGAAACTATTAATGTTGCTAATATTTACAACTGTTAGAAAATGTTTATTTCAAACGTCATTCATTCTGAGCGCATTCTACGTGTTAACGAGTCACTTTTACTTTCGTCCCGTGTCTGCCACGCGCAATTACTGTTATTCTAACCAGCTTAGACGACCTGCCATCGAATAAAATCCTGTGGATCGTTTTACGATCAACGTAACAATGTATACAAAACCAGATGTTAAGTTTACCGAATGTGTCGGTTTAATTCGTAGCATCCGCCGCGTGTTTTTAAAGAGACTGTGCAGTCAGTATTTAATATTGACTTTTTTCAACAAGTCATTGTGTGTTTTAATATTACCATTTTTTATAGCAAATAAATTATTAATAAGTTATTAGTAGAATTTGTGATAAGTAAATTATAATAAGGGAGGTACATCATTTTACAAAAGATAATATGCTCGTTTACGTGTTATTAATTCCAATTAAGGTATAATAATTGTTTAAGTAACTAATGAATATGAATATTTTAGTCAACAAAGTCTATTAAATAAATGCTTTAGATATGGATATTCAAGGCAATAAGCTTTGTCTAATTAGAGCAATTGACATTTGTTTTTATGAAATATTTGTTCCTCAAGTAAATGTACATAATATTTGATATGAAACATGAGCATGCATCTTTTCTGCTCAGGAGTAAATTATTCAACGATTAATTAAAGTGGTGAAAATAATTCGCCTGTAAAACGTCCATCTAAATTATTTACTAAACGGGGGAGCAGCTGCTCCGTTAAAATATTGTTCGCGAGATTCAACATTGTAATCCGAAGAATAACGGACGCAGATAACGGGGAGCCTGTCGCGCGGTATATCGCATCTAATTAGGCAGCCACACGGCAGACATCTTGTGACGATAAAAGGACGAAGGGTTTCGGTCCATGTGTTCGATAAAACGAACAAAAATGAAGGGATCCGCGGGAGAACGTGCGTTAAGCACTCGTCGATCTGAAAAATACCTGGTTCGGTTCCGGCCCCGAAGAGTCGCATGACGTCGGGCTGTGCCCTCGCGCTGGCCAAGGGAGAAAAAGGGAAAAAAGGGAAAAAAAGAAAGGGAACTCGAGTTCTCGAGCAGTTCGGGCCTTTGATTTTGCTTATCCGACACCAAGAGGAAGGTAATGGCGCACTTCGTTAAATTAATTGGCTCCTTACAGCTCGACGGCAGCGAGTTAGTGCCACTAAACTTCAGCTTCGATTACACGGTGAAACTCTTCCAGGGATCTCGTCGTTGCAGTACATTACAACTGCGTTATCGAGAGGGGTGAACGATGAGCGTAAATTTCTCTGAAACAATGACGTCACGCGAGTCCCTGCGAATTCTTTTCGAGTTCGTAAACGCCTTGCGTTAATTGCGCACGGAATACGCAGCTGTGCGGTACTACTGAGCTCGCTCTTTCGGAACTGCCGTTTTACGAACTACATTTTCGCTAATTAAATAACTTATTTCAATGGGTTCTTGAATTTGTTGTTCAAAATTACAAGGAGAAATAAATGGGTTTTTAGCGTTGTCTATTTTTCTATGTGTGAGATGTGAACCGAACAGATGCATTTTTTAATCAATTCTACTATTTCCTTTATCTATTGTTTTCCTTTCCTGTTTAATTGCATATATTCTTATCTATATTCCTAAGTAAGTTGCTTCACGCATTTATTGTTTATAAAGATCACTGGAAAGAAAATCAAAACTTTTCTTATTTCTTTATATTATATTTAAAATATCGGATTTGCCAATCCAATTTAATTACAAGAAACAGTGATTCCTGTTTTATTATTTTATGCACATGGCATGGTATTGCATTTAAAACTAACGACAAGTATAGTTTTTATACAAGTCATGAACTTAGCCCAATCTTTTCAACCAAAAAGGAGATAGAAAGATTCGTCATGTCTTCACTTTGGTGATAAATGTTGTGCACTTTTGAGCATCCGCATTTCTAGATCATAGGTCACGAGTTACGACAGATGCACTCCTATTTCGCAGTGTATCAAGCGGAAGTGTCATCAAGATGAAGTAGTTTAAACAAACTTCCTCAGAGTACTTCATCACCTACCGCTAAGGCAGCCAGTATCTCACTGTGAGATTCTCGCAATCTCCGAGTGGAATGTACATTTCACGAGCTTTAATAACCCTTGATTCTCTAGTTTTAGTGACCATCTCATCCAAATCCTCGGGATATCCTCCTCTCAAGTTTATTCTCCAATAGACTGCCGAATAACGTAACACCAAAATCCTCGAGTAAACCTAACGGAATAAAATTCAAGAAATCCTAATTTATATCGTTATTCGCACCTTAACAACGATATCATATTTTCGAATCTATTATCTAACCTTGTTGCGATTGGCATCACAATTATTCGGTTACGCCATCGTCCAACCTGAAATTTTTCCGCACTTTGTTGATACAAATTCAAAGAATGTTTATGATAAACATTATTTATGATAACATCACGATTATGAAAATTTCACTTTCAATCAAGATCCACGAAAACATGCTTTACTTTTTGTTATTCTGGACACCGTGAAATATTTCTATAATATTAAAGTATTATATTATTTTCCATGTTGGAAGAAAATGAAAAATAACAAATTCTATCCAAATTCCCATTTCAAACCTTCCAGCGACGCTTAGAGGTTATGGTTGCATAAAGAACAGCAGTTTACTAATAAATTGCGAAGCATGAACACTGTCAAGTGCACCAAGCAAGAATATTTTCATTAAGCTCCGCGGTAACTTTATAATGAAGAACTCCATAGTAACGACGTTAGCATGCGTGGGCGAAATTCACATCGGTATGAAAATCAGAACAAACTTATGAGATGCCTCCACACCATATTAAGTCTTTGTTCATATTAATAATTCACTACTTAACTCCACCATTTGTGCAAATACCCATCTTTATGGTCAAATACCAAGGAAGTCAATTTAAGAAGACCCTTATCCTCCTTAATAATAGCTCGCAGTTGAAAATCGCTGAACCCTGTATTAAATCCTATTGAACTTCGGATTCTACCATCTCCGAAAATTTTTACGAGCTGCACATGCATAAAGATCCACGATCTACTCGTAATGCTGTCTACAGCAGTGTTTCTCAACATTTCTGGATTCAGCACATTGTTTTAATGGCTAATGAACAATCTATAATGACCAAGTAAAATAGAGTCACATTACGTGAAATTATAATTATCAATAAATATTTTTAACAAACATTTTAATTTCGTTCTTCATAATTCAGTAAAAGTGAGGATTTTAAATAGAGCAGGCTGTTTCAAAATGATAATAATTGCTAAACTAGGTCATTGTTGTAATTGTCTGCATAGGATATATAGTATTAAGGTGTGATATTCAATTGGAAGTATGAGTATTACGCGAGAGTATAAGAGTTGATATGTTCTACATGTATAGCTTTTAAATTTTAACGATTCAATCAAAAACTGTTTAAAGATTTATTTTCTATATTTATCGTCGATCCGAAATTATTGCGGGACACAGTGGAATAAGTCTACAGGAGATACCACTGATAAAAAAACGCATTTCAATTCAAATCAGATAGATAATATTTGACAGACTCTATATGAAACTTCCATCATGAGCTTGACTCGGTATTCAAAGAGAAGAATATCCTCTGTGCAAATTCTCTGCAGTGCATAATTATGTCTAAAATGTTGGAAATAAAAACCAAGTAGTAAAGAAGAACTCTTTAACAAACGTATGATTTACAGGCAGTCCAGTATTCATTAAAATAAAATCGTTATCCAGACAGACTAGACCAACTAGAGTTAAAAAACTTTGACTAGTCACCTTGGAGCTACAGTCGTGTTGGAAAGTATGTCGACACCTTTTTTAAAACTGCACTACATGACTCGTATTTTTCTTTTAATGATTAGAGTATGATTAAAATACTTTTTCTAAATTACAAATAAAAGACTTACGTTTTTTAACTGTTTTATCCGAGCCCACAACGAAAATTTAAAATTTGTGGTTTGTAGATCTCGACAATTTAACGCATGCAGCAGAGTTTGTCGAAATCGATTGACGTTGTTACAAGTCACAAACAATTAAAGATAGCGAAAATCGCAGTTTTGTGACGATTTTTGACACATGCGACCAAAGACGGCAAGAAATCTCCAGATTTTTACATCTTCCATAAAACGCATGTTACAAATTTTCTGTAAAAATGGTGAGATTTTTATATTTGTCGTCGATCCAAGTAATAGCAAAGTTAAACAAATTATTTTGGGCATTATCTTCTAGTTCTCTAGTATCATCAAGAAAACATTCAAATAATTTAGTCCAATTTTAAAAAAGCACTCACGTTTTGAAAAGTGTCAACATACTTTTCGTCGCGACTGTGATAACTGGAAGCGCTGATACATTCGATAGGTTGAGAAGGACTGGCCCTCAGCATCCTCGTCCCTCGGAAACGACGGAGCATTTTTCCGCGAACGGAAACGAAGTCGAAGAGGCGAACGAACTCGAAAACGTTCGACGCACGAAGAAGGAGATATTTTACTGCCGGCGACAAAACAATAAGGGCGTTCGCGGACAAGTTCTCTGTGCACTTTCGAATGCCACGGCCACGAAACTTCGCGAATAACCATCGGCGTAATGGCAGTTTTATTGGACGTGTATTCGGGTCTACGCTGGCGCAATGACGCGCGACCCGTAAACAAGGATCAACCCCTTGCGTTTCACCCCCGTCGGCACGGCCGTCTCTCTCCGAAGAAGCTTTACGTGTTCCGCTGTTTTATATTCGTACCTAATTATCATCCGTTCCCCAGAGTTTCTTGGGTAGTTCCGCGGACGCAGTCAAAACGACGCGGCTCGCTTCCGGAATCCGCTCCGCCGCGGCTGAACTTTCATGAACGATCGATAAGAGGATCGCGAAACTCCGCCGTGTCCCTCCTGGGGACAGGGATCGTCACGACGAAATGACAAGTGTAGGATAGCTGTCCTTGGGAAACTCGAGAGGCAGTTTGATTGAAAGCAAGAGCTGTATAATTAAGAAGACCATGTCCCGGGAGCTGGCTTGAAAGCAACTTTCAGTTTTCTGCTTGGAGCGATTCAAGAAATGTTTCAGTTAGGCGGCTCTGCGGACCGCTCAGATTCTCCGAGTTTTCTTCGGTAAAGGATTAACACGTAGCAGCTTCGTTATAGGAATTTTTGTAGAATTTCTCAGGAAGATATCGAGAATTCCTGAGCATAGCGTTTCGACTTTCTTTTATAATAGGAGTATGAAACACGCTTATTAAGCTTTAATACGTGATTTATTAAATATTTGATTTTTCTGTTATCAAAGTCTGGGAACGAAACTATGATGACTAGACTGCGGGTCTTTATGCGAAATAGAAATTTTCAAGGATGATTGTAAGAAGTGGAAATTAAATAAAAATAAATTATTTCTTTTAATCATTTTGATAAGTTGAAAATAGCATGATAATATTATGAAATTCTTCTTATGTTTTCATAATTTCATATTTCAGCCGTTCATTATTGCCATAAATGCATAAAATCCACAGACTAATGGCATGTAAGAAAAAAAAATAGATTTTTACAGGGAAAAGATATAGAATAGATTTGTACAGGGTTGAGCTCAATTGTTATTTCCATTCTTTTAAATTTCCAACAATACTTTAAAGCACAGTGACAACTACTTATCACCAAGACATGCATTTTCCTTTAAAAAGGAGTTCGATGAAGTAGGTGTGCCTGCGTAATAAATATTCCGGTATGAATAACCCCCCAAGTATCCATAACCGTGATAGTTTTGAATCGCCACCTTCTTATCTGAATTTTATTCGCGTATTTCACGAAAGAAAACCGAAAAGTTCCGGAGGAACGTAACAGAAGTATTTTTTCAAGGACCACCGTCTGTTTCGAAAGTTTCGGACATTTTCTTTTATTCATAGGATGGTCCATCCAGACCGCGTATCCTAGCCGTTCGTCAAGAAGATCGATCGATCGTGGACCACGGGCCGGACGGGCCCGTTTTGTCTCCGCGCGGCGAAGATATCATCTTCCGGCTGGATATTAATACACTGGAATATATAATGAATTACAGAGCAAAATGATATCCGATATGGTCTATGCTGCGGCGCTGCGTGCGTTACACGTGTCAGAGATACACGGTGTTAACGAGCAACACGATCGCAGGGGCTCGTCGGAAGCGTATCAATCGGAGATAATTGTTAATGAGACCGCGAAGTCCGACTCAAAGAATCGCTATCGACTGTTCACGCCGCGATAATTATAAGAGTGGCTAACGGTGAAACTCGCGATGGTAACCGGACGGGTCGATCTTTTAATTGCTTATAACTTTTATGGCGCCTGCGCAACTCCTCGCCTGGCGAGAGTGAATTAATTTTCGATAGCATCTGCCTCTCGCGACGAATCGCTGGTCGCCGGGACAATTGCCGTTTTGCATTTCAATTGTGGGAACGGCTTGTACGAAAATAATTAATTATGCCGCTTTTCGACTTCGAACTGAACTGTGCAATTTTTCTATATTTATGTCGTGCGCGAACGTGGGAAGCTGGATATTTGGTAAAGACCATTTTCTGGATCTATCGATTTTTGTTTCTTTTAAGGAGGTATTCTAGTGTAAAATTTTGACAAATTCGTTGCTTGTTCTTTTTACATTTCTTGATAAAAATAATAAATGATATAAAATGTGATATAAAATAAATAATATATAATATAATGATATAAAATGAATAATATATAATATAATGATATAAAATAAATAATATAGAATATAATGATATAAAATAAATAATATATAATATAATGATATAAAATAAATACACCTACACTTACGTCTGGATTCTTAAAATTAAGAAAATGTGGTGAACATAATATTCGTAATATGAATGATTAGTATCGACATACAAAACTTTAAATGTGTTTTTCTCGGAAGTATGTTTTTCAAAACGATGAACATGATATCTCAAAATCTGCTTAATCAATTGCTTTCAAAATTTAAGAAAATTTTGGAAAAACTTATGAATAGGAAAATTCGTCATTTTTTTAAATATCAATATTTTGCTTTTGTTCTAGTACATGCTATATCCAAACCCATGCTAAGAATCTTACACCTTTTTCTTATTTCAGATAAATAAAATGTAATCATGGCCATCATCGGACGATCTTTTTAAAATTCAACCATGTTTCAAAATAATTAATGTCACCACTCTAACTTTCTTTAAATTAATAAGTTAAATTAATAAGTTCAATGTTACTGAAACATGCATAAATTAATCTTATAAATGCGATTGCAAAAGGTGTTATAGCTTCTCCGCAAAAAAGTCTCAAAGAAAGTTAAACAAGAACGCGATTTACATTGTACCATTTACATAATACCTCCTTAATTTTCTTAAAAAGATAAATCTTCTTAGGTTTATTGGAAGAATTAAATTCCTCTATCTGAAAAGTAGATGAATCTGCAATGCTTTCACATCCCAATAGAAACATTTCCACTTTCACTTTAAAATTCCGCAAACCAGAGTTCAACAGCACCCCCTCCTCCACGATTAATTTTTCGCGACGACCTTGCTATACCTAACCGATGCGAAGGAATAGGTGGGAACGCTTCGTAAGAGATGGGTGGTGGGAGAAGAGGAAGGTGAAAATACATCGCGTAGGTAAAGACAAGGCGGAATGTGGAATAAATAAAAAGGGATAGGACAGGGCGTGGAGGAATATTCTAGACAAGTCTATCGTTATGCCACGCCGTCCGCAATCAATATTTCAGGAAAGGTGGACGACGTGGGCAGGGTCGGCACAGTGGCGAAAGTCTTGAGCTTGGCATTTACAATGAAACGAAGAAAGGACCTTCCGTCCTCCTCCGCGTTGTCCTCTTCGTCTTTCGACTCACCCTCCGGGTCCTTTCTGTCCTTCTGCCCCCCCCCTATTCCGCGGGCCACCCCCGGGCCACCCCGGAGCCCGGGGTTGCGCCTCCTTCGCGCTGCTTGACTTGCCCGCCGTCGAAGTTCACTTTATACCGACGTTCAACAAAGCCTCCTAGCCCCTTCAGGGCTTTATTAAAAATTGAGGATGCAATTTACCTCGCGGGCCTCCGCCGGAGCCAACGTGCTCTAAATAAGGGAGAGGATAGGCAAAGGTCTTGCCCTCGCCACGCACGCCTCCGCCTCTCTCGAACCACTATGCCGGGTAAGATTCGCGAGGTGTGCATCGCCGTGAGATCAAGTTCATGGTGTCTGAAAGGCGAACGATTCATGAGATCTTGCTTCCTTCTCCGTGCTGGCGAAGATCATGTGCCGAATTTTATTGAATGCTGGTTAAGCAACAGGTTATAGAAAATTGTGCGTGACAGGAAGTCAGGGACATGATTTCCGAAAACAAACTAAGGGCACAGCAATTGGTCACCCCATAGTCATTTTGATAAGTTGAACATTATATTTTCTGATAGTTGGTTTTAAATTCATTTTTATCAGGAACCAACAAATCTGCAACATGTTTCATTTTTCTCTACATCTTTACCAAACAGTTTTACTAGACGTATATCAAAATTCGACTCTTTTTGTTGGTAAGAATTGTCTAAATACAAATTTTGCTATACATTGATGTATAATATTTCATCCACGTCATACGAGCCTTATTCATTTATGGCAGAAATGTCTAGCTGAGATATTAAACAATAAAGAATGAATAGAATGTTAAAGCTGTGATATATTACATTCGAATTACTGATGTTAAAGCAAGACACAAATTTCTAAATCCGCAGTATAATAATAAAAAAGATGTTTTCAATTCTTATGCATAAAAGATTTTAAACTGGCAACTAACAATTACCAAGAAGGAACAAAGATTGTAGATCTATGATTTTGCGATCACCTGAAGAAATATGAAGAGAATATTTTAACAAAACCATAGCGCCGTAGAAAATAAATAGTCTGCAAATGAAATGTTCGAAAGAAGTAGTAAAATTCAGTTATATCGGTAAAACTTGTGTTTCACCGTTCCCATAAATGGTAATAGCACCTTCGCGTCTGAAATTTCGCAAGGAACATTCAACAGCAATATATTGTGCTTCGAGTAACCGCGTGTCATCACGTACTGGTCATCGATAACCATCCCAGGGAAAGATATCGCTAGAATACTGGCGATAGTCGTGAAACTGGAGTTTACTGTACGTGCCATGGAAACGAATTAATGGTTCCGACGTTAGATGCACATGCATTAGACAGCTGTGTACTATGGAATGTACGCATTTCCATAGAATTAAATTGAGCCATGCTACCTCCTGGAGATGTTGCGAATAGCAATTATAAAGTCCCTAATTGGTTGATTCACTGCAAATATTGCTTATATGTATCGCCTATACACAGGTATACCATCATTACTAAATACCATATTATTAATACCATTGTTATTATTATACCATTATTATTATTAAACTACAATTCTAACCGTATCTATATGTATATAACTTGTACTCTGCGCCAGTTAAAAATATTATATTACTTATGTCTATATATTTACTTATATTTTATATAATAATATATAATATAATAATACGTAATATATTTTATATACTATATATTACTTATATTTTACAAAATTACTCTTACTCCACAGAGGTAAACATACAATTTCATCGAAGATCGACATTTCTTAGCATCAATGTAAAAAGACTGCAAATAATTATTCATATTTATTGAAAGCAAAAAAAATTAACAAGCAAAGCTTTCTTGTTGTTTATTAATACTAAAAATTGCGAATATATGAAAGTTGGGACACACGATCCCTGAAAACACTTTTAGGGGAATTCAAAATAAAAATAGGGATAAATCTCTACCACTCCAATTACAGTAGGAACACGATTGCCCTATAATGTTCGAATTCTTTATGATTTAAATATGTTTTACACTTGATCTAATCAACTCAATCTAAGGCAACCCGCGAGCAAAAAGATTTGCTGCATAAATCAATACAGATGGAAGCCGTCAATATAATTAATAAGTAACTGTACTATCATTCGACCATTCATATCGCTCTACTATAGTCGGAGAGAAAGTAATACGATTAATGATTAACTCGTTTATTGTTATAACTAACTTATAATAACTGGGCAATATGTAATCTGATTAAATATTAACGATTATAACTCATTAGTTAATAAATTATTATAAATTAGTTAACTCATTAGCTCATTAGTTATTATAACCAACTATACATGATCCTAACTTTTTATTTTACTTTATTAGCTTTTATAATATTTTTATAACTAGTCAGAATAATTAACGAGATATAATTGTTAATCATTAATCAGATTAATTTTTGCCGAATTATTAAATACTAGTTATAATAACTAGACTGCGGATTTCATGCATTTATGACAGAAATGAGTAAGACAAATTTCGAACTGTAAAAAGATTGAATGTATTTGATATTATTATAGGAAGAATGAAATTTATTTTCGTCGCCTGTTTCTTACAATTTAGACAGATAATTTATATTTTTCATAAAGATCCGCAGTATAACAATAAATAATGAGTTATAATCGTCAATGACTGATTAGATTACTTTCTGCCCAACATTATGGAGGTTCTACTCTATCACCAACACCGATGATTCGAACAATATTTGTCTATAGCTCGGTGCACTTTACCACTATCTCTTTTCAGCTGCAGCAGACGATTGAACTCGTAAAGTGAGGATCCCAGTCTGACGAACAAAGCTGTCACAGTTTCACTTTATACTAGAGGACTAAGAGCAGTTTGATTTCGATAGATCTACGATCTACAGAAGCCAATTCCCGGCAAGGAAAGGGGAGGAATCATGCCGCAAACTATTACTGACCGTCGTACAGCCAACGATCGGGCAGCCAGGACAGCTTCGACGCAGACGACTCTCATGGAGGACCCCCCCACGGACGTTGCGGACTTGTCATAAATTAGAAACGCCACAGGGAATTCCGATGCAGATAGAGGGTAGAGGCAATGAAGCTAAAACAAGGCCGAGGCCAAGCAGGGACGTCGGGCTCGGCGACGATTGCATCAGAGGATTTATGCATCGTCGGCAATTATTCGACACCGCGGACTTGCCCGTGGACTTACACGTTTACGGTAACAATTAATGTTCGCCGGCGTTAATTCGACGACCGCGGGCCGGTCTATGTGTTCTCCAGACGCGGAAATGCTGAGCTGCAGAAATGTTACAGAAATGCTACAGAAATTCTACAGAAATGCTGTAGAAATGCTGCGGAAACGCGCTTGATTCGACGCCTTGTCTTCCCTTGCCTAGCGCCGCCATAACCGGCCGTGTACTCGAGATGTTATGGAAAGCCTTTAATTACGCGGTCTTATTTAACGAGCTGCAATAGTGCCGGGCTTTTTGCGAACAGAGGGACACTGCTTTTACGACTTCAACGATGGCTGCACCATTCTAAGAAAATTTACTTTGATATATTGTCTGCTTTATGGATTTCGGGTGCTAGTTACAGGGTTGGCATGCACTTAATGCAATTATCGTTCTGAACCGCCAATCAAACGTTCGGTACAAATTGGTTTAGGGAAGCAGAAGCAGCATCGTGCGTTACCTGTCAATCATGATCGGAGTAGGGGTCTTTGTGCGATATGAACAAATAGAAGTTAAATAAAAATAAGAGGTTCCAGGGATCACTTGAAGCAACTTTTTCCTTATCGCAAATGCAATCCGCGGCTTCGTTAACGAATTTTCAGTGAAAAACGGTGGCCAATGAGAGGCAAGATTTGCTGGCGCGAGGCGGCCCAGCCGATGAGCGTCAAATGACCTGAGGAGAAGATTTCTCAGAAGCACCATATTTTCGGATACCCTGTATATTTTTACGTAATGCATTCTATTAAACTTTGAATTTATCCCGAGATTACTTTATCAATACAAAAATAACGTAATATACAATAATAATAAACGCACGGTCGTTGCTACACAAGATCGTTATCGTAAGGTTTCATTTCACAGAGAACGCATCTTCAGAGTTCTCCCAATGGTGCAAGGACAATTATACAAGAAGATGTTTATTGCGCGCCATGTATTTTTTATGCAGCAATTTTCGCGGCGGTTGGGATTTCATTCAAGGGAACGAAGGGCGTCGGCGCTGTTCCGTCCAACCTGTTACATTTTCAGGAACGCCGCAGGAAATCGTCTGGGCCGCGTATAAAAGTTGTATCCCGCAATATACTTTTGTATGCAGTGCAGTTGGCTTAATGTTCGCCGCCGAAAATGAAACTTCCGCGAACGGTTGGTTCATGCCGCTGTAACGACGGCAATCTTTCCAGTTTTTACACGGGAGGCCGAGTAACCGCCTCGAATACACTTTTATAGCTCGATCCCTTAACGGACCCGGTACCGTTCGCAATTTGAGTTATATGCATACTTCAAAACTTTCAATCCCGCTGGATATCACTTCTAATTTGTATCGCTGCTCTGTCGAGGTCAATTTTAATCGCTTTCTTTCATGGCTGCTTTATAATGACAGCCACGCTTCGAAATTAAGACCCTTTTATTTCGGGTGCGCATTCGGAGATTGCGAATTCTTATACAAAATGAAGATGTTCCGTAGAAATTGCTACAATTTATGCGTAGTATACGTCTCCCTGGTAATTTCAATTGAAAAACAACTGCATTGATTGTGTATTTTCATGAAAATTACAATTTTCTGTCTCAATTGCAAAACATAGGGCACAGGTGTACGTTTCATTTTTTCTTTATAAACGTACATAAATCTGCAGTTTAATGATCAGCAAAACTATGATATCAATCACGAAACTTCCCGAATTACCTTTACATCACTATTTTCAATTAGATTATCCCTACTATTGCATTTCAATTGCAATTGCATTTTCATCTTTGCGAAAATACAAGAATTTAGATGAATATGTCAGGCATTTGTAAATAGTGGATTGTTACTTTTCCCATAACATCCACTGTTCGGCATTTTGTTAATTTGGCACCAAGGTACAAATTAAGTTGTGAGACGAATGAACCATTAATCAAGAAGATGCGAGCCGAAGGTAACACCGGCGACTTCCGAGTGCTAGTGTATTGTTTCTGCAGCGACAGTATTGTCAGACGTTATTTTTTAACGTGGCGAACGATCCAGGCGTATAAACGTCGGCCCATCTGTTAGTAATTTGTAAGACGAGTCGGGTAATTAAAAGTTTGATGCGAGTATTAAACTCGTCGGGTTATAAAACGAGGGGATGCTGGCAACGAGTCGGGCTCCGACAGAGCTTACGTTGAACCGTCCTGGCGCGGCGGCGGCGCCTTTTCTCTTTCGAGAAAAAGCGAGAGGGAATCGCGGTGACGGAAAGTGTCACGAAGGGGGTGGGGGACGATGAGAATCTCCTCCGATGCATACATCGCGCGGTGCAACGGCTGTAAAGCGCTTTAGAGTGCATAATTTTTTAAATATCTTTATTACGACGGAGGAGGGCCCGGAGTCTCGCGGCGTGCCGAGCCGCCATAATTGACCGCGGCGAAATCTCGTCGGTGAGACGCGATAAAATGCACCATTGTGAAACTTTTAATGGCTGCCCACTTGAGAGAGCGCGCCACGCACTCGAATCCACGGGAAATTTTCGGTTACCGGCCGCGGCGGATCTCGGCTGTTCGACTTTTTATTGTTACACCTACGGGCACGCGGTTGTTTCGCTCGTTATCGTGCGGCAAACACTCGCGACGAACGATAATCATTTCCAGCGGGGACCGCCTAGCCCGCCTTCCGTCGTCGCCGCCCGATGAAATCTTTTAAAACATTCAGGGACCCCGGCACGACTACTTTAATCCGAGTTTGTGATTCAATTTCGTAAAGTTGCCCGATTACCATTCGGTGGCCCTTCCACCTTTCCTCCCTTCGCGCCGCCGGCTTAATTACTACCGTTTGCTTGTGCAGCCCCTTTATCGATGTAATTTGTCGGTCCGTTTCACGGACGAGACAATCCCGTACGATCGGCGAACTGCTCGCTGCGGTTTCCGGATTGCACGCCGGAAATTGACGGTAAGATATCGGGAGAATCGAATGAAAGGCGGTTAATTACACTTCGTCCACGGTTCCCGGTCGCCGGTACACGGTCCAAACGTTCGATCCGCCGCCGCCACCGCGAATTTCGACGAACTTCGGCCCCTGCTCCCGTTTTCTCTGTGTTTATCGACTGTTCGCAGCAGGATGCACATGGAGAATAATACGTACGTGCGATTGATTTCAACTATCGGGGAAACGTCAATCTCCCGCACGACCAGCCAGGCGTGCTCGCGTGTCGTTTATAAAGTTGCTGCTTAGACACGTGGAAAATAACGTTTACGTTTCCTACCGGTTCCGGCCCGGATATCCGGATAACATATGACGCGCCACGGGAATTATGGCACCGCGTTTAAAATATATTACACCGAATTGGTTGCTACCGAAGGATCTATCGCCGACGAGCAATTTCTTAACTTCACCGTGAAGTTGAAAATAAATCCGACGGTCCCCGAAACATTTCTTACTTATTACAGTTTCCTCTTATTTATTGATGGATTCCTTGTACTGTTTGTTGCTGAAGAAATGGCACAAGTTCTGTCGAGGGGCAAGGGAGTATTGCGCTCGCCCGAACTCCTCACTTGTCTATGACCTCCCGAAATTCACTTCTATTGGTAAAGACTGACAAACTAATCGACGCGAGCGGCAAGGAGGATCAATTGCCCGTTCCACCTAATCACGTCTCTTGTTCAATGCGTAACTTAGCCAACAGTAATCGAAAGTCTGGAATAAAAACAATATAGAAAAGGCTAGAGGAGACCACGGCCGAGGGAGACGGTGACAGGAGTCAGGAGGCGTTGTTTGTTTACAATCGGCCAGTCTCGAGTTCCTCGCTTCCTGGAAATTGGGGCTAATAGGAAGAGATTATTTCTGCCAGTAAGGGAAACGCGTTTACCCTACTTTTGCGACGGCGTTAACATGGACGGATTGGTAGAAATCGGTCCTACTTTTCTCTGTGCCATCTTTTGAGCAACGGACAATAGCTGGTTATCTCAGATGTATTGTTCTTGGTTTGCTGCTGTGATAACCGAACCTAATGGTAATACGTTGAATCATTCATTCCGTTCATAGCACGAATCAATGTTATTAGTAACGATTATTAGTTAGGGGAATGTCGTACAAAATCGGATACGCGGGTTAAACCGGATATCACTGCTTCTCGATTATGAGAGGTGTGATTCTCGTATGGTATTACATTCAAAACCGAGCTCGCGACAATTTGAGATCAGTCACAGACTATTATACATTGTCGTTCTTCGTACAGCGTAGTTTAATTATTCAGAGATGAAAAATTTCAGTGTTATACCTGCGAATTATCTTTTTATCGCATTGTATTTTGAAATCTTTATACAAAATTTTCCATGTGTTGGAGCAAAACCAGATATAATCTTCTATTTTCTTATTCTGCAAGGTCTGATTAAAATATTCAATGCTGCTAAAAGTTTTCCTTACCATGAAGTTCACAGAAACTATACGTAACTATACAGAAAATATACGTAATATACGTTACATATTCTGTTGAATCCAACACATGTTAAAGTAGAAGGATTCAACACGAATTGTACTGAACTAATCTTAAATTACTTAAGATTGGAAATGCAGAAGTACAGTAGAAAAGATTCCCAACTGAATTTAAATGCTTCATTAGGAAGAGTTAAAAGGGTTAATCAGTCATTAGTATATACATATATACAAATAACATTGTATTCGATCAACTGTCTGGCAATATTTTGATAATGCAATTAGATCAATTGAATCCCAACTGTTCCCGGAATCTCATAAAATACAGTCGAATTACAACAAGGGTAGTGGTACAGCTGTTAAAACTTTAAGTGCAGTATGATGCTCTTTAAGGTCTCTTGCCGATTTTAATATTTCCAGGATAAATTTACGACGAAAGGCAGGAATCTCGTAATCGATCGAAGAACGGACCATAAACCGTAGAAGCGTAAAGTAAAATCATTTAAACGACTCCGACACTCGGGCTAGTTATTAGCCCTTAATCCAGCTGTTACCATCGTACGCACTGATTTCCATTCTCGTTAATCAAAACGTTACGGGCTGCCCACGGAACGCCATAGGAACTGAACCGTTAAATTCCCGTATAACGTATAGACGCCTGCTTGCAGTTTCACGAGGCCCCGATATCGATGTGCATACGGATCGTCACACGATCAGGCTGATTGTTATTGCACCTGCGTTCGATGTCCACCAATGTGACTTTTTCTCACAACGCGAATCGATCCCGCGTTTCGCGTGTACATATCCGCGTTCAGAGCATTGTCTTCTCACACGACCAACTGTTCCGCTAAATTATACAGCATGGTTTCACGGTAGAAGACATGCCGTGCGTTAAATTATTCATAACATTATTAATTCCGAATTCAAAATCTACAATTCTGCTATTTTTATTCGTTCGCGAATAAATTTTGTTTGCACGCTTTATTGTGTTCCGATGGAACGTATGGGCTAATGATTGTGTGAACGTGTTAACTACGAGAGAGTCTCAGATAAGACAATGTTCCATGTTTCGTGTTGTAAACAAAATTTTAATATTGAAAATTGCGTTTCTTCATAAATCTGTATTTATGAGGTTCTTTTAAGATTTACACAAAATTGAGTCAACACTTTTAAAATGGTATAACATTTTTAAAACTGGTTTAAATGACTTGAATTTTTCTCTAAATGTTAGTGGAACCAGTTTATTGTGTAATGGCTGAAATACCTTTTTTAGATTTTACTATTACTTGAAATTAAAAAAATGTAAAATATTGTCGTTTTTCATTTTTTTATCTGAGCCTACTTTTCGGTAACTATATTTTCGCGATCTTTAATTGTTTGCAGTTTTGATGAAATTTTCAGTATGCGTATAAGTTACCAAGAAGTACAAAATGTATTTTTCAAATCGTCATTGTAGGCTCAGATAAAAAAAATGAAAAAACGACAGTTCTTTCCCACTTTTTTAATTCCAAGTAACATTAATATTTAAAAAAAAGTATTTCAGTCATTGTACAGAGAACTAGTCCCTCTAACATTTACAGAAAAATTCAAGTTATTTCGATCAGTTTTAAAAATGTTATACCATTCTAAAAGTCAATTTTGCTCCCCATTATATGTCCCAGTCCTAGAGTACGAAATAACACTTCCAAAATATCAACTCGATGAAAAATCGTGTGCAGTAATTAGACAGTGGATCTTTACGTGAAATAAATACTTTCTGAAGTAACTGCAAGAAACAAATAGTAATATTTTTTAACAGATATTCTAATAACATCAATAAAGAAAATACAAAATCGTAGAAAAGTGTATCTATCAGGAACGAACCATTAAATTATTCTAAAGCTGTTATATGGCATACTAACACCGCAACACCAAACCACAGATCCATAAAACAAGTCGAGCTAATTTCGTGTCTTTCCACTGATCCAAATTTCTCCTCGAAGTCCTCAATTACGCAAACTCTAATATCAATTAAAATGAAAACGTTATTCCACTTCCAACCGAAACGAAGTAAGAAAGAATATGCTAATCCCCCAAACAAGATTCGTATAACTTGGCATCTCGAAACATGGTTACCAAAAAGTTAGACAAATCACGTGCCTAGTAAATTCATTAGCGACGGTACACCATTCGAAGCTGAAACAGCCAGACCTACGCGAAGCGATCGAACTACCATAAACAATAGTACGGCGATCATAATGTAAACATATCGGGCCGACAATCTTGTATCCACGCATTATGCATATTCATTCTCGGTTCAGCGTCGGTGCCGTGTCGCAGTTGCCTTTATCCTACTTAATGTTTAGACGCCGGTATTCTAACGACGTCGTTAAAGCACACCGACACGGATGAATGAGTGTGATGCTGGTCCGGCAGCGTGGCGGGAGGGTTTAAAACAATCATTTCCATGTCCCTCGCCCGCGGTAGTCGACGGGGCGCTTTGTTTCGTCAACCAGAGCCAATTTGTTCGTTTGTCAGTCGCGGAAGGATCTCGTCGGTCGAGTCTCTGGCTGGAGCGAGACGAAAGCACGAAGCGAGACAGAGACGGACAGAGGGAGGAATAGAGAAAAACAGAGGGGAACAGAGATGAAGAAAGAGTGACAGAGAGAGAGAGAGAGAGAGAGAGAGAGAGAGAGAGAGAGAGACGTGTCGGGCCGATGAGGGAGAACGCGCAGAAAGAGACAGGGACGTAGATGGAATATAAAGCGAAAAGCAGAAGGGCGAAGAGAGACGGACAGAGGAGAGAGAGGGGGTGGGGGGAGAAAGAAAAAGAGACGAAGAGAGAAGCAGCGAACTGGGGGTCTCGAAGTCAAAGAGACCAAGAAAGACGTCGGCCGAGCCGGCGAGTGAGACAGGAACCGGAGAGAGGGACCTAGAGGCGCTTAGTTGTCGAAGTACAAATTAGATTATCCGCCGTGCCGCTGCGGGGGTGCACCGTCCCGTTTGTTCGTAGAAAAGTTACAACCCTGTCTCGTTTCTGACGCCGCAGTTCGTGCGGTTGTCCCTTTTACGACGCCACCAGCCACGAAGACCCTTCTGGCTGGTCTCTCGAGTCCCTTTCCACGGGAACCATTCGGTGGCCCAGCGATCCCGCAGGAGAAAATATTTCAATATTTACTTAAAGGCGGCTTGGAAAATGGAATTTTTTTCAAATTGGATTATGGAAATTGCCGGCCGGATGGGGGATCGAATGATTTGTTACGGCTTCGATGTTTACCCAGACGCCTCGTAAAGGGGCCCCGTATACGCTTTGTCGATTATCGAACGCCGAGTTTCACTCCTATCTGAGATCATTGTCTCTCGGTGGCAATGCTCGTGCATACGATACTGTTGCATGGGTAGGGAAGTTGTGGTCAGTCGAAGCGATTACCTGCAGAAGTCTCAAAATTTTCCTAGATTCTTGGAATGAGTTTGCAATTTGAAGGTAACAGCGTTCGACGTCCTGCGTTCGATATTGTTAACACTTCACCAACCTGTCATTCGTCCATAAACATTTTTATATTTTCAGAAAATTAGCATTAGACAATATTTAGTTTATCTATTTTATTTATTTTATTCATCGCGAAAGATATCTAATATTCAAAAAGTTATATAATAATACCTCAATAACAGATAGCAAAATATTGGTTGCCATGACAGTCGATTCACAGGCTACCGGTCGGAGTAAAAAGCCGATTTATAGACTGCCGGTCGGTAAAGTGTTAATTAATTCGAAACTTAACAATAAACCGAGTCCTAGGTCGTTCGTTACTTCATAACGATAATTAGAAGACTTTTCTTTATTTTGACTTGTAACAATTTTAATTACAATGTATACATGGATTAAAAAATTGATTCAATAATATATTAGAAAAATTTGAAATTGGTCATTTTGATCGCCTATACTAATACTAAAGAGATTAAGGATCAAAACACACAGGCAATGCTCGGTCCGAGCACGGTCTGTGGCCATTATTGGTGTATCTAGTGTATATAATATAGATATATATTATATATATTATGTATTACATACACTAGCACACCAACAATGCCCACGGACCGTGCTTGGACCGAGCATTCCCTGTGTATTTTGACCCTTAACCTCTTTAATATTCTAAACTAAAATAAACTAAATATATATTCACTAGACGCACCAAGATATACAGGGTGTCTCAAAATTATTGTAACTCCGAGAAATGAGGTCATTAGAGATAACATTTTCTTTAGCGAAAATGCAATCCGCGGTTTTGTTTTTGTGAGTAGACTCCGCCCTTCGGGATTTAGCCCCGCCCCTTGGAGTAGGATCCGCCCCCTCGGCTTTTGTCTGACCAAAATTATTAAAGAAGAAATTTTGCAATTAATGCAGATAATTTATATTATCACCCATTCCATGTTCTGGACCTGGCAAAATATTTTATTTCTCTATAATTGTGTCGGAGTTTAATGTATTCATTTGAAATACGAAATTACGAATGTAACCCAGTTGGTGGATTTAACGCGTGAGTCAAACTTGGCCGAACATCTAGCAAGTTTCTTGTAGAATTGTTTATGAGAAGTGGGATGGTTAAGGTACGTGGGCCCAATGGGATTTCAGGTACGGTTGGTTCCGTTTGATCGTTATTCTAACCGAAAAAGGTGTTCGCTAAGAGGCTATCGCGTAGCTTCTTGCCGTGCGGGCCCATCTTTCGAAGTTCCTAACAAACTTCGTACCTGAAATTCGATCTCATTAACGAGGAGGTAGCCGAGTTGCCGCGGAGTTGGTCCATAGCATGGTAGTTACAGCCGTGGAAGTTGACTTTAGGATGGATACGGTTAAAGGAGCAGAGCTGGGTTGGATCGTCTTAGGGAAGGTTGTCTTCCAAGGCACGAAATCCTATTACGTATTAATATCAGTCTTACGATAGTATTTCACGACATCTTCGTTCTTCCGTCTCTGAACAGTTCCGTTCTCAATTATTGAACGTCCCGGCTAAATGCTGCTTTATTTAAAAGTCGGGTGGTTGTCAAGATTTTCTTGTACACCGAACTATTTCGCATTACATTTCAGGATTATGTTATTATTCGATTATGAAATTCAGACAATTCTTAGAGTAATGTACTAACCCTTTACGGTCGTGTGTCTACTCTCAGCCACCAAAGCTATTTATTTACTTTTTTTTGTTTTTACATAAAATTAAAACATATTATTGCGCTACATCTATCTAAACAACAAGAATTAATAAATTTTGTTTTTTGTAATTCCGGTCAGCATGACACCTGTATATAAACTTAATACAGCTGCAAAGGGTAAATCATCATCAAACTCTAATTTCTGTTACTTGATTTAATACAAGAGAAGAGATTAGAGAGAGTAAGAGAAAATAAGATTATTTCTGTCATTTGCAAATAATAAATCGAAGTACAAGTCACAGCACTATTTCAAAAGCAGCAGAAAATGTCCCAAATTGACACAAGGGTCGCGCACAATGATTGATAGCTCTTCATATGATCGATCCAGCCTATTTCCTATAGTGAAGCTATTAACCCAGAAACATTTAGTCCGGCCATAACTCTGAAGGAACAATATGAAAGTTCGTAGACAATGTTATTAACATTTGAACTATAATTTATGTGCGATATTCTTCCATCCTAGATAAATTATTGACGAGAGGTATAGTTTAATAGAAAATGTTTACTACATTTTTTATAATAGTAGTAATTTGGTTGAAGGAGCACAAAAATTATTACTCGAAAAAGATTACAATATCCATAAAACGTATTGTTTAAATTTTCATTATATGCTGAAATAAAACTGTTGAAGGAACGTGAGTTTTCTTGTTTTTATGAGATTCCAAGTCATATCAGAATTAAACCAAAGTATTTTAGTTATTGCACAGTAAACTAGCCCCTCTAGTATCTCCAAAAATTTCGAGCCATTTCGTTGAATTGAACAATATCCGAATATCAACCCTTTGTACTCGAGTGGCGACTCTGAGGCGCCACTAAATATTGGTATAGTATTTCTCAAAATATTTGTAATAATATCAGATTCGTTTACATTAATATTCATTAAGAATTTATTAACATTGTAAATACTGTACTCGCGAATAGCCTCAATTTCATATGCATAAATCGCAATAAATCATATAAAATAGAAATCATAAAACATATTTTGGATTTCGAATTAAAAAGGCTTCGAGTGCAAAGGGTTAATACGAATCCCTGTATGCATAGGTCGGGGAGCACAGCCCAAGATCGTTTGCGCTTTCGCCGAAGTATGAGTTTCCTTTTTTGATAAACTTAGTCACGACGGAGTAGGAAAGTAAATAAGTAGCAGGACGCGGTCATACTTTTCTTGGAAAATGTGCCGGTCCCCTGCGGTCTCCCTGTTTATGTTTCTTCAAGCAACATCCGACATGGTTGATCCGAAGGGGTGGCAGCCCCAGTCCGATGCTCAAATAAATGCTAACCGCATTATATACGTCATGTACAATTTTCATCGCGTCTCGTGGAATCGTCTGTCCCGGCGACCCCTGGCGATATTGCCACGATGCCATTAGTCCGCATCAGCCGTAAGCAATTACTAATCATTCTGATGGATGCCGTGATGTATCATTTGTCATTTAAATTGAATTACAACTGGGGAGACGGTTGAAAACGATACTTAGAACACGCGCGCTCCTCCGTTCGTCCCGCATCTGCGTATAAATTAAGTTTTCGAAATTCGTCGCCTAGTACGGCCCGGCCCGGCCCGGCCCGGCCCGGCCCGACCACCGGTATCGATCATTCGTCATACTGCGGGCCCACGAGTTTTCCCGACCGGAATTATAATTTATGCGGCGACGTTTTGTGCTATTATGAATATTAATCCGGCAACGAACCGATTTGTTTGCACCGCACACATCGACAGTATTTATTGACCGCATTCGTCAACCAATGTTTCGTTCTGTAGTATTGTATTATTTACGAAACGTTGGCCCGCTGATTTAAACAAAACTATGTTTCCGATTAGCATAAACAAAGAGAACCGGAACCGTGTTCGACGGTCGATTAAAATTTGTCCGGTTAATTTGGCATCCCGATATTAATTGTACTCGCCCAGGCCAGAAACAGGTAATTTAGGTCTGTGTTCCGAAACGGTTCACTTTGTATTGATTCATGGACAGGCTTGTTGCCGTAAGTTCATTATCATGCGTCTCTCTCCTTTTCACGATATTTTAATTTTAAGCTTGTTACACCGTTGCTTCTACTTAGCCGGAGACTTCAAGTGGCTGATATTTTTAAAGTAAATTTTCTCACGGACATAAACTTACTAAATACCAGCAATTTTACTAAAGTGATTATTTTTGTAGTTACAGTATACACACTTAAAAAACTATTCCATCGATGCGTGATACATTTACATTTATATTTTTTAAATCTTCGTGGCCGATTAATTATTGTACGACTATTTCCTCAGAACTCTTGTCCGAAATGTGTGCTCGCAAAGAAGTAGAGTTTTTCAAGTTTCTAGATCAGAACATCCTCGAGCAAGATTTCCTCGAATTTCAGTCGGCAGACAAATCGTCGTGCAGTAACGTAGAGCACCGTCGAATTTCTATGTCCCGAGGACAGGGATGAATAACGTCATAAGCTTGATTTTACGAG
This sequence comes from Augochlorella aurata, assembly GCA_028455555.1. Lineage (NCBI taxonomy): Eukaryota > Metazoa > Arthropoda > Insecta > Hymenoptera > Halictidae > Augochlorella > Augochlorella aurata. The sequence goes on along the minus strand of CM052161.1, from coordinate 14,871,535 downwards.
AAAATAATGTGACACTCGGAATCGAAGCTGAAGCCGGCATCACTTAGCCGGTAATTCTACTTTGCATGAAACCGAGACGTGCTCTTAAGTAAATGTCACCGTGGAGAGACGCCGTGGGTAGCGTGCCGGAATCGATAATGCTCGCGTCGATTTTACAATTCATGAATTCATAATTCAAGCACCGTCTCGTGCATCCTGCGAGAGTGGCACCTTCACGGCGCTTTTCGCTCCGCGAGGCGCACGAGCAGTCAAGGGCCCCGATACCTTTGTGAAATTACATCCCTGGCAAACAACAATTAGAATTCTTCAAGCCCCGGAACTTCTTTCGGGAAGTACCTGCTCCGCGATTGTTCGCACCGCCGTTCGATTCAACAAGTTCCTTGCTAGGGTTCGGAAATCCAAGATGAATCTTGGAAAGTGACGCAAACAAATTCTATTCTCTCTCTCCCTCTCCCTCCATTTTGCTCTCTTTCCCTATCCTTGTCTGTTTGCAGATAGAAATCATCGTCCGGATCAAAATCGTCTCATTTATAGGAACCTCTTCTCCACCCTTCTCGCAGACAAGACCGCTAAATCCGCCGCATTTACGTATTCCCACGATTCATTCTCGTCTTCCCATAAAATTCGATGGTCCGTGAAACCTGCCAAACCTCTTACCACCCTCTATCTTTGCTCTTTATCTTCGATGCCAGGGAAGTGTAACATCGTGGTCTGTACAAGGCGGATATGCCCAGAATTAGTTGATTTATATATCATCTTTATCGCCTCGGAAAACAGACTTTGCACGCGAATACGTTAAAGGCAAGTTTTCAAAAGACTGAACATTTGTTTTTAAAGCGAACTAATAAACATCTCAAATTCAAACTTTTTTGGATTATTACTGGAACTGCAAATAGTGTGCAGTTTAGCAGTTTAGCAAAATTTTTAGCAGTTTAGCAGAACTTTCTTCGTGACTTTAGCTTGATGAAGTGGAAAATTGAAAAGGTAAGGTTAAAATGGCACTTTTAGACCTTTCCTATTCTATTACAATTGCTCGTTCGTGTTATAACAAAAATGCCCTTTATAAATTTATCGAATTTATAAAATGCTACAAGATAATCTCATTGGTCAATAGTGCAGTGAAGCCAGTTACTGCCAATTTTTACTACAAAATTTTAAAATTCTTTTATTCTATTTATTTTTAAATTTAAAAAAAATGATATTTTATTCTATAAGTTTTCGTATCTTTTTATTTTTGTATTCTTTAATAATAATATTTAATACATCCTATTCGATAAAGAAATTATGTTCGAAACCAATCCAAAGGCTCAGAAATTAAACAGTATGCAGTAACCGGCTCCACTGTCCTACGCGAACTAATAATAAACGCAGAAAAATAATTCCATTAAGTTTTCAAGCCGTCGCACAGTGGTCCGGTTTGAAAAATTCAGTGACAAGTTGTTATAACATTTAAACCGTTCTATATATTGTAATGAAATTTTCACTAAAAATCATTAAATATCCATTAATATTCATTAAATTTATCATTATTATTAAGATTATTATTATACTGTTATTTATATTCTTTGTTATTAATTATTAATTAATAATATTGTTATATTATTGTGTATATATTGTTATTATTTATTAAATATTTATTTCATATTTATATTTCATACGTGTAACGTTTTGTGACAGTCGTCTTTAAACAATTATAACTACCAAATTGGTTTCTATTGGGACATGATCTATTTATAGTCAGCAATTAATACTACAGGCTTGTCAATTTTTTGTAAATATTGTTAGCATACATTTGTTATAACATATCACGACTTTTAAGTGATAAGAACATAAATGAACATCTTGTAATACACCCTGGACAATGACAATGCTAAAAACAATATTTCATAATCCATGTGTTGGTATATTTTAATAAAAAAAAATCAGATTTACGAATCTTTATCTAAATTAAAAGTGAATCAAATTTAGTACACATCGGTAAAATCGAAGACATTAAGTAAATCATTCTGACTAGACAGCGGAGCATCACACAGAATAAAAAGCCTCTGTCTCGACTGCAGGAAACAGGAAAAGAATACAAATGTACCTATACTGTTTATTAATTCATATTATATCATATGATGAAACCGTCTCTCTTCTTACGATGGTAAGGAAGGGACCATCGAATTTTTGACAAGAGACGTTCGAGAGAACATTTCGGGGCTGCGAACGTTGCGAATCAGCCGCTGTCACATTTGGCCGTCGTGTTCGCAGCTCGAGGTGACAACTTATTTCCTCCGTTGCGTTACCTGGTGTCACAGCTTGGCCTTTGTTCGATGAATAATATATGGCGACGGCCGTCTGCATTGTTTTGCGTACTCGCGCGCACGCAGGCACGCATGCACGACAGGCAACGACGATGATGCACCCACGCATACACCCTGGACACCGGATGCTGGGTGCTCACTACCTCCGCAGTCTACGCGATTTCCCGCTACGTGTCCGCGTGTACGCGACGTATCCGCCACGACGTGCGAAACGAACTTTGCCGAATCGACGTCCACCGAACATCAAAAGTGCCGAACCCCGCCGACTTCCCAGAAAATTCTGCGAGATTTCGTAGGGAAGTTCGTCGCGCGTGACCCAACACTTCCGCCCACCACCGCCCACGCCTCCACGTATTTTTGGGGCGGACGAGTTTCCCCCCTCCTTAGATCCGCTCATTTCGCTTCCTACCTCTTTTAATTTGAAACCTGAGACATTTCGTAATGGAGATTGACGAAGTTCGTGCATTTTCATGTCTTTGAAATACTAGACGAGTTTTACATCGAATATTCATATTTTAGTTTCACCGTAAAGAATTGTATAGCTGTAAAAATTTTTATAAAATCATTTATATGTACCTTTTAAATTTAGTCAATTTTAAGCATGGTAATTGTACCGAGAGTATTGCAGAGACCAGAAGCGTCATAATTTGATTTATCAGAAAAATTGGCAAGCGCATATAATTGAAGAATTTCAAAATACTGTTATACTATTTTCAATTCGCTAATTAATAAAGAGTATACATTTGTATTCATTGATGGAGGCTTTTTCTTCTGCACGAAGCACCGCTGTCTAGTCATAATGATTGTCTTCATGTGATCGTTTTTACCGATGTGTACTAATTTTGATTCGCTTTTAATTTAAACAATGACACATAAATCTGACTTTTTATTAAAACGTACCAACACATGGGTTATGAAATATTATTTTCAGCACTGTCATTGTCCAGGTTGTATCACAGGATGTTCATTTATTTTCATATCAGTTAAAAATCGTGAAATGTTGCAAGAAATATATGCTAACAATATTTACAAGAAATAGACAAGCCTGCCGCATATATATATATATATATATATATATATATATATATATATATATATATATATATATTAAGAAGCCGCATTTTTCCATTGTCTTTTTTTTTATATAATCGTCCACATGAACATTCATTGTTTGTCTCTCGTGAACTAGCAATGTACTAAAAGCTGCGGTGTACAAACGACCGAAAACATAGAGTACGTAATGAAATAAGGATTTTAGCCGTAATCGGTACTTTTTAATCAATTTACCAGTTACAATGCAACGCGCGTCGCCTCACACGCGATTCGCGTCTTCGTACATCTTTGTTAGTTTACACCGGCGCGTACGTGACGCGACTCCTTGATGTGTGCCGAAACACAGGATTAAATTCGATACCTGCAGGGAACGGTGAATTTTACAGCGGGGGACCCACATAAACCCGAATAAACTTCGCGTCTCCTTCCTATTCTACCACCTCCATAGATTGCTTTCACCCTTCCGTTTCCCATCGGCGTCTAAAGAATTCATAAGATCCACGGAGGCATCCCTTTCGCGGTAAACAATCGTAAAACCCGGGCCACTCTCCTTCCCCCTCATTTTTGGCTAAGCGAATATTCTAGGATTGCAATCTGTTTCGCGTCGTGCCGCTCCTTTAGCAAAGTTAAAAATGTTTTGGAAATGTTCCGGGAATACTTCGCATACAGTTTACGCGGCGGAACTCGCGTCCCGCGTATACAGGCCCGACGCCGCGCGCATTTCTGCGACATACCGCTTCAAACCTGCGGTCGGCGAAATTTTCCGGTCTCTTTTAAAATTTGATTCGTACACATACTTAGCCCTTTGCTGCGTCGCACACCGACAACGGAGTATTTCGGAATATTTCAACCTCTCGCTAATTTCCCTACTGAAGAGGGAAATAAAATTCTCCGCGTCCCTCTTGGAAAAATGCGGCGTCGAAGCTCGATTGCTGGAGAGATTTCCAACAAATGTTGTTTGATTATTATGTAAACGCGTTCTATAAGTACGTAAATCGATTTGAAACGATTTGCATACCGGGCTATTTATTGTACAAAAATAATAGTTAAAGATAACTGTTCAATTAGTCGAGTTTACTTAATAACTAGGCAAACTGATATATACAGGGTGGTCCACTTTCGCTTTGTTTTTGAAAATTCACTTTCCATTGACTTGCAGAATTCGTGATGAGGTTGAATCACCACTTGATGAAGAAAATATTCAATAAATAAAGCAAAATTTATTAGGTTTAGCTCTAATAAAGATCAATACTTTTTTACTTAGAATTTGATATTCTTCCATATTTTTGTATAAAAAATATAGTATTCCATTAAAGAAAAAAATTGACCTCCAAATCTCCGGAATGGCTCCGCCTATAAAAAAATAAATGCACTACATACTGTGCCCTTTTGGAAGTTGCAGGAGGTACACAAGTTGCGTGGAGCACCTTGTATACTGAAAAGGAACATTGATTTTCTGTCATCAGTTCAGCAAAGATGTAGATTAAATATATTATAATAATTGAAAACCGTCTTGAAAGTCTACTTAAGTGTTCGTAAATTGTTTGTACAATCAATGCCAATCATCGTGGTCTACCACATAATATCATGAGAGAAAATAAGAGAAATACTAACACGAAACATGATCTAGGTTCTACGCTTAAACTTTTGTCAGAGTTGGGTAAAATTATATTCGAATAAGAGATAAAAATTAATAAATCAGAATTCAACATCGAATAAATATTCAATCTAATCAATATTTATCTAGATAGTAATTGATTCGAATAAGAAAGTATCTGTTACTCGAATAAAGAATTAGTATTGGAATTAATTCATTAAATTCATCAAATAATCGATTTGAATAAAAATGATAAAAAGTGTTTTCATCATAATTTCATTTCTTGTCAACTGTTACATCGAAAAATGTTGTCGTTGTAGAAATAACAAGAAGTGGACATGCATTATTCGAATAATTTTACAATCTATATTCTTACGATTCATTCGAATGAAGGATAAAGAATTATTCTAATAAATCTATTATGAATAATAAATCGTTGTTATTCGAATAAAATATTCGACTAAAAACTCCAACATTGGTGTTTACACTAAAACTATAAATTTGTGTAACAGTTTCCAAAAAACTGACAAGAAAAGTTACCAAAAATTCCTTACGATTACTGAAAACCAATTGCACCGAGCGCAGGCGCGTAAACACTTAATACCAAGACGTTCCGATAATAACATAATTCTTGTCGGCAATTTAAAGCCACGATAGCTAGAAATATTCGCCATTACATACTGTAGCGGCACGCAGCGTTGATATTTTGCTTGAAATTACCATGGGGGAAGGACATGAACATTGGAACGATGATGCTTGGCGTAACGTGTGCGGCGCTTGTAAACGCCGGTGGAAGAGCAAGGGACAGGAAAGCCTTAATATCGACGAGTACTTTTAATCGAGCCCGGGGCACCATTATCGCAGCGCTGGTAGGGACATGATTACCAGTTAGCCACTGAGAGTATGACCAGTCGGTTTCGATGTTCCCGCAGCTGGGCGCACAGCGGTTGGTCGCTTTGCGGTTGCGGCGCAAAAGCCCCGGCAAGAATTAACCGTACAATCAAACAGCAATTCTTTATCTCGTTTCTTTCAGCGACCCCGCTTCGAACCCTTCCCCCTCGTGAAATCTCAATTTCAAGCACGGTCCGTGCGTTTGCCATTTCGATTGGCGGGGACCCTCGAATTAATTGACTCGCTGATCGACCATTTCGCGATTAGGAAGTATTATTCAGGCTGCCAGAATTGAAAACATTTTTCCCTCGCCAATCCGCCGTAAATCTTCCAGGAAATTTTACTTGAACTGAAACAATAAACTTGGTTACGTCAAAGTTATGTGTCTTGGATGTTGCATATATTTCTGGATTATTTTTAATGGACTTAATGTATAAAACGAACTCATTATATAAAAATTGAGATTGACTGTATGTACTTGAACTGATTGTATTTAGATGGTAATTGAACGGAACTGCTGGCAATTATGGAATGTTGATACATTCGAAACCGCGCGAAAAATCTCAAAAATTTTATAAAGTATCTTATTCAATGAAATTAAAATTGTAAAACAAACTCATATTGCATTGATTACTTCTTCGACATAAAATCCAGAAATCATAATGTTGATCAGTGTAAAAATTAACTTTTAAAAATTAAATTTTAAACTATTATGGCTGACGTGGTAATCCGACTGTTAACAGAGTTTAGTTAAAACTGTGTTTTATAAAAGAAGAAAAAGTATACAATGAACTGCGAAAAATTCGAGGTCAAGACTGATCGATGACAACAAAGAAAAGTAAGCAGAACGAGAGCCACGCGTCTCTATGGTAAAAATGGGAGATTTTCCCATTCGGTTGGCTAAATGTTAAGATAGCTCATCCTTTCCAAACTGCTCCTTCAATGTAGTTGATTATTGCAACGTCCACAACTGTAACTTGAAGAGCACAATTAATGGCGTTGTAAAACACTTTCCCACCAATTGCTATACCAACCTCGTCACTAAGAAAGCTGAGCGCCCTCGTGCAAATGGCGGACGGACACTTCCGCGCGCCTTACATCCGGAACCTGAAAGAAGCCTCATTTATAAATTGGCAGAGCAAATGAAAACATCGAGGACCTCGTTCGCGATGACTGTATACAAGGGGCCGCTAACTGCGCCGTGATTCGGGTAGGAACTCAAAACAGGAACCGAGCAATAGAAGGAAAGGCTCGACACCGACGAGTGGCCTTAATCAAATGAGTGGTTATTATCACGGCAGGGAGACAATTGATCAATTAGATAATCGGCTGTGCAGCCACAAAGCGTTCCAGCAGCGGTCGCGCATTGCGAATGCGAAACTTGGTTGCACATTTGAATGTGCCAGGCCTTCCCCGAGGCTCCCATCCGGGACAATGGCGGACAATGAGGTGCGGATAGGCTCCCAGGCTGATTAAAAAGATCGTTCCCCGCTTCTTGTCGCCGCGGATAGAATTTAGCTGGCCAATTCGACATCGGGCCACCGTCCTCCTCGAGTATTTCGCTGCGAACGGATAGAGCACGACGCGCGAAGTGGCCTCGAGAGAGGACTGCCAGATCCGATCAATTTCATCGAACCTACTTGTTCCATTGCTCTAGATGTCAGTGGCAGGGTACTCCGGCCAACCAGCCCCCTTGTCACCATACTCCTCGCATAAACTCATAATAGTCGAGAGGAATCCCCGGTTCCTTCGAATTTCAAGCTGCGTATTCAAATAGAAAGAAATCCCTCAGAATATTTCTACGAAATCCATGACCCAGCCATTAACTTTCGTCCGTCAAATTGTGTCGTTCATCGTTCACGTTTAAATTGCTTTAGTGAGACTGCGACTCTTCGGCTTTTTTATTTTATTACGGATCATCGTTTAACCTCTTAGGCACGGCTGAATTTTACGCGGGGCTGTTTCTCTGTACGGCATTCGAATCAAGTTTCCATGATAAAATGATCACTTTTCTTAAAGATACCATACATATACTTTCACTTTAATCATTTACTTTAATAATTAATAATACAATTAAGTAAAGCACGAAACATTCACGAAAGCCATTATAGTGGTGCGTCGCACTGGAAGATGACATTCGCGAAAGCCGCTATAGTGACGCATTGTGCCTAAAAGATTGACCAATTATTCGATTTGGATCTTAGAGGAATCTAATTGATGCTGTAGATGTAAAATCAGATGAAATAATAATAAGTAAACTCGAGCACATGCAATTTAAAATAGTAAAAAGATTCAAGGAATTAAAAAATGTTTATGTATTATTTGCAATTTATTAAAATAATTAAAGAACGAACGAACTTACTATTTAGATTCTGTATCTTTCAATCAATACAGACAATTTTTATTTTGCATACAAATTAGCAGTACAATAATAAGCCTTGCACTTTGTGATATTTTACAGTAACACTTTGACTGCGCGTCACCTATACGCGGGTAACGAAATTATTTACTTAGATTTAGAAATTAATTTTTTCGCTAATCTATTATAATTCCCTAATTTTATTAAGATCCGCACAAGTTGATGCCATACAACTCGGCTTTTCAATGTCAGTTCGATTAAATAAGATATTTCAATTCTATCAAACTTTTTAGGTTGTTAGTACGGCAGTCGGTTAACATTGCTAATATTGTTAACATTGTAAAATCTTCAAAAGCTTAAGAATTCTATCAGATTTTTAATGTTCCGGAAGATTCTATTGAAGAAATATAAAAATGTATCACACTGTATTGTATAAGCTTCACATAGAAGTTTGCTCGTAAATAAAATGAAAAAGTGATGTTAGGTCAGTACGGCCCAAAGAAATTTCAGAATACGTGACACCTTTACCTAGAATCCTCTGTCATCGTTCCAAGAGTGATTTCGATAGACGAACTATAAAACGAATAAAAAGGAGTAACGCTGCCCGATTTTCCTAGGGCAGCCTATTTCATAGTTATTCGCCTTTTATCCTAGAAATTCTATCATGGTCGCGGAGCCTCCACTTTTCGCTCAGTGGACCCTCCGGCAGTACATCGTTGATATCGACGCCGGGGCGGACGTCTTCGCTCTGTTTTGCGGCCGATCCAAAAATAAAGCGACCCCGACCAGTGTCGGCCCAATTATAAAAGCTGTTACGAATTTGCCGAGCAATTTTCGTCCGTTCCGAAAGGACGTATTCGCGATTCGCAGGCGTCGCAGCGTCGCAGCGTCGAAGTGTCGGCGCAGCGTTGAGTAGTGGCTTCCTGCTAGCAATTAGGATGGAAACAGGGGCAAAAATAATGCCGCGAAACGTCGGCCGGGCATGCTTGATGTTCTAACGAGCCGTTGAGAGGGACAACGACGGACCCCGGCGCTGTATCTTCCTCCGTTCACGAGGATATTTGTCTTCGGGTCCGGCCATTTGACATCCGATACTCCGGCACGGTGTCCGGACGCGTTGAAGAATCGTCACTGTACTCCTTCAGCAACGTCTTCCGAACGGTCTCGATTTCTCTCGTCGCGATTCCGTGAAACATGTTACCGAGCGAACTTGCTAATTGCGTGAAATATTATAGCGCGCTGGTGGCCGAACGCTCGATGGATTCTTTCCGTACTCTCGTCGCTAGCTTCCGACTCTCTAATGGGAAAAAGTGCGGCTCGAAGATCGAGTGGGGGGTCTTCCGACTGGAAATAAGTGTGCCGTGTCGGGAAAACAAGATGGCATTTTGTTACCTAACGGAAGACAATGGGAGGGTTTGAATTTAGCAAATATCTGTCTTTAAGAATATATTCGTGCAAAAATCTATTATTCTGAATAATTAAAATTGTTAATTTCATGAGAAGTACAATTTGCAAAGCGGTGATATTTTTCAACATATTTTGCAAGTAGATAAATTTTCACAAATTTGATCATGCGGGTGAAATACAGAAATTACAATGTGCACAATTTTTATCTAGAGTTAATTGTTGCATAAAAATTGGGAGGTCGCACTTGCTTTATTGTTCTTTGTACGTACGATTAAAATGTAACATTTTCATAGTTTTTTTTTTTAAATATACTCTAACATGGTATCTGTTTACCAAAGTGTAACTTTTCATGTGTACATGTACTATCAAATTATTACTTATTATAAATTTTATTTATAAATTAGCTCAGGACGATCTATCAAGATAAAGTTTCGCAATTAAGGGAGAATAATTATAACTGATGCGGTAGACGCGTGGAAGGGGATATAAAATAGAATTGATTAAGTGCTAAAAACACGTTGCAGGTTTTTTAACTCATTCATGTAAGGACACCCGGATTTTGTGACACGGAAAGCATAATTTGACAGATCAAAGTATCACCCATTTGGCTTTTGCATAGAATGTGAATAATGAGAACGCGTTGGATTACATCGCGCAAGCTTTCAAGAGATTAATCTCCAACTGAGCCGCTCGATCCCTTAAGCCCCTTTTCATTAAGTGGCGTTTTAGTACACGGCATTAGAAACAAAATCCCGCGTATCCCGAACAAAGAGGCTGAACGTAGTAACACGAAATAATGGACGCACGGAAAAGCCTGACAGAAATAGAATTATTAACGCTATAAATCTACGAACGTTTGTAAATTACATAGCGGAAAAATATTCTTAGCGACAGTGACGAGTAGCCCGTGGATCTATATTCAAAATAAAAGTTTTCTGAGTGAAATGACACGGACGGAAATAAACGGAAACGTATTTCTCGTTTTATCGATTTTAATAAAATAAAAATAACAACGATCTTTACTCTTCTAATGCACATTTTTGATGTACGCTTTCGTATTGAATTGGTTACGAAGTCTAATAACTGCGGAGTGAATTTTACTTGAAATTTTAAAACATTCGATCTTAGAACCTTTTACACAAAACAATGAGCGTTCTTCGACAAATACATAAATTTCTAATGACTGCAATATTTCAGTGAAATTGGTGACATCGTCGGCGTTCACAAAAACAAGCGTTTCAATAGAAGAGTGCAGTCAATCATCATAAAGCTCAAAGAGAAAAATATATTGAAGGTAAACCGTGCCACCATTTTATTAACACTAAATCTGCTAAGCTTTGAAAGTGACTCGTTCCTGTCTCCCATAAAAATTTCCAAGATCATATTTCTCAAAATCCGACAGCTTTATTGAGCACATAAACAAATAAATGTTACAGTGATTGTAAAATACAAAACAAAAAAGAAGTATATTTACTGCTAAATAAAATGACGATTCATTGGATGAAACTCTTCATAAATTTTTTATTCTGGATGTTACTTTCGTTGAGCATTGTTACAATAAGGCAGCCTTAAGCTTTAAAGTTGATGTAATGGGGTTCGTTATAGTATCGTAGAATTTTCTGAAATGTTAGAGGCCAGAGCGGTAAAATTGTAATCGCATGGCTGGCCATGCGTCGAATCCCGTGATTTCGTAGGATATCTCGTATTCGTGAGCTCGCGCGCACAGAATTTCAGGGACACGCGATTGTTAAACCTCACGCCTGTCATCCGGTTCGTAAAGTTCCGCCGTGGGCAACGCAAGGGTTGAATTTGCTTGCGGCTAGCACAGTCAGCTATTAGCCCGAGGTTACAATAACGTATGTATTAGACTTATCGTATAGAAATCTTTTGAATATATTCTCACGCTTCACACTCGCGATCTGACATTTGCTTCGCGGCCATAATTGCCACTGAGTCGAATATAAGCGATAGGCGCGAGAAACGTGACTAATAGGGTAGCGTATACAGTGATTGGCCGTTTAGGCACGAATGTTACACAATTGATAGAAGAGAACTACTTACCGTTAAAATCGAATAATAAAAATCGTCATAAGAAGACTTAAGAAATAATACAAAAATTCAGAATTTAAAATATAATAAAAATCATTAATTATTAGTAGATAACTAGAGTTACAGTTATCGACTGGGTATTGCATATTGATTCACAGGTTATGTGACAGTAATTGACCCTTGTATTAGGACAGTCATAAAAACAATCTATAATTTCTGACATAGAAAATAGTTTATTTATCAATAAAAACTTAAATCTATAGCGAATAACAGTGTTTGAACATAACAGTATTTAAATTAACAATAATATAATATAGTATATAACTGCCTTTATATTATTTACTAATTCGTATAACCTCAACACGTTATACAATTATACTAATATACATAAAGAATAGTTTTAACTACTTGCCAACAGTAACAACCAATAGTAATGAATAGTGATAAATACAGACATAATCTCAAATTAATTATTGTCCTACGCTAGTTAACCATTAAAATTCTTGACCTCCCTTATATTTTCGAAAATATCGGCATTTTTTAGTCAAATAACTTCGTTTTGTAAACTTTGAAGCATGTGTACACATGTAATAATCATATGAATTGTTACAGTTCTTATTAAGTTAATATATGCAAAAATGATTGGCTACTATAGTTGTGATTTTTAGATCAAGTTACGCTCATTTTACGAAATTACGAACGCGTATTTAGTTTTCAATTTATTTATGTATTTACAAAATATAAATTAGAATAAGATATGATCTATTCTGAACAAATATATCTGGGGTGTCCAAATATATATTTCGTTAAGTGAAATAGGCATTAACTTATATTTACTTTCTTTTTTAGGAAAGTGGTCAATCACTGTAGGTCAACAACTGTACACGCTACACGAGGCTCGATTCAGTTTAAGAACAAAATAAAACCAAATAAGATAAGGAAAGCTGATTTATTTGATATTGTTTCTACTTATTTGCAAAACATTTTCAAAACTGTTTTTCATCTGTGGAATAAATGATCTGATAACGGTGTTTTTCAATTCTCCGTTGTTTTAACAGCTATGTAGAATAAACCATTGTTTTCGATGTAGAAAGAGATGGTAATCGCTGAGTGCGAGGTCAGGGCTATAGCGTGGGCGGTTGAAAATTCCGCAGCAAAATTACTGCAACTCTTGTACGTTATCAGATGATGCAAATCGTGGGTGGTGGAATTTTTTGGAGGTGGGCTTACGAAGCTGGCGAAACAGTGTAGAAGTATTTTCACGACGATAAGGATTATGTCGAAAAATTGCAGGTACAGTAGAACTGCATTTATACGAACCTGTCGAGAGACCTGTCCCGCTCCACTGGCTATGATCTTTTGTTCATTTCACATAAGAGGCTTTAGTTCAATTTCATAAATATAAAATGTTATTTAGATACAATAAAACAGTTTTATTTCCTCGTTTGTCTTTAATTCAAGCAGACCTCACTTAAACTGTTCACCTGGTATATCTCAATTAATAATAGCTACTGTCAATATTATATTATCATTCATAATAATAATTTCGTATACAATATATTGTTAAATAAATAAAATAATACTTATTCATGAAATAAAGAGATTGACAGTGTAAAGTTACCCTAACAGCAGTACAAACGATATGGAAATATTCCAATGTAAGCGTACATTGCAGCATAATAGAAAATGGCTTGATTAAAGCTATATTTCGACTTATTTTCCACAAAGATATCGCTAAATTATTAATACTAAACCTGCACTTTCGAAATTGATTCACACATTTCTGATGGAAAGATCTCCCTAACTTCAGTAGTTGATTTTAATAATTAGTGGCACATCAAACGAAATTTTATTTCTGTTGCACTAATTTCACAACGTAATTGTACATGTTATCAAAGAGCATTATTCACAATCCACTGCGATATGAAGCAAGATATAATCAATACTAATTTCAACAACCATCACTGGGAGTAGTGGGAACGGAGATCTTTTTCACTTAAATTCGTGCCGGAATTTCGTTAGTTCGTCATTACGGGAGGCATGACTCGACTTTTCCGAGGGTGGATCCACGCAATCCGGGAACGTGGTAAGCGGTGGAGACGAACTTCTAATCGGGAAGCAAATTAGGACGCGCGATAACGGCGCCGTCAAAGCGGAACTCAAAGCACGGCACAAAGGCGCTCGTCGCCTCCATAGAATTCGACTGTAATTTCGGACGTGATGCAGCAACATTTTCGGGGGTGAGATACATATATATATATTTGCCGTCGCAACACTTGCTCGGTGCCGCTGAGTGATGGATGGAAAACAATAATGGCACCCGTTAGAGGGTTGCGCAGGAAGCGCATTAACGGGGCCCACCTTTTCGTCATTCCCAGGTGAAGGAGCCGATTGTGGCTACCGGCTATTCGTGAACCTCCATCGAACCACCCAAGAAGCAGTCTACGAGGGTGTTTCGAGTAAATGCGACCGCATTAACGCGAGCGCTGTTACAACGCCGGTTTTACTTTCCCGGGAGGGTGAAAATGGCTCGCTTTTTCTTTCCTCGGGCTACGCCCTAATGAATATTTTTTCCCTTTGCGCTGTTCATTTATTATTTATGTCCTCCGACTAGTTTAATCATTGATTAAACAAATGGCCGTCGAACCGGAATTTGACAGAGCAACAGCAATTTTGGGCAGTATTATCGATGAACAGACACGTGAATTTACGCACAGAACCGTTATGCTGGATGGAATTAATTTTCCTTGAACGAACAGTGATACATAATTTGCAAGATTAAGAAGGAGAAACAAAATTTATTAATTCCTTTTTAAAGTTTAGATATATGTAATACAGTAATATGTTTTAAGTTTATGTAAAAATAAAAAAAAAATATATAATAAAGAAATAGCTTTGGTGGCTTAGAGTAGACATACGATCGCAAAGGGTTAAACTTGTTTTCACTTTACCGTGGTGGAAAAGTTGACTAATAGCTAATAGCTTCGAATTTAACATTGTTTATACGATTCAGAACTATTATCTGTCAATTTAAATCTCGTATTTTCCTTGCTATTAAAAATTCCGAATGTTCATAACTTTATTAATTTGCCAGCGATTTTAGCGGTTAAACGAATTTAAATTTTTTGCGAAACGCCGCACGATACATCTCTGGTTCGTAATTTCGACGAAAACTGAACGGATGTAACATAAAACATGTCATGCGGTTCGATTAACAGCGCGTACCAGAGTCCGTCGTAAAAAAAGTCGAGTTTCCGGCATATTAAACTAAACCGCTAAGCCAGAATCACGGTTTTCCACGATTCGCCCCTAGAACCCGAAAACGCGATAATTATCCGTGTAACGAATCAAAAAATAAAAAAAACTGCAGCGGTCCTGTGCACGCGGCGGCGGAAGCGAGATGAGCGGCCGGTTTGAACAAAGAGCGAAGGGTACGTTAAAGAAACGTAACGAGCACTAATAACCACTGGAATTAATTAACAGCGGCGGAGGCGAAGGAGCACAATCCCGGCCCGGGTATATTCAGCGGGGAAGAATACATTTTAAACACACCACTCGACGCGTCCTGCGCGTCTAGGATTTAAGAAGACCACGCGCGGCAGCTAGTTTTCTAAATACGAAACCGCTGAAAGGGAGCATTCTAAAGGAATAAAAGACGGGAAAACGAAAAAGAAAAGCGGCCGGTCTCTGACTCGTCTTTGCATCTCGTTTCTGTGGTAGAAAATATTTGAATGGAGCAAAGGCAAGAAAAGGAGCGGGGAAAAAAATTCGAGAGAAACAGACGGTGGAGCGTGAGCCTAGCGATGGCACCAATCCCAAACTCTAGCCTAGTTTAACCCGGAAAATGTATTTTAATCGGCCTAGTATTTGAAAATGCATTTAGAGATGTTCGACGTTTCCTGTCTGACCGAATTTTATTTTTACTTGTTTCAACAATGGAATATCTTTCGAAAAAAATCGGAAGGGTTTGATAGCTACGAGAATATGTCGATATTGTACAAGTTGGAAGAATGCCGCATTTAAACGTCTATGAAGAATCTGACGTTCTTCGAGTTTTCGTGTGATTTAGTTCAAAATGTTCAAGAAACATCCTTAGAATATTTTTGAATATGATATCTTAACAGCTGCAACGTGTTTGATTGTTTCAGTGATGGGCTAATTTTCATTATAGGCTCAGATAAAAATGTGAAAAAACGACAGTTGAAAGTAATAGTAAAATTAAAAAAAAAAATGTATTTCAGTCATTATACAGTGAACTAGTCCTTCTAACATTTATGGAACAATTCAAGTCCATTAGACCAGTTTTAAGAAAGTTACACCATTTTAAAAGTATCACCCCATTGTATTCGTTTTTAAATGATGTACGCAGACTTTTCCTACCGAGTGTACTAAAACGCCTGTCAAAAAATGCATCAAGTCTAAAGACTAGAGACATTGCGATGGCAAAGCATGTTTGCGATGCAGTTGGTCCCATCGCTAGCAGAAAGCAGTGTGTCGAGGGCAAATTAAAGAGGAGCTCGCGAGAAAGGAGGAAAACCGTGGAGCGTGGATCGAGGAGGCTCGGTCTGCGGTCATTAAAAACGCGGGCCCCGTCGTTCTGGCTATTAGAATGACAAATGACGTCGTTGACGGTGCCAAATTAGCGCGATGAAAGGACAACAGCTACCGAGAGGCCGTCTTGACGGGAGCTGTACGCGGTCGCATCAGTCCGCTTGTAAAATCCCTGCCAAAAAGTCGCGGAGACACCTTCTCTGAGAATGGCAGCGGTTCTCGCGGCGAATAAAATATCGGCGGTAGCCGCCCGCGTTCATCGTTTCACCTTTATTACTGTCGTTCCCGCGGCACTCTAATTTCCAGTCGGAAGTACTCGCAATTAACTCCCTCGTTCTTTTCCTTTGGACAATTAACGCGGAGCGAATTCACGGGGAAATAATCAAAGGTGGGCACTCGTACGCGGGATCCATTCATTAAGGCTAAGTAGCATTTACGGAAGCTCTATCGGTTCCGTATTAAACAGCCGGCAGGATTATCGCGGTATTACGTGGTAATTAGACCGCGATGAACCTTGCGCTCCAACTGCGCGATTTCTTGCTCCATTTGCGTTGATATTATCGTCCTCGATCAAATCAATTCCGGCGAAGCGAATGAGAGCGCTCCGCGCTTGTGATTAATTCCGTCACGTGATTCCGCGATTCAGTTAGGATTAATGTCCGCGACGCGAACGGTGTATTCGTTAGTTTCGCGAAACGAGCCGGTGTTCCGCTGTCGTTAATTCCGACGATTAAAAATGTTCCCTCAATTGGAACGCATGTATCGAAACGCGATATTTTTTTTGTTCAGAACTCGAATTCTCGCCTGAGATTCATATTGACCAACAAGGAAATACACTTTAAAAATATTTTTTTTACGAAACGATACATATTACATGCACTGTATAAACCAGACGATATATTACATTAAGTATAGAAGCCAGTTATTGGTATTCAAAGTGGAACATTGGGAACCCAGGATTTATTGCTAAGCTTCATATCGCGGCGATTGTATTAGTATCCATCATTTGTCAAGGTATATTTATGTTAATTCAGGATGTATTATTTAATTTAGATTAATTCTGGAATTACAATAAATAAGAAAATAGGCCCCTGAGATTACAATTCAGCAGAGGTTCAAATATAAAATTAGAGCCATCAACAGCCATTAAGATCTTCGAAAACGATATTTAAACAAGCGCTTACTTACTCTGCGACGATGTTCTGCATACTGATTTTCCCTATAGTATCTCAAGACTATTCGAAGTACGAAGCTGCTTTGACGTTTTTGTAATGTTCGCAAGTATTTTAGTCAATTTTTGTGAACATCGTGAACGTCCGAGCGAACAAGGTAATATCTCGGAGCGAAGTATTTCAAAACATAACCAGAATTTAAATATCGCAGAAAGCAATTTAATAAAAAATACTTACAATGTACTTCCGCCTACTTCTGCAACAAGTAGATGATTGACTTCAGAACTTATGTGGGAATAGTTTTCTTCGTTAACCCAGCAGGAGTCCTCCGATGCCAGCTTTGTAGATGACAAGACAGGAAAAGGCGACTGAAATGTGTCGAGGAAAGAGAAAATTGCAGCAATTCTATTTCGCTTTGCTAAAAGTTTTATTTCGTCCACCCAGGACAGATAGTCTGGTCTGTGTTCGTGTATGCAATGGAAGAGTGTTCTGTACGCGTTATTTCTCTTGCGTGTAAGTCGTGTGTGTGCACGTTACACCTTCGTTTACTCGTAGTTTCCCCTACGCTCGCAATTAGTACAATATAATATGTATAGTTTTTATTTTCGTCTATCTCGTTAGCATACAAAAGGATACAGGCACACAAATATCAAATATGCATCCGGTACTCGTTATGCTATTGATCAATTATAATTACACTCACAGCGGCGTCTTTTACACTCCTCGTCAAACACACTCGCGCATGCTCATTCTCGCTCTCTCTCTCTCTCTCTCTCTCTCTCTCTCTCTCTCGCAGTTTGTGTAATTATCCCCATTCTCTCGTACAATTTTTTCGTTACGCTATATGATACAATTATATACAAAATGGTCGCTGGCCCGTTTCTCGACGGGCGTATTTATAATACGCATTACACATACATGTATAAATTACAATCGCTATATACACTGAGAGATAATGCGGCGCGTTAATAGTATCGGGGATGGGTGGCGAGAACGTTTCTAACTTGTCAACCCTATTAAACCTATGATATAAACCCGTTGTCGTTGTTTCCAACCCCGTACCTGCTCACCGCCTTCTCTTAGACTGTACATATTCGCGTGCACCTAGCGACCCCACGTAAACCGAACCGACTGGCTCGTTCATATTTATACGATCAATGCCGGTGCAAGGCGGGTCAACTTAACAACCTCTCGCTCGGTTACTGAATTCTTTATTCGGCTACCCGCCAGTTCGACCAATCCCAACGAAACATCGATCGGATTTACTTTACACCGAATGTGTGCCCCGACACCGCGACTGTCAACGCGTTCCGGCTCAAGCGTTCAGATTTAGATGGAGGAATGTCTGATGCTGTTGCAGAAAAAGAAGATTCATCGGCCCATTCCGTAGTAAAACCAATTACATGGGGATTGAAAGTCAGTAAATTTCATTTCTTAATCATTTTCGTATCAAACAACGGCATTAAAGTGAAATTGAGAAGGTAGTACTAAGCTTGTAGAGAACAGAAAGATCGAATTTGATGTTACATTTTAACGAAATTTTTCCAAGGATCGTGAAGTTTGTTTAGTAAGTCGAAATATGTTTAACTCCAGAACGATTCCAGGGGTTGCTAGCCACACCATAAAATGTTTAATTCGACAACGAACATGTAAATAAATATTAAACACATTGAGGTTTTCCATACTCTCCTAATGCATGCCGTAGTTTATGAAGGAACACTAAATTTTCTTACTGTGTATTCAGTTTTTCATTTTTTAAATTTTGGAAATAATAAATGCTATTTATTGTAAAGATTTTATTTTGGATCGCCTGCAATCGCATAATATTATTTATGCCGAAGAACAGAAAGGGGTCATTCTAGGTTTAACCCTTTGAGATCTTACGTCTACTCTCAGCCACCAAAGCTATTTATTTTTTTTACTTCTGCATAAAATTAAAACATATTATTGTGTTACATATGTGTAAACATTAAAAAAGAATTAATAAATTATGTTTTTCCTTCTTAATCTGGCCTATTATGTATTAATTGCCAGTTCAATGAAAATTAATGCCGACCAGCATGACACCTGTGTATACAAACTTAATACGACCGAAAAGGGTTAACTTGCATCAATTGTATGTCTCACATAATATATTCAAGATTGTTCAATGCGGATGACCATGATATACCCGAAATGAATCTAATATTTGCGAATGAAATACAACGAAAACGATGTTTCGAAAGGCACGAATAAAAATGGCTTGCGCCGCAGAAACTACAAAATTATGCTGTATTTGGTCCATTCCAATGTAGTTTCGGTTTATGGAAGCTTACTCGAGAAATGTACAACTTCTTCAATCGAACTTCTGTACTATTCAAGTGCGTGTATCTTTGAAATGCTTGTGAAATGGTCCTCGAAAGAAAATGACGTTTGAACCTACAGGAAAGATTTCGAACGATCCGGGGATCGATAAATTCCCGCCAGTTCGGAAGTTCGAACGTGCTGGTAATCAAGCGAAAGAGCTAGACCGAAGTTTTCTCAGCGATCTCGCGCACCGATACGCAGAAGGCCGTGTGCGCGGCACACACTTGTGCATAATGCAGCCCGGAGGGCCGGTCGATCAAACGGCACTTCGTCCCTTACCCTTTTTTTTATTTTCTCCTCTTTTCTCCCGTCCTCCCCTCGCGGGTCTCTCGCGTGTACGCGCACGCACTTGTACGTCGTCGTCGTCGTCGTCGAATAAAAGATGGGCCAGTCGCCCCACCGCTGACGGGGCGAGCTTCTTCCCGCATTTCTCATGTCGGATTGAAAAAGGGTTGTAACGGCTGATTTATACCCGAGAGTTCCTCCGGCTGGCTCGGTCTAGCCCCGTGTTTTCTGTATCGTGCGTACCGATGCAGAACCGATCGCGTCGTATCTCGCCGATATCGGCGGCCCGTGTTGCCGTATCTGCTCGTATCCGCGTCGGCCGACGTCGACGGCACGAAGAAAAAATTACGGAGCTCATAAAGGGCGCGCCAGGAAACAGAAGTCGCCGGGAATGGTAATCGTTTCATCGAATATGCGGGCCCGCTGCGCAGAGGACAGCGGCGACGAGCCCGAGGAATTTTGCTCGGTCGATTTTAAGTCGCGGTAAAACGGTGCCTCGAGGACAAAGTTTTATTTTATATCTACGAATATTTTCGATGGTGTCGCAAGAATCCTGCAATTTCGGTATTTTTCGATTTACTCTTGAACATTCGCAATTTTTCGATTTACAGTCCTGTGCCATCGAATTAGGCCAAAAATTCGGTTTTCGAACTACAAGCCTGCGTTATTAATTGCACATTGTCTTTGGTTGCCTAAATTATTGTTACAAGATGCCTATAGACACTGCATTTGGTTTATATTTTACCGCCACACCTCAATTTGATGCTATAAAAGTGTAGAATTACTTTGGGATGCGAGTTATAGCGGACCGAGCCTGTGCTTATAATTTTGGCAATTCATCTGACATGGATCCGATAGAAAATGTTTGGAATTTACTTCAAATATTTGTATATTCACTCTTAAATACTATAGTAGCTGATGTGAAATAAAAGATTGCAGATATTTGGCTAAACAGCGGAGATATGAAATATGTGATAGAATATATGTATACACAGCATGTCAGGTAGAATTAGAAGCAGCAATAAGAGCAAAGGGAGGCCGCACACCTTATTAACTCGAATTTTCTGTGCATTTTACGTATGACAATAATACTCAGTGAACATTTTATTAAAATCCACTCGTGCCTTGTAATTTTATTAAACGTGTTAAAGAAGTTGAAAATAACGGGTGATCCTAATTCGATGACGCAAAACTTTAATATTAGACAGCGGATATTTATGCAAAATAAGCATTATTCTTATCGATTGTATATAACAAGAGTTACATAAAATTTGACCTTCTTTCAATAACACTCATAAAGTGAAAATAATGTAGCAGTATTCTTCAATTCTCATTGTGCCTTCGTTGCTCGGTCTTTCGTTTATTCGCTTTTTCTATAAATGCGTGAAATCCGCAGCTATTACCCTGCGGATATTTATGTAGGATGCAAAATTTCTTCAAAGATTGTGTAAAATAAAGGGTAGATAAAATTTTGTTTCTTTTTTTAACAGTACCGATAAGCTGAAAGCAATGCAACAATATAATTCAATTCCCCTTGTGTACTGCTCTATGTTCGATTTATTTATTTCTATAACTATAACTGCACAAACTCCGCAAATCCAATAACTGCATTACGAACGTCTATGCAAGACACGAATTCTCTGCACCGACTGCCAGAAGCAAGTTCCCGAGTAAGAAACACAAAAGCCGCAGTGAAACAATTACGGCAAAGGCGTCGCACCGCCAAGGCGGTTCAGAATTGACTGCAAAGATCAGCGTTCGACAAACAAGATTGCTGTTCCTATTTTTCAATTCACCCGGCCGAAAGTTCCCGTTCGGAGAGTGTCCTGGGAACAGCGAAAGAGGAATTCCCAGGAAAGTTTCTAACTACAGATGTTCCACGCTATAACGCCGCTTCTGATTTATCGCGTAGACGTGAAATCGCTCGGCAGAGTTTCGGACAGCTGATGAAAAGTTACGATCGTTTGATGCACACGAAGACTCTCTTAACACGGGAACAATGTAATTTAAGAATAAAAGGATAAAGTTCGCCGGAGAACTTTCTGGATATTTCCAGGGCCGATATTTCCGTGGAATGATTTTTCATTTATCGATCGAGCGATCGGCTTAATCAGTCGGTTACCGGCAATTTGGCACAGCCGGTTGTTCCGTAAGCAGAAAAACCGAGGGAATATTTCTTTGCCGGGACAGAGGAGGTGAGATTACAGGAGAGCCGGGCGAGGCAAGGTAAGTTTAACGGGGCTCGCGGAATAAGCTGCGGGGCAGCGTTGCGGCAACGATTTAGAACGGCCGTGCGATATCGCCACGATCTCGGTGCACACTTGGCGTTGTCATTGACATGTCGGCAGCATGCAGCCTCGGTGCACAAAGGAACCATAAAGTATCGCTAAGAAGTACGCTGTGAGCAGGCACGAGAGTACCTTCCTCCGTCATCTTTATCTACCTCTCCGTGTCGGAGAGCAGAGCACCGCTTTAACGATCTTCTCCTCTCTCCTACCATTCTCTTTCACCCCAATTCCTCTCCTTCTTTCGTCGACCGTTTCTTTTCCCTTCGTTACAGTCTAACCCCCCGGTTGATTCTCCCGTACCCCGGGCCCCGGTTATTGATTTAATTCTTCCTTAACGTATAGTCCGCGCGTGAACGTCACTCCCTACCGTCTCTCCACGCTTAAGATAAATTGACGATTATTGCCAGGGGGAGGGGGAACTTCCTAGGTACTGGAAGTGCAGGAAGTTCAAGGTACTTAATGCTCGGTGCCGGGGTTATTGCAGAAGTTCGGTGAAAAATTGCGGCGCGCGATAAGGATCTCCTATGCTCTCTCTTTCTCTCTTTCTGTTCACGACCGCGTAAAGCCTGTCATCGGAAGCGCGAAACCTGAACGGCTCCGGCTATAGCCGGATCGAAGTCAATTGGCCGCTCGAGACCGTTCCGAGGAGGCAGTGAATCACGGCCAGACACGATTCCTACTTTTACACCTTGTCAACTCCCCCCATTGTTCCGCGGAATGACAGCCCGCCCGTAGATTTACGCCAGTGCCGTCGCACGGAAACTCTGTGGCTACCGGACTGCTATACTTGTTTCCATGCCGTTCATCAAACTGTGTCAAAGTGAATGATAATTGTTTACGAAGACTATCCTGACCAAGTCCAGCTAACAAGTGAAGGGACAATGCTCTCTTCGAACGGATTGTCTTGAGAATTTCAGCAACGGTCTGTCCGTGAGTGGTCACGAACGGCAATATTTATATCGAAACAGATCGTTCTGTTATTTACTTATGGATATGATCAATGTGTATAAAAGTGACAGGATATCGTCCTTATACTTAATCAAAATTGTTAGTTTGGTGCATATGGAATGTCTGATTTTTATTACCCTGCTTGTGTCATGCTGTTGTTTCTGACAGAACACCTTTTGTCATTGTATATTGCTAGCGCGATATTGCATGAGAAAGAATTTGTTCAGTACTTCGTATTTTTATCATTTATTTCGATTTCTGTATAAATATGAATTCTGAGAGATGAATCTCGATGGGAAAATTGTATCGGCGGAAATCGGTGATACAATAAAATAAACACGTTTCGAAAAAGGTTATCAGTAGTCGCTTAAAAATCCGACATTTCGTACGCGTCAACTCAATATTAAACAGAGAAATTTTCTATTTGGTTCCCGTGCATTGTATTTCGCACAAAGTTTCACAGTCTACGTAAGAATTCGTAACTGAACTTTAAATATTAAACGTGCTAGCTAACAATTCGCTATTACTGATCTTTAAAATATAAATCATTGGCAGCAAACAATATTGGCAGTTCATTGACTAAAACAGTGTATCACTAATTGTCTCGTAGTAAAGCGTAAGAATATTCTTATACTTTAAAGTTTTGGCAGTATTTACATATAGTGTTGTCTCAGAAAGGACGAGCTTGTAAGCTACAGGACATCATTCTCTTCAACTCCGACTTGGAAAAGTTTGAGCCCGGTGACAGCACTGACATCGCCGGCAGCGTGGCCGAAGTTACACGTGGATCGTGCAGGATCAGCGAGCTCGAGCGTCCAATGCATCGACTACCGAGGTTCGAATACACTATAATCGGCATCCTCGATCGCAGGATATACCGATGAACCTCGAAGCAGCCATTCTCTTATCAGTTCGTCGCCGAATCCTTAACGTAAAGATAGTCGCTTGCGTGTGATATATGTTCTCTCTCCTCGCGTTCGTGAAAATAGTATCGAGAAACGAAATGAGAATAGGAAAGGAAATGACGATTATTATTGCGACGATTATTTGCCCCCCAACTTAAGGCGCTTGAAAAGAGTGTACAAGTGTGTCTCTGTCCGTGTACGCGTGTACGCGTACGCGCGAGCACGCGTGCACGCGCGTAGGTGTCGTGTAGTGAAATAGAGTGTCAATGTACGTGTCACGAGGTCTCTAACGGTTATATTTACACTCGAAGCACTCGAAGCAGTCACTCTTACGGTTTACTTTAACATTCTACGTGGCGACGATATCGACGATTAAACACTAAATATACATAGTTAAGTTCCGATCGTTGTAGATGCGACGCGTGCTTTCCTCGTTTTCCGCACCGGAAACGGGAACGGAGTGTCCGGCGCGTGAAAGAGCCCTTCGTCGAACGTCTTCGAGCTACGAACGGACGAACATGAAAAATCATAATCAACAGAGACACGCTGCATACCTGAAGACAGACTCGAGCCGATCAAGTGCCACTCGGTGTCACGCATCCCTTCTAAAAACGTCAGCGTTCCCGTTCGAGACTTCTCGAGGCGAAATAGAGACAAATTTTTGCTAACCCGTGGCGCTCGAATGGTTCGATTAAATAATTTCACGTATCCATCGGTCGTTTTCTAATAGAAATTAGGTGACAAACTAACTGCTGGTTCGAAGGAGATTCAACGAAAAGCCTTCCCATCGAAGCACGCGTGAACTCGCTTGACCTTCGACGCGTGTCTGCCTATAAACCACCGCCGAGCCGAATCGTTCCTCTCGCTCTCCGCTTTATTACTATTAATTTGCTTAATATATCACAATGTGGTCGATTTTCCCTTCTCCGCGATCCATCTTACTCCCCCGTTATTCCTTCTGCTCGCTCGTTCTTTACATACACATGTATTAATTATTGTTGTCTCATCCCTGTATTGTCGATTCCTTACGTCGGTTAATATCTCGATTTTCCTCGTTGCATGAAGGCGATGTCGGTAAGTGATAGAGAAATAAAGTCGGGCTTATTACAATATATCGTTATATCATACGCTTAAAATCCGCCGATAATACGTTATTACCATCCGCTTTTTTTTCTCTTGTATATATATATATATATCTATTTATATATATATTTTTTTTGTTCCACCTCACTCGCTCCTTCCCACTTTTTCGCTTCCTCTCTCCTCGTTCGCCGTATATGTATAATATGTATATCGCATATATACGCGTGTATATGTATACGTATATAAATTAAAGATTCGTTACGGGGCGCTATATGCTGCGATAATAAATAATACGTCGAGTATGTGTGCGCGTGTGCACAATCGCGCTACTCCGGACACTCAATTATTTATTTGACATCAGTCTTGTGTGAGGCTGTATCGAAGCTCGCTATTGACAACATATTCTCTCTACACTGATTGCATTCGATAAATAAACCGGAAACCGAGTCGTAGAAAAATTCGTAAACAGCTTGCGAGGGTCGATTAAAATCGAGAGAGTTTCTACGTGACGACTGTGAATTGAGACGTGCTCTTTCTGGCCCTATAATAAATTTTTATGTAACGGAACATAATATATATATATATATATATATATATATATATATATATATATATATATGCAGTTGTGAACTTCATTACCCTTCTGCAACTCGAACGTTTCATTTAGGTATAAAACAAATTTGTAGAAACGAAAACCAGCAAATACGAGCCTCGAAATGAATAAATATACGAATTTAAAAAAATGTTTACTCAGCGATATGAAAAAAGAGCGATGTTTCTTGAGGAGTACAAAGAAGAAACTTCCACATTGAACTTCCATAAAGAAGAAGCTTCCAACTTTCTCCACATTGCGTCCAAAAATGCACGCAATAAATCATCGCGTGATTTTAAAGTTAAACCGAGTTACAGAGTATTAAATAAACTGTCAGTAAAAGTGTTGAGGAAAGTTAAGGAACAATTACCTAAATGGATTTGAACATTGCCGTCCGTGAAACCAGAAAAAGCCGTCAGACTCTTCACTCGAGAAACAAACTGCTCGCGTTTTCATTGTCTCCCTATATTTGCCTTGGAAAATCGATAGCGAGCTCGATCCGGTAGCACATACGCGCCGAGCAGACGAAACCATTAAATCCGCGGACGTCTTCTGGAAATCCGTTCGGTTCGCGCGGCTCCGTTATCGCGGCCGGCGTTTCGTCCGCGCGCGTAATCGCGATAGCTTCTCGCGGAACGCGCACGGTTACGCGCCGCTAGCGAATTGTGGCAGTGAGCGGAAAAACGTTCGGAGCACGCGAGCCCTGTGTGCGTGTACGATATCAACGAAAAATATGACTCTTTTTTTCGGCTGGGTGGGGCCGCAGAAGCCTGTAACTCACCTGCTGTCCGGAATTTAAGAGAGAGTTGAAATAACGTTTTTTTTCCGCGTGTCTCGGCGGGGAGAAGTCTGCGGTAGATGTACAGGGTGTTCGCTTTATTATCATTTCAGTGTTCCGTTTGCAACGGGACCGGGTGAAATAGAAAATAAAACTTCGCAGTACACTTTTTGTGCGATAACCTCGATCGATTTCTAACGATTCGAACATTCGAAACACGAAGAAAAATGCATCGTCTTTGCCTTCTTCGCGGGAAGCTACAGGAGGTTCCTAGGAGGTCCCAACGCCGTTCCTTTTGTATAATGTAAAAAAGCTACAGCCTCGCGTGAATAATAAGGTCTCCTTTCTGTTTATTAGCTCGTTAAGAATTGATGAAACGTATTGTTAGAGCGAAATTCAACGAAGTTCCGTTTTCTGCATTCTGTTTTTGACCCGTTGCGTTACAGGCTTGCATAGTTAAAATGAAATAGTCGGGCTAAATATTATGCTATACACTACAACTTTACATACTAACGTCTCAAAACGAAACGAAAAGTTTCAGACATAATCGACTAAGCATGGACGTAATTAACTTCTTTTGAAAGAACATTTCTGTTATCAATATTTGTGTAGGAATTTCTCAATGACAGAAAAGTGCAAACATTGCCTACGTTAATTGTAAACTATACGAACTACCCAGATATTTATTTCCTTTTTCAACAGTTTTAATGAGATGGAAAGAGCACAATAGTGCTTTCAAATTCTTTAAAGTTAGCTGTGTCCGACAAGTACACTCGCCATGGAGAAGTGGCAGTATTTGGCGTGCGTAAAAAGTAGTGACCATTGACCATTTAAATTCTAATTTTGGTGAAAACAAAAACATATCCTCTTTCAGAATATGTTTAGAATATTTTTAGGCTAGGCCAAAATAAAATAAACAAATAACAAATATGAATGATATGAGATAAATGCATGAATAATATGAGATAATGCAACAAGAAGCCTCGAAATCTCGAATTACCAAATCCCTCCACTCAATTGTTCCTTGCGACAACGCCCTGCGCCTATCAATTTCACGAAACAGCGAAACAGAATCGAGAGAACAACTCACGAAGGAATTTCGATGGAAAGAATTTCAATGAGCTCGAAACGAGGAAGCGGAATCGCGTTTTCGATCGATAGTGTACACGCACGACCCGATCAATCGTAGCTCCGATCCGCCTTACGTATAGAAAACCGGTGGAACCTTTACCGCGCCGACGAGTGGCGGCTAACATTTTTGGTTCGTGGCCGTGCACACCCTGTACTCGGTAAAACTGGCAGAAAATAGAAATCGCAGATAAGACGGTCGGTTGGAGCTCGTCGATGCTCGAGGATCGCGGGCCGACCGAAACGTATCGGAGCCGGAGTTTCCAGAAGAGTCGAGAAACAGCGCTATCGCGCGCCGTCGTTAAACTGATATGCCAATTGTAGTTACAACTCCGGATTACGCGTCCTTCTACCCGTCGCAACTAGGTTAAGTCCTTCAGAGCACGATACTCGAGGTACACCCGCTAGTAGGTATTAGATGCTATGCTCGAAAAGTGCGCCGATGGCAGTGTTCGTCGGGAAAGATGTCGATGGGATCGACTGCGTCGAATACCGATCCGCTGCGCGATCTAATTGGATACTTTGAAGTTTGAACGTAGATAACGGCGCGTTTTGAACGCGGACCGTATTTTCCCGTTTCTATTTTTATCGTTCGACTGCTGCAGTCGATTCGAGATACACACTCGTCCGTCTTTTCCTCCGGTTCCACTTGTTAGCTTTTCGCTAGGCCTTCAGCATCCATTGTTCGATAACAGCTCTGTCGTAAAAACGGAAACACGATCGGAGCTTGGTCGAAAAGCGACCGAACAACCGATCGTTTACAGCGTGTTCTCGTGGTTAATTTCGATTGGATTATTTACAGATCGCGTCTCGATGACGCGGGACCTCGTCGTCCAATCGAATCGATTCGAACCCGAGGGTGACTCGCGAAGGGTTCCCGGATGCTGAAGGATCGAGATTTACCGCGCGCAACTTCTCTACGTTGGGTGCACGAAACTGTCTCGTACCTTTGATCCAGCGGCGTGCCGCGTGCGTTCCGCAGGGTGCAGGGCTTCTTACGCGTATCTGTGCAACGAGTGTTCGCGGCGCTTGCTTCCCCTGCGCTCGCGTTCACAAATTGGCTCCGGGCTCGGCGGATTCGAGTACGTCAGATTGCTGGAACCTCGAGTGGGCGGCGCACTCATTGGCGGCGGGGGCGGAGGGAAAAAGCTCTGCAAGCACGCCTACCGCAACAGAGAAAATTAAACGTGTTACTTTCTGGATGCGGAGCTGTGCGTTGTCGCGCTTCTTAACGCTGGAGCTACGGCTTGAAGACGAAAACCGACTTTTCAGATAAGCCAGCTTCAATTTAGATAATAGTCTTCGAATTTTACAAGCAAGTGAACTGGTTTGGAAAAAATTGGAGAAATCCCAAAGATAACACATTTCAACGCGTTTTTTAGATGTTACATATTTTTGGCAATGTCTTTTAACATAGATTATATCGTGGAATACTTTATAAATTCACTGGAGAATATTGTCTACAGTGAAACCTCGATCATTCTAATCGATTGAGTAGACAGAAGTGTTCAGATCTTACAATAATTCCTTCAGTCAATACTAGATTAACCCTTTGCACTCGAAGCTATTTTAATTTGAAATCCGAAACATGTTTTCCGATTTCTATTTTATATGATTTATTGCGATTTATGCGTATGAAATTTATCTTATTCGCAAGTACACAAACAGTATTACAAATTTCACAGTATTAACAAACTTTCAATAAAGATTAATACAAACGAATCTAATATTATTACAAATATTTTGAAAAATGTTATACCAATTTTTACTGGCGCCTCAGGATCGCCACTCGAGTGCAAAGGGTTAAATCCTCACTGATGTGCGAAATAAATTCTGTTGTTCATGGCTCGACTTAGATCGAACAGTTCAAATGTGAACTATATATTTATCCAACACGGATTTCAAACACCGAGTGTTCGAATAATCTCTACGGTAGTTTAGAATACACAATTACATAATTACAAATGCATGATTCAAAAGGATTTATTACGAAACTCTGAATTTACACACTGAATTTAATAACAATTGTAATTGGATCTTGTCGCGACTGGTCTGATTCAATGTCGGATGAAACTACTTAATAAAGATCCACTGTAGCGACGAATACAATTTTAATAATATAAATGTAATTATCTGAATTGTGGTTTTAGGAATAAGGAACGAGTACGAATTGATTAGCGAATACTCACCTTTGCGCTACCCCTTGATGAAGACTTTGAGAATACGCTATCCTGGTCGCTGCTTACACTAGGCACGGGCATTGGTACTGCGTAATCGTAAGTGGCATCTGTCAACACATTCAAATCGTGTCCTCTTTAACTATACTTTCAAGCTAGTTCGGCAATAAATATATTTAAAAAAGTAATGTAAACAAATTATCGACTTATCCAGTCAACTTAATACGGTCAATTG
Organism: Augochlorella aurata; assembly: GCA_028455555.1. Classification (NCBI taxonomy): domain Eukaryota; kingdom Metazoa; phylum Arthropoda; class Insecta; order Hymenoptera; family Halictidae; genus Augochlorella; species Augochlorella aurata. The sequence goes on along the minus strand of CM052161.1, from coordinate 14,841,385 downwards.
TTTTGTCCACAATTGCCTATTATAAACGAATACGTCAGATAACATCAAAATCACAGACGAATATTTAATAAAATCAAAGACATAAAATTAACACTAAACACACGAGCCAGTAAATTATTTTAGCCAGTTATACTATTATTTTAACACTTTGCCGGCAGCTGTCACGCTGGCGTGACTTTTGCTCGCCAACGGTTATCGGCGGGCGTCACGTACGCGTGACCTTTAGGATTCGCTTCTTTCGGCCTCAGTAGTTCGCCGGCGGTAGCGTAAAGGCGATGCGAGAAATGAGCGGCCGGCAAAGTGTTAATAATAATAATAATAATAATATAAAATGTCTAAACGAATACAATCTTTACGTCGTTATAGAAAAATACAGGCAAATTACTTTTAAGACTCGGTAGGTTTACTGTTGATGAGTTTTCACTCGAAGAGCGTACCAGAGATGCGCGTAGTTCATCGAAATGACGAGACAAAGGAAAGATTGAAATTGCAGACGATTAGTACTCACCAGACTGTTCAACGCTATCATGGAGATCCTTGTTGTCTAGAACAACAGTACTGTATCCATAGTAAGCTGCGTGCGGCGGTTCCCGGTACTTATTCTCGTGGAAAGGTTCCTGGTACTCGTCGAGCCTGACGTCTCCCAGCAAACGATCATTCAGATCGCGGGGGAGCGTCGTCATTTTGGTTCCAGCGTAACGGTCATCGAGTTCTTCGACTCTGTAGGTCATCAACGAGGGATCCTTCTCCGTGGTGCCGTACGCGGACTCCGGAGACAGGTGTTGATGATTGCCCGAGGGTATCGCGCTCTTCGCGCCCAGCGGACTGGCAAAGTTCTTCCTTTGCCTGTGTCGCGAGACGATCAGGAAGATCGCGACAGCGAGCAGGAGGATCACCGCGGTTAAAACGCCGATGATCACTGCCATGTAAGTGGGATCGTCCTGCTTTACGACTGGCACTTCGGCTTGAAGAGGATTGTCACGTGCTGAGATCCGATCCCGCAATCTGGGCGCCTCGGTCGTGGGCGGTGCTTCGGGGGTGAAGTTGCCGTGAGCGACGTCTGAAAATAGAAAATCGACGCCTCCTCACTGATCTAGTAATGTACTCTCAATTTCAGGTGAGTTGTGCACTTTTTAACCCCTTAAAATAAGAGCCAGACTCGTGATGACGGTTCCATACATAATCTACTCGACATGCGCGTTATTTGTTTCTTCTAAAACGGGACAAAATTTGAGTTTTCTGTTACCAAAATCTAGGAACAAAACTTGACAGAGTTCTACAAGAAACAATTATTGTTTCGTTCTATTAGGGAAGTCGTTGAGGATGAAGAAATGCTAGCCAACGCAGCTGTGAAAGAAATCGTAGTGCTAGGGGCAATCTTTTACCATCAACTATGGAGTGAATTTATTATTGAATCAATTATATATTATATATTTAACTATATATTATATTCCCAAATGTATCCAACTTCTTTAGAACAATATTTGCATACCAACAGTATTTGTAGTATCGTCGAATATATATCGTAAATCAGTCACATAAGCAGCTGTTGACGCAAAATTCAATGTTGAGTCTGACTCAACGTAGGGTCGGATTGGGATCAAAATTATTAGCCGCTATTTCTATAATCTTTAACTCTTTGCGGTCGTATTAAATTTATAGATAGGTATCATGCAGGCCATATATAATATGGTAATATATAATATGCAAAATTAAGTAGAAAAAACAAAATTTATTAATCCTTTTTAAAGTTTAGATATATGTAACGCAATAATATGTTTTAATTTTATGTGAAAATAAAAAAATAAGAAGAATAAATAAATAGCGTTGGTAGCTGAGAGTAGACGTACGACCGTAAAGGGTTAACCCTACATTTAGAAAGTGCAGCAATGTACGTTTTTACCAAATAAGTATGCCAATTACCGGAATCGAAGGTGATCTCGCTGATCATGATCCACCGAGAGGCGAAGCTTAGCCTCAACTTGACGAACTTGCCGATTCGATGATGGAGCTTGATCGAGATGTTCCTCGAGTGTTCGAAGATTCTGTCCTCCATGTACGAGTACACGATCGGATCGCCGGTATAATAGCGACCACCGACGCTGAACATAATACTCGCTTCGGCAAACACCTGCAAACAGATAAGGAGTGCCTTCTTCATATATGCTTGTTGCTTCCAGTTAGACGAAACTGTTAATCTCCAAATTCAATCTAATTTACATTTGTGCCTTTCAAGACTACAAAAGTTAGTTCAGAAGTACACACGTGGAGGTTCAGTGGACTCCAACCATTAGGAAGCCTTACCTCTTTCTCGTATTTCTATTATATTAATTATACTATACTAACTTAAATAAATAAAATATATGTAGATATTCTTATATTATTAGGTCTACCGCAGAGTTCCGTCTGTTCTTGAAATGAAAGAAAATAATAAATCTTTTATGCACTTCATAATATTTATTGTACAGTATTTATATTAAATATTTATTGTACATAAATAAATAATTGACATTATCGAAGAGAACTTTCCAGCATACTTAATATTATCAATAAATGTAATTTCATACTTGGTGTTCACTAGCACCCCGAGTGGGTACATTTTTTCAGAAGTTCACGCGTGTACTATGGGATTAAAAATCGAAGAAACATTTCAAATATTTCATAACACTGTTCTCAACAAATATCATATCCAGGTTTCTTGTAAACGTTATTTCTCTTTTCCACGAGTAGAGATCTCCGAGTCACACTCCACGGACACCCTAGCGTGCGAAAAGGTTATAGCAACGAGCGATACTAAGCCGCTCATTGTGCGCACTAAACATGATATACCGGCTAATACTGTATATTAATTATAAGTATAAATCAGCTTCTCGTAGCGCGGCTAGAGCCCATGGGAGCGAGCGGGGCCGTGCCAGGTGAACCAGCTGGATATTAATACATCCCGCGAATCCTCTTCCAGGAACACCCGACCAACTATTTATTACGGATGTAACGAGCAACTTTATAGAGGCAACACTGGGTTGACATCGACGACTCCGATAATTGCTAGCCTCCCGCGGCTGCGCTTCCAGCGGTCGTAGTCGCGCGGAATGCTAATTCCACTCGAGGAAAGCGCAAGATAGTTACGCGCGGAGAATACCGTAGCCCGGAAAGGAAGAGTAGGAAAGCTTGGGCTAGAAGAGAGGTTGACGCACCAGCGAGCGAGAGCAAGCACGGCGAAGCGGGCTGAACAGTGGCGTGGGTGGTTTTCAGGGGGCGCGAGAGCGCGAGGGCTTGGAAACGGAGATTACAAAGCTGAGATTATCTAACTCTCTTAGCCCCAAAGACGAACGCAACGACGACGCGTATGGATTTTCAAGGGAGCCACGGAGCATCGAAGCCAGCTGAAGCTCGTCGACGACGGTCTGCGAGAGTATGAGGAAGCCGAAGAAGACGAACCATGCGGCCACGAAGCGGCGGGGCGGGGCGGGCAAGCATGTGGGACAGACGAGGAGCGAAACCGGCGATGCTTTGAAGTGCTGTCTTTCAGAAGACGTGTCCTATCCGCGCGAACGAGCGCTTGTTAATAGGAGGGGACGTTTAGGGGTGGCTGCTGCTACCACCTCGCCTTCGTCTCACCCCTTACCTCCGGCCTTATACCTCAGTCATAGACTGCCGACTTGCCAGACTGTCGGTATTGTATTTGAATACGTGGCGTATCTGCTCCTTCGGCTCGTTGCTTGCCACCATTGTGCGTGACGGAGAGAGGAAGAGTACAGCGAACCCAGACTGTTTCTCTCTCGCTTCTCCACGAACCTTCCTTCCTCCCTTCCTCCTTTCCTCCTTCCTTCCTACCTCCTTCCTTCCACCCTTACTTCCTCCTTCCTTCCTTCCTTCCTTCCTTCCTTCCTTCCTCCTTCCTTCCTTCCTTCCTCCTTCCTTCCTCCTTCCTTCCTTCCTTCCTTCCTTCCTTCCTCCTTTCTTCCTTCCTTCCTTCCTTCCTCCTTCCTCCTTCCTCCTTCTTTCCTTCCTTCCTGCTTCCTCCCTTCCTCTTAACTTCCTTCGCGGCCGCCCCACTCAACAACCAAAGCAACCCGTTGCTTGTGCTGCCCTTGCCTTCGCCACCTCTCGTTTTCTGCCTCTCCACGGCTCTCAATCTTGCCCGGTCGCGGGCACACAATCGAGCCCGGAGCTGGGTAATGAGGCGCTCCATTCAAATAAATCTTGATACCGGCGAGCAGAGTGTTCCGAGGCCCATTACATAGAGATTCGCGCATCAAGCGACGTCGCCCCGGAAAACTTACGTTTTCTGTAGGCTGGCGGCCTACCACAGCCTCGGGATCGTTATTCCCCGATTGTCGAGACCGTGGAACGACGAACTATGGTGCCCGACTAGATTCTTTGATCCTTTGCTAACATTTCTACTGTTACACATTCTTTAGTGTTCTGGTTTGCTGACTTTTAATTTAGTAATAAGTTAATAATAAAATCGGTTTGCTAATTGTTAAATTAATTGGCTAGTTATTAAATTTATTGGCTAATTATGAAATTGTTGTATATGTATATTGTATATGTTCTACCACCTGTCCTTCTATATGGAAATGTGAACTTTTGGACGATAGCAATTCAAAGTATATCGTATGGCCACGTAGTTACTGGCATTTAATTTTAATAGGAGACTGTTTAATCGGAAACAATGAGTGAACAGCATTTCATCTTGTTCCAAATTTAAAATACTCAGTAAAAGACATGTAGAGTTTAATTTCTCTGTTGTACTTTGTTTTATACGATTACGTATAGAAACTAAACGACACAATATCTATAAGCTAGAGACAGCTGGCATGATGCCATATTGAAAGCCCTGATATTGTAACGTATTTGGAGAACAGGTAGTTACCTTTCATCTGTCTGGATTTGTGAGAAAAATTATTTATGGTGTAGTCTACAGCATCTAACAAAAGTAAGAAAGCGAGATGATAAATATTAAGAATGTCTATGTATAAGGCTTCTGCTTTCTATGGGATTCCTAAATTAATTATGATTATATTCAAATATATTGTTATTCGCTACAGATTTAAGTTTTTCTTGATAAATAAACTATTTTGTGTGTCAGAAATGATTATGGAGTGGTTTTATGACTGTCCTAATAGAAGAGTCAATCACTGCCACATAACCTCTCGATCACTGTGCAATATCCATTCAATAACTGTAATTTTAGGTATGTACCAGTAATTAAAGAATTTTCATTTCTTTTTGCGTTTTATACAAATTGTAAATTTTCGTATTGTTTCGCAAGTGTTTTTATGTCCTTTTCTGTCAATTGTGTAAATATAATATTAGTGCCGGCATTATGCCGGTAGTCTAAAGGTTAAACTAGTCGTACCTAACGAACTTCATTTATTTAGTGCAACGATCAGCAACTCTGACTCATTTCTTTCATAAAGTAACTAGCGCCGCTTTCAGAACGTGCCTTTCATTTCTATAAAACATGCAGTACGTCAAACAAATTCGTCGAATTTTCAAAAGCATAGCGTACGAAGGAAATCCACCAATATCCTTTCCAGAGCATTTCTATCTCTGTTGCCGATGTAAAAGTAAGATAAAAGTAAAACGGTTCGTTAATTTGTATCGAGCACAGTAACCCCGGCAGTTCTTCAACTCTGTCCGCGATTTTTCATCCGAGCGCAAAGACAGAAAATGAAATCGCGAGCGAGGTTAGCGGAGATTCGACGAGAACGACGGTCGGCAAGGAATTCCGCGTCTTAAAGGCTGCTCCTTTCGCCGCGGATTGTTTGTTGTTCCGAGCCCTTTTCACCGCTCGATTATGGAGCAGAGGTCTGGCCAGGGTAATGAGGGGTTCCATTGAAATAAATCTTGATACCGCGGCGAGGCTATTATATAGAAATTCGTGGCCGGAAGCTCGCGGGGCCGGAAAATTTCCCGAGAACGGGCAACACCCAGCGCCGCCACAGCCCCTAGGGCGGTCGCGACCGTTGTTGCCACCCTGTAAAATCGCATCGCGCCCTTCCCCCGTCCACCTCGGCTCGTTTCCTCTTTCTCTTTTCATCCGTTCGAAACCCAGGGGCCCGGCGTTGTTGCGCCTCGTTACCCATCCTACGGCCGACCTTGACTCCGACGTGGAAACTGGATTTCATGGCGTGCACCATCGTTTCGCCAACCCCGATCCACCCACCCAACCCCCGGCAACCATGGATTAAAGACTGAAGCGAGATCTTCGCGCACATTGCGCCACGACTTCGCGCCTCGCATTTTTTCGCTCTATGTTTTTTTGTTTCTTTCTCTTGATTTCTCTCTCTCTCTCTCTCTCTCTCTCTCTCGCTCTCGTTTTTCTCTCCTCTATTTCTTTTTTTCTCTGTTCACGTTGGCGACTCACCGCCGCAAGCTCTTCCAATTTCCTCCCTGTCGCGCGCGAGCGTCTATCCGCATTTTTCGCGTATCCTCGCGGATATTCGGCGAACGATCAGGGAGGAAATTTGAAAATAACGCGAGCTCGCGCTCAAAGAGAGCGTCGATAAGCAGATTACCGGGGAAATTCTATCCCCTAATGGATATCCGTAACAAAGGGAAGTCGAGCGAATCGATTTTCGAATTAGGAAAACCGACGGAAGACGAAGCAGAACCGTTTGCGACCGGCATTCTTTTCTAGCTTACTGTTTCGCGAATTTAGAGCAAATATTTTTAGTCTAGAGAACGAGATCTAATTGTTAGTTAAACAAAGGAAGATATGTTGCATTCAGCGATTTTAATGTAACATAATTATTCTTTTCCATTAAGAGAAAATGTAAAAGTTTTCTACAGATCATGGAAGCTGTCTTTCATTCATGCACTATGCAATGAAAAATGCATTAAAGAAATAAGACTAAAGGATTTTGGAATTCGTGTGATTCGTGCACTATGCAATGGAGAATGCATTAAAGAAATAAACCGCATTAAAGAAATAAAGGTTTTATAAGATGTATAACTCTTGCACTACAGAATGGGAAATACATGAAAATATGTAAAACTAAAAGATTTTGAATGCTGTCCAATTCTTGCACTGTACAATGAAAAATGCATGAAAATGTGGAATACTAAAAAGAGGACTTGTCCGGTGCTTGTATTAAGGTCTCCATTTGTGTAATTTAGTAGATGGAAATTTTATGGAATTGAGTAATGGCGGAATGGAAGTATTGGTAGCGAAAGTCAACAGACATCGAGCTCGAATAAGCGCGTGTTGTAGAAGGTAAGTACGTGACTGTTCTCGGGGCCAAAAATCTGCCCGAGGGTTTATTCGTGGGGATAGGAAGATCACGACCCGCAAACGTTGGGGAAGGCTCTGGTTTCTGTTCGTTCTGCTCTGGCTGCCAAATCACGACGCGAAATCGACCCTGCTACAGGTTACACGGCGAACTTCGTTACTGCCAATAATCATCGAATCAAACGTGAGAACTGGTAGGGTACTGTTCCTCGAGTGCGGCCGACGAAGTGGGGTAATATTTTGCGACCAAATGGACGATAGATCAATGTTGCATATTGCGAACTCGATAACAGCGTGTCGAATTGATATAGTAAGCTACATTTCATTTTACGGCTACGTAAATCCTTTGATCCAATATAAAGTGTTTTCTTGAATATGTTTCATGGAAATTCCATTCAAATATATTCGGTCATGCAAGAGCTAGTTCAGCAAGTCGCATAAATCATTCAGTATTATCTGATAAATAGGTGCTCTCGAACACCCTCGCAGCTTTAAGTCTATCGAGGGCTGTTATAATTTTTTTGCACGCTTCTATCGATGCTGTCCTTCTCTTTGCTTTCGTTCGCAAGGTTAAAGAGGCGAATTATTGTTAGTTTACTTAACAAGATACTAAAGATTTTTTAATTTTGTACATATACGATCTTCAGTACTTGAAGGTTTATCGTTTATCTTATGTAGTTACAGTTTGACACGCAGTTTTATAAAACAAAAGCATGGCGTAAAGTATTAAAAAATACCATCGTTCATTTTGTCTATTAGTTAAAGAGATTTGTCTCACTGGAAAGGAAAGTCTTGTACTATCTCAAACCATTTTGCAAATGAACAAATTACATATAACACAGCATTTCTGTGTTAAACAATTTCGAATCAATGGACATTCTTGTTACATTAAAATTACAAAAGAACCCAAATTCAATCCCGAAATGGAGATCTTTTTTATATGAAAATAAACTGTTACACTTGGATCGTTCCAACAATATCATCAAATATGACACTTTTAAGTACACAGATCATTTCAAAACTGTTTAAAGAACTTCATGTTTGTTAATGGCGTGCAATAAATGAACGATAATTAATATATAGAAAACGTATAGAATTAATAATAACGTCTATACCGTATATTTTAAAAAGAGACAGATATTTAGAACTCACCTGTACATCCTTGGTGAACTGATTATTGCAGTAAATATGAACGGCAGAGAACTCCCTGACATGATCGAACTCGAATTTGATTTCGAGTGGATGGCCGGATCTAGTGTCGTTTCTCCAGCCGACCCACCCCTGGCCCCGATCGTAATCATAATAGCTCATCTTGAAGTTATCCGGGCCAATCTTGCCGTCGGTCAGCTGTCCAAGGCCACGCAGAAGCTGGCCATCCCAGTAGCCATCGTAAGTCGCATCGAACAACTCCCAATTGCCGCGTTTGTCACCTTGTGGCATCGAGTACGACACGATGCCATCGTTCCATGGGCAGCCGTACAATTCCACGCGCATACAGACTGTGCGCCGATGATAACTGTACGGCAAGAAGCGAACTTTGCTTGCCCACATAGGCGGCTCCAATTCGTGTTTCGACTCCAAGTAGGTGTTCGTGTTCCCTTTGATCACCTACGACAAACAATGCAGAAACACTCGTTACGTACTATGCTCGACAATCTGTCCGGCGATATTGATTCTGTTCAACGTGACACGTTTATTGCACACTTATATTATCATAATATTATCAATATAATATTATCAATATACAATATATACAATATTATCAATATTATATTATACAATATTATCAATATTATAGTATGCAATATTATCAATATTATATTATACAATATTATCAATATTATATTATACAATATTATCAATATTATATTATACAATATTATCAATATTTTATTATACAATATTATAAGTAAATACAACATTTCACATTATACATTAACAGGTTGGTTATCCGCTATGACAGATTTCAACTTTCTAGTTTCGTTTTAATTAATTAAAGTGCTTTGACTTTTTGGAATTTTAGTAGTTGATTGTCAGCGCTGAACGTTTTAACACACTTAATTAACTTATACAAACTCGTCCTCTATTCTTGGGACCATCGCTTTTCGTACACAAAATGACAAAAAATCAATTGTTACGCGTATGTTCCCTTTTATGTCAAGCATCTTTCGATCGATACACTTTTTTGTATATGGAAATTTCAACAAAAATTAAGGTGCAAGAGTTAAATGACTAAGTCTGTATATTGTTTGAACGAGCTTATTAATTCGCAGTATAAACTGGTTAGTATTAATGTTATAGTTTCGTCACCATTCCCTTCTGACATTGGAAATCCGTCACATTGCAATGAAAAATTCTATATTTGTTAAAATTCTATAGTTGTTAAAAGTCATTGACCAAGAGTGAGTTAGTAAAATTCTACGAATATAAATGACACTATCTCGGTGGATGTAAAGCTTACTGATTGTGCTTTTAGACTTCATTGCAACAATATTGTTTGATAGTTCGGCTCTTTGTTCGGTTCTGTGACTTTAATATGCGCTGCATCACCCACGAAAAACATTTATTAACACGACAGTATTTTTCTTTGAAATTTTAACATTGTAAAAACAATTTTTCGATCATATTAAAGTTTGTTTAGAAAAGTGGACCCTTCACTAGTAAAACTAAAGAAGGTCGATACGAACAATAGTTTCCGAGATAAAAATCCCTAAGTATGTACACTCCACTCACACAAAAATGGGCGAAGATGGTAAATTTCAGATTCCTATATTATTCAAACAAATTTAAAACTAGCAAAATGACGACTTAACCCCTCCCCTGGAAATTTCGGAAACATCATGGGAGAAAAGTGATCGATTTGGCGTGGAATAAATATATTTTCAAATCACGATATCGAAGCCATATGATTTCAATGATCAAATGCAAGGTTAAACATTCAGCAAACCAGAAAATGTTGATATCACATATTACATCACGACGTTATCTACAAAAGCAGAATGAGAAAATACTGAGACGACATATTATACTACTGACCACACGGTCGGTACGTTCGAAGAATATTCTTTAGCGAAAGATTACAGTATTTAACGAATGTATTAAATTTTACGTTCAAGTAACGTATAAACGTTCGTGGCTAGAATCGGCGGCATAGTGTTTGAATATTTCTCTGTACAGCAATTTCCTCCTCCGCGGTGACGGCGGAAGGGATAAGTATGGTTCCCGAAAGGTATCATTAAAATGCCGTAAACCATCGATGCCGGGTATCAATAATAAAGATTCGGACATGACGCGTGTACACCTGTCGGGATCACGGAGCGCGATAAACCACGGTCACGTAAGCGGGCACACGTGAGAATCTCGTAGCAGGGTCGAGAAGCGCTGTCAAGCTGGTAAGTGGAAAATAAGAGGTCCTTTGTTTCGAAGGGACGACCCTCGACGACGCCGTCCGAGAAATTCCCGATCCTCCTCCGCGATACACGCGTGTTTCGGCCTTCGGGGTCGCGGTCCGCCGACTGAATAGAACGCGCGTTGTTCTATCCGAGAACGCGTGAAACGAGAAATCGCGGCGCCGTGGTATGCCTTAACGACTCGTAATAATGTTCCTAAAAATATTTCTGACTCCTCCTCCGCCGCGAGGAGACCTTACCAAACGAACAGGACAGGGACAATATTTCAGGCCGGATAACATCCAGTTACATAGAGGACGCATTCTAGCTTGGTAATTAGACTGCGCGTATTTATGCGTGTTTAGACTTTCGACTATCCTTTTTGATGATTAATGCTGACGGGAAATTTACAATGGCTCTGATCTATAATCTAGAATTATGTTTGATCATTTCCTCGGCGTCACGAGTGCGTGAAACTTGCTTTGCAATGACATTTTGCTTCGTAAGTTGTGTCATTTCTTATCACACTTCACGCGTATCTTGCTCAGAAGATACGCCTTGTAAAAAGTATACTCTTGGACGAGGTATTCTCTTGTAAGGAATATCTTCTTCCAAGAAATATCTTCTTGCAAGAAATATCTTCTTGCAAGAAATATCTTCTTGAAAGAAATATCTTCTTGCAAGAAATATCTTCTTGCAAGAAATATCTTCTTGTAAGAAATATCCTCTCGCAAGTTTAAAACATTTGTTCGATGCATTTGAAGTCGCCCTTGAAAATATTTTCAAGTACACGAAGAACGTGTTTTGAGTGGAAGAAACTTACGAATGTGATTCCTCGAATGTCGAAGTAAATCATGAAAAATAGCGTCTATTCTAAATCTGTTTGGACATACAAATACCGACGTCAATTAAAAGGCATGTTACGCAGATGCATATTCTTGGGTGGAGTAAACCTTCTTAACCTAGGATAAAAATTTGTATTCTGTAAACGAAAATATTAATTTTATTGTTTTATAATTTTTTAATTCTTCATTTTCCTTTTAACTTTTACTTATTTTATCTCTCTTATATATTGTGCGCACTAAATACGACAATATTCCAATACGAACAATACGTAACTTTTAATTTAATAAGACGTATATTTATTAAAACATCAAGTTTTATCAAAATGTTAACGATATGTAAAGTTAAGTCAATGAAAAAGTAATAAAAGCAAGTTAAGCTTATGATCACCTATTAGGTAAATCCACATTTTACGCCGTTAACGATAATGAGTACTCGACCGACTAAGCTTTACATTCGGGCGATTTATCTCACAACCGATAATCGAATTGATCGGTGCCCAAGTTCCAGACCATTATGCCGCGCACTTCAACTTTGATTTGACCCGGTTATTATAATGGTTCGAATAATCCGCGAGAGCTGGGTGAAACCATTAAAATTAGACCAGTGTCAAGAGCCCTATCATTCGACGCATAGCGGAGTGACATCCGTTTGTGTCAGACAGCGCGCGTCTGTCCTCCGTTTCACAAGCGACGCTGTTGATTTTTTCCACTGGAAGTCAGAAACACGATCGCGCCGGAAGAAAACACGATTAAAAGATGAACGTCGTCGTCGTTCGAACGAGAACCGAGCACGTTCCATGGCGAGGCGATCCAGTAATTGGGACCAGTAGCTGACACCGTTTTATTTGCGCTCGTTATTCCGACCGCGACGCCACTACCTGATGTTTAGCACATCGAAACGAACGCGCGGAGCGTTTACTTCAGTGCCGGGCCGAGTCGGTCCTTGTCGGGCCGAGCGCGGGCCGGCGAACGGTTGAAATACAATGAGCCGACACGTATGAAATTTCGCTGCGCGCCGCGGAACCATCGTAGACAACTACCTCCCATTCTCTACTTCGTTACAAGTGTTTAATGAGCGCGCCGTGGCGATCCGTACTGACCCGGCCAGCAACGCTCGTTAAGAGACTGAAATATGCCCGCGAATGGAACACGGTTCTGAAAGAAGCCCGCTCCAATGAGAAAATAAAATATCGTCGAGGCGGTCGGCGTCGGGAAAAATTTCGATGACGTCGCAACCGAGTCTGTGTCTCTACGTGTGTGCAGGAACAAGCTGTAACGTAAATTACGATCGTGTACATTCGCACGAGCGCAACCTGGATGTTATAAAGTAAGCACGATTGTTTCGTTTTTTTTAATAGACGTGAATAAAATCTGGGAAACAAGAATTACTCGTACTTATAGCTTGATAAACGTGTATTGAGAAAATTATCTGCAAAATCCACGCGTGGTGCATCGTAATTTCGTAGCATCAGTCTTGGCTGCTTTTATAAAGTATTTCGTACTTGTTCGTAATCGTACATCAAAGAAGCCTCAATTTTCCATCGTGGAACAGAGTGACAAATTTCTGTTTCAATGTCTCATAAAAAAATGTATGAAAGTAATCACGAATGTTGAAACAATTATTAATCTATTGTTGAAGTTGTCTTACTGGATACTATATATGTCGGTCGTAATCTCCAGTGTGAATTTTTCAACTTCCCTCAAGGTACTTTGTCCACAACAATTCCCAACTACGCGTACAAAGAGTAAAGGAAATGACGCTGTTTCAGAAAAACCACCATAATAAAAAAACAAGATCATGTTCACAAAACTAAGATGCCTGTTTTCTAAAATTGTAAAAGGTATGAATGTAAAGAAAATAATCCCCCAAACCAGAGATCGTCTACACACACAAATCACCCATCGTTACCTTGAAAAATAGAGCGATCCGAGCGAATCCATAAAGCGAAGTGAAATGTTAAACCAGCGGGCGTTATTTCTGCATGGCACTTGGCAATTGGAAACGCCTAAAGTAAGCTCGGAGTTTAGCATCGTCTTTGATGATTCCCGAAAGGATTCCACAAATTTTTCGTTTATTCCGAGAAAAGCCGAAGACGGTTCGCGCCACGCACAGCAAAGGGGGGGAGGGGGGTGCGAGCGACAGGGCGAAAATACGACAGCATTTACGAGCCGTCGACTCGTCCACCAAGAAAAATAAGTAATCTCGATATTTATCTCCGCGCCCACGCGTTCCACCACGGACTGACTCCCGATCCCGAGTCGCCGAAACTTTTCCAACGTTACGTGTCTTAAAAATCATCCTGGCCTCCCCCTGTCGCCGTCGCCCCACCCCGACAAGGTCCCACCATCGCGGTACTCCTTGTCACATTTCGTCGCAGACAAATGCCAAGCGTTGGGTCGAAGAAGTCGTAGCAGGGCGTGGCCCACCACCAACGCCCATTTTATGTTAATGTTTCCGTGCGTTCTTGATCCCGAATAGCAGGCCGCGGACGGCTACCGAACAGGAGCCGCCGTTGATGATGGCATCGTGTCGTCGGGGAAGATCGTGACGGATAAGCCGTCTGACGGTTTAATTAGACGGATATTTACGCAGCGGGTGGTCCCCGAGGTGTAGCCGCACGAATTTCCTCGGGTGCGTCATGTGCTCGCGAAACTCGTTGGTTTGTTGACCTTTCAGCGAATTTTCACTGGCGCGCATCCACTTCGAGGGAACCGTTAATCTCGGGGATACGCGGAATATTTAATCATTCTTTTCGAACACGGGAATTGTTAACAGTTTGAAAGGCGAGCTGAATAATACTGAAAGAACAATTACGGCTTGAATGATACGCATTTTAATCTCTTCGGCGCGGCTGAATTTTTGCGCGGGCTATTTTTCTCTACGGCAGAGTTTCACGCGAATTACACATAAACGATACAACACTGCAATAATAATGCTGTTTTCTACGCGGGCACATTGAGATGAATTTTGTGACAATTAAATTACAATTTTTCTTAAACATATAATATATCATATATCATTTTAATAATGTACTTTAATTATTAATAATGCGATTGAGTGTGTAAATAATGTAATAATGTAATAATGTAATGTAATAGTGTAATAATTAATACCTCAAAGTAGCGTATCAAAAACAAAGACAATATATTTTGTCTGTATATGTTAACATTGTTATAAAACGTAACGAGGGCAAAGAAGTGTGAAGCAAGACAAATGAAAAAGATCATTTAGTTCAATGATGAGCGAATGAGTCAGAGTGAGCCATTATAGTGCCGCGTCGTAATATAAATGACATTCGTGAAAGCCACTATAGTGGCGTATCGTCTCTAAGAGGTTAATTGGATGGTTCCTAACTAAAAGAGGATACATTGTTAAAGGATAAACTTTCTATTTTTTATCATTTACAAACTATATGGTTGTACATGATGGTGTACGAAATTTTTTTATAAAATTTTTAATAGCCGAATATTGCGTCCCAGATTCTTTCTTTTATAGTTCCCAATGTTACAACCATATTTTCTGGAGAAATTTTTAGGCACGAAGTATACATTACAATATAAACCACAGGAAGATTAAATAAATTCAGTTTTAATGTATAAATTTAGTCTATAAATTAGTCGTATTTAGAGCTCAGTAGTTCTAGTGTTAACCTGCAATGATCAGGCTACCTAATCTACCTGAGAAGCATGCGCTCCTAACCTTCCATCCTTTTGTTTTAAGCTGCAGTGCTGTAGCCGTGTAATAATTACAGAAGAAGTTGCAGCACTTTTATGAAAGCATCGCTAACGATATCTTAGATCAGAGAAACGAGCAGGTTAAACACCAAACT
Organism: Augochlorella aurata; assembly: GCA_028455555.1. Classification (NCBI taxonomy): domain Eukaryota; kingdom Metazoa; phylum Arthropoda; class Insecta; order Hymenoptera; family Halictidae; genus Augochlorella; species Augochlorella aurata. The sequence goes on along the minus strand of CM052161.1, from coordinate 14,826,084 downwards.
GCGATGACATTTCGCGCATTCTCGCGTAAAGTCGGTCTCTTACAATTAAAAATTGGAACGAATAATTCGAAAACACGTCGTTCGAAAAATCCCGAGTTTTCGATCAGTTGATGGCGTGCAGCGTGCAGACAGCTTGAAATATTTTGCCGAAGCCACTCGACAAACCAACCCTCGTTCAATCGATAACGTTTATTGACAAGAGCTGGCCAGTCAATTGACTTCCGCAAATAGACGCGGAGGGTTTGTTTAGTGTAGGACAAAAGCATATTGCTTCATCAGATACAACAATATTTTAGCCGACGGACGTCAATGAAAAACTACCATAACGCGATCGAAAGAGGATTATACATACACGCGCGCGTACAGTCGCGCGGGGGCTAATACTTTTTCGACCGAAGCGTGCGCGTCATCGCAGAGAGCAGTTTGCGATAAAAACCCATCTTTCCTCGTCGTAGAAAACGTAAAATATCCTCTCGCGGCTTCTACGAGCAGATTACACGGTGAATTTTAGCGAGATATTGAACGAGCAGATATATTTTATGGAAACGATTAACTCGGCTAGACCATGAGGTCAGCGCCGGGGATCAGCGGGATAATTTATGCCCGCGCGCCTATCTCCGTCATGCTGAATGCGGCCGCTTGAAAATATTAGACGATTCGCGGAATGTTTTCTTTTTCTCCGTTTTCATCGTCTTCCCCTTTTTTTTGGAGCCGCTTTCGAGAGGACTGTAAACGCCGAGCCGTTGACAACCGGCGCGGCGTGGTACCACCGCCGTTGTCCGACCGAAGCCGAGCTGTTAGGAGAGATTATTCGCCGGATAAGCAGAGTGTCGTTGTGTAATTAAGCGGGGGAACACCCTGGATCGCGCAGCGGGTGGAACGGAGACACGGATTTCTGCTGGCTCGTTCCCGCAGCGTCCCTCGTCCGCCAAGTTTTTTGGGTGGCCCGGTTCATACGAACCGATACCTGTTTCCGGCGGGCGCGCAGACGGTAATGAACGCCCGGCGAACGACTTCTTTTCACCTAGTACGCTTCCACGAATAATGACCGCCATCGATAACGAGAATCTCTCGATTTCCTTTCGCTCTTTTTCGGCTGGCCGAAACTCTCTCTGTAACCGGCGTTGTTTCGAGTCGTTTACTCAATTAGATTGCTTTGTGGGCGAGATTGAAATGAACCGGAGAACCGCGGGAGGCTGCGCGGCTCCGGGACCGTCATTCATTATACATTCATAAAAGTCATTCTTTTAATTTTTCATGGTCGACACCGCTTTTCGAGACGGTGTATGTAATTAAAACGGAAATTATTGGAGATAAAAGTGGACAGCCTGGACGCGCGTATTTATAGGGGAATCCCGGGCATTGATTTGTCACTCGTAAACACGTGACAGTCGAATTGCTCGTTATGGATCATGGGTATTTGAACACGTACGATCGGTGGCCGTATATTAATTCCTCGATTGAGACGCGAGGTTGAGAATTTAATTAGACGTTTTAATTAAAGTCCACGGATCTATAAATCCCGCGTGAGGGTCTTGGATTTGTCGCAGCAGAAAAAAAGCTTTCGATTTTTATTGAACGTAGAGAGTCCGTACGAATTCAAGTTGCGTAGTATGAAATATAGGGCTCCTTATCAAATTACATGTTCCAGAGAATTTTGACGCGATTTTCTTGAAAGAGTAATTTTCTATCGAAACCCTAAAAGCAAAAAGCTTGCAGAAATATGTTTAATCGAATGGTGCGTGATTAACAAAATATTCGTTTAATTGAAAAAAGAAAAATTAGTCTTTTTCTGCGAGTAAGTAACCTGACATTTCGTATTACTCGATCTAATAGCAATGCGATATACCCTGCACGAAAGCAGAGATCATAGATTGTAATTAACTATCCTTTTAGGTTTTTCTCCCTTCTGGTACACATTGAAATAAAAGTGAATGTACACTGTCGAGAGAATGCTTTTAGCAGCCGACTAAGGTTTCGAATATCGAAAATTGAAACGGACCATTCTCTAGAGAAACATTCTCGCTGACTATTGTTGAGAATATCCAAGGGAGAGCGCGGGTTGCCACGGTGAAGGAAGCATCCGCGGGGTGAAGGTTATATCGCGACGGTATGCAAATGGAAACGCGGTCAAAGAAGGGAGGTTAAATTTCGTCGAATCCGACCTTCGTGAGATGCGCGTTGTAGGTTCGAAGGACCTCGGCTATTCAACCAGGTATACGCCTATGTAGGTGAGTCGAAATCGTCTGACCCGCGTGCACGCGACGACTTTCCCTTCTCTCGTTTTATTGATCCACCCTCCTATACAAATAAGCTCGAAGCACCCTCTCTCCCCACGTACTAACTTCCAAGGAAATCCACCTCGTCGACTGGACGTTCACCTCCTTCCTCCTTCTTTCACCCTCTCCATCTTTTTTCCCTCTCTCTTACTCTCTCTCTCTCTCTCTCTCTCTCTCCCTCTCTCTCGCTCTCTCTCTCTCTCTCTCACTCACTCTCTCATTCACTCACTCACCTTCTTTGTTCACCTTCTCTATCCTTTCTGTTCCGAGGAATCACGATCGTTCCACCGGAATAAACGTTCGCGTCGCGTCCGCCGGAAATAAAATAAAAATACTCGAAAATAATGTTATTGTCGGCAGAGCGAAATGACTTATATTGGCTCCGGCGTCGCTCTTCAGAACAAATATCACGAAATAGTGGAAGTTCCTTAGAACTCTACCTAGGTACGTGCTCCTTTCCGCTACGCTCGCTCTTCCAACGGGAAATCATAAAGCCGAGGAAAACTGAAAACAATGTCGCTAAGTCGAGATGATTTATATTTGTTTCTGTTTCTGGACGAGGACGTCGAGCGTCGGAATTCAATGAAAATCGCTAGCAATGTCTCACAGCGATTTTCGCTCGAGGGTATAATTTAGATTTTCCTTTCTACGCGGCAGCGGCAGTCTTCGTTCGCGATCCGACTTGCGCTACGAGATAGACGACGGACATCTTATTTTAGGTAACTGAAAGCGTGCACTGAGAGTTCTAAGATTTCAAAGCGCGATATTGATTTTCAGGATCTTGTCTTTATACGTTGCGCTTGGAACTATTTTAGCATTTAGACGGCCGCGTCAGAAACCCAAAAAATTTCATAAAATTGCAGCATTTTATTTAATTACTTCTTTATCATTGGACACCGTGTAAATCATAATAAAATTAAGAAATTATAATGTAGATTAGCGCAAAAATTTCTCTATTCAGTCATGAAATGACTTAATTTAAAACAGAGAGATCTCCCCATTCGGTTAGTTAAGTGTCAAATTTGATGGGTGCATTTGAAACTTCAGAAACATTGCAAATGCATTTGTTATGCACTCGTCATGCACTTGCAGTGACAAGAATACCGCAGATATCTATTATCTGTATTAATTAGATTTTTCTAAACTATAGTTACAGTTTTTTTAGAAGGTTGCTTCTAACAGCAGTTAAAATAGGTAATCTTTATGACTTTTTCTAGCAAACTATTTACAATATCAAAATAAACTATGTTTGGTGTATGGCGTTTGAAACTATGGTAACCTTAGGATTAGGTTTTCAACATATTACTTTTAAAAATATCCATGACGAAAGAAGTCGGCATGCCCATTGCAGTTGACTTTCTGATGTAACGACATATTTCGTCATACCCGGTTAACAAACAGTTTTCTATTCCACACAAAGACTACATAATCGATCTCTGGTACATTGCACCATACAGACTGTAACGTCGTCGTTCTTAGGACTTAGTCTCTAAAAGTTGGAGTTCCACTCTCGATCCAAGCAAAGAAAAATTGTACTGCGGAACTTATTACACTCTTCGTAAATAACCTTACTTGTCTCTGATTTTCGAGACGCAGCACTGTTGCCAACTATACTTCTGCCAGCAGGAATCTCTCAAATGCACCGAGCAGAACCGTTTCCTTGCAGAATCTCGGAGCTCTTTGAACCAACCAGTATTTACGGTCGGCGAGAACCAAACAGTTTTGCTGAAGTCGTTAAATCAAAATGATTTGCAGCCGGTGACGAGTAGTAGGCGCGATAATAGCGTATCGCGGAGCGACAGAAGCAGTTTGGCGACGCGACGCGTGGCCGGCCGTAGTACGCTCGAAGGACAGTTCATTCATCGATGTCAGTCCGAGGCTGTGGATTCACCGGATTCTCGCGAGAGTAACGCGGTAGGAGACGTATATGTTCCGAGGGAAAATAAATGAACGGGTCCCGCCCCTATTGTTGGGTGTTGCTAATTAAAGTCGTAGGTTCACGGTTACCGATCTATTCCGGTAAATTGCATCGGCCGCGGACCACTTTTGACCGGCCAGCATATTACGGCCGAGATTTACGTCTTGTTAACGTCACGGTTTAGTTACTGGCCCGCGGACTTGCGGACACAACTACAAATCATTCTCAATAATCCGCGCGAGCCATGCTGCTGCCATGCCGCCGTTGCCGAGCAGCACACGCGTATCGCTCCGTGACTAAATTTAACCGCGAGATTCCGCTTACACGTAACCTCGTTGATCTTTCGAGCCGGTGAATTGTTGTGACCGGTTAATTGAATTGAATTATGCGCCTCCTCGCTGTGCGGTTTCAGCTTCTAAACGGGGATCCAGCGAGCGCGGTTCCCGCACGCCCCTAATAGCCGATCTGCCTATCAACTGTCGAATGATCCCTCCATTGTTTCTCTTATTATACTAATGGCACAGTAAGTGGATTACCAACGTTCTCGCGGGTATTTTTGCCCTGCGGCTTACCGAAAATTTACTCAAATTCGCGCGGTTTAATCGAAGTTCTAGAAGAATTGAAATCACATAACTATTCATGGCATAATTAATTATACAATATTGAAATTAATTTGCGAATTCTTATGCAAACATTTCTGATTCCGTTTGAAGTAGGAGTTAAGCGAATATGTATTTCTCATAATAATTTTAATAGAAATAAAGTCTCTTTATTCTGTCAGAATCCTCAAAATAAGAATCGTTCCGTAATTGTTTATTGTTTCTCATTGCTACGTGACCATTCTTATTTTTAAATAGAATTATAGATTATTGTCTTATTTAAACTACAGCACACACAACTACGATTTCAGAGCGCTATAGAAGTTTATTTAACTGGATCCGGCAAATTCAACTCCGTTTCATCCCACGAGAGCATAAAATTCCAGAGGATAGTTATATTTACGTGATCACATTAACTCCTTCGAACTATACAACATTGTCTTAACAAGATTGCCATGTTTTCTGAAGCAACAAATACGGCCAGAGTGATTTACAACTTCCTGTCGTACGTCTGCTCTTCTGTTTGCGTTCGAGAAATAACTACTCGGCCATAAACTCCGTTTAACTTAACATCGATGTATTCCTTAGAAGATCGATGGGGAACCTTGCTGGCCAAGAGTGTAATTCACCAATTCTGACGTGTTGGAATTCATTGTACGTTCTTCAATAGAATCGTCTCCTTCATAGGTAATTTTAAAATAAATTTAATTATAATAATTTGCATTGATCAAATAAATGATTACGTTACTAGATTTCTTTATATTTAACCTCTTGGCGTACTTTGATGACTCTGACTCGTGATTGTGATCTCTAATAATAACTTGTTAAATATGAATGTTATTCCGTTTCCTTTTTTGAGTCAAAATAAAATTTTTTTAACAGCTCAGTTATTTCCATTTTTACTTTATACTTTAAATTATATTTCGTTAATTCCCTCACAGTTTACATTAAGGAATTATAATTATTTATCATTATTTGCCTCGCTTTACACGAAGAAATTATAATTGTTCCACACGTTTAACACGCCAACACTTTAAATCAATGAACTATACTTTACGCTATAAAAGTAAACCCAAGCCTAGCATTAAAAGTGACCAATCTGTATTGCACTATAAAAATGATAAAACTGAATTTATTTAGACATTTTGCAATTTTTATTATAGTGTACGCTAGACATAAGAACTTTATACAATTATTTCGCACCGAAGTACCTCTGTAATAACAACTTTAAAATACGAATTACAGAACCGATGATTTTTGTCGGGTATGGTGGGTTTAGTGTTGAATCAACAAATTAATCCTCCACCCACGGGCAACCTGGAATTCGTGTTCTAAATATTTTGTGAAATTTAACAAAGAGAACTAAATTTACAATTCTCTTATTTTTCTTTTGTTCCCTTTTTAATACCATTTTTAATCTAATTCTTTTAGACGTATCTGCATAACAAAACTAGTTTGCAGTTAGAGGGTAAAGGGGCACATGCAGCAAGAAAAACAGAAGAGAATCAAACATTTCTAGTTTCTAGTGAAAAGAAATCGGATGAATTTGTCAGTCGAGCGAACGGACGGTGATTAAACTGAACAAAAGGTGTAATTGATACCTCTTAAGTAGTAAGCTTCTCAATTATCGCGTCAATGAAACGAACTCACCTCTTCGCCGCGCACGTCTCTGTATCTAACCCATTTCCCGAGCTTCGGCCTCCAATATTCGAGCATGTAAGCCTCCGAGAATTCGACACCTTCGCCGTTGCCGAAGCGTCCTTGAGTGCCGGTGGCGGTGATCATGTGGACCGTGTGAAGATCGATTTCTAGCCACTCGCGTGGTTCCGTCGTGATCTGCTGCTTCGGGCACCAGGCGCCTCCGTGGCTCTCTTGCCTCAGCCTGTAAGGGTAAATATTTACTCTGGGATTACCGGCGTTTATTTTTTCTCTCTCCGTCTTCGCCCCTTTCTCTTAGCAGGAAAAACCTTTTTTTAACGCAGCCCGCCCCCGGAAAAAAGTGGAACGTCGAATCGTTTCTTGGGAACTGACACGCTGCAAACTGAGTGAGATTGGAAATTGGAACTCCTTTTTTCTGAGCTTTTTTCTCGAGGGCTTATGATACTGTCGCGTCGACCCGACGCGAAAGAAACCTCGTCTTTGTGTTTGCACTCGAAGCTACAACTTGGATCTGTTGCTCGTCGTATCAGTAAAAAATAATTTAACGATTGTTTATGATGCAGTCACTCGCATTAATATTTTACCCTTTGGAGCAGAATAACTTTTGGAAGTGGACGAAATGACTATTTTAACACGTTCAGCGCCACGTCACCCAAATATGGGTGACACTAGTTTTTAAACAATTTTGAAAATTCATTTTCATTTCAATATATCCGAACAAACTGAATTTGACTAGAATGTTTCGGATTTGGATTTGGTGGTCAATTGTTGGCGACGAACGTGTGAAATGGTAAATGTATCTTTTTTTTGAGATTTCAGGGAGACTAGTTTATTAATTCTTGTGGTTGAAACATTTTAGAGAATTTCTTTCGTCACCGAAATCGGTAGATTACGGATTTATATAATATGTCATAAATATAATATATTATATTTACATGATAGGATTTATATAATATGTCATAAATCTGTGAAGTTTTTCTTGAGAAGATAAGAGTTAACCGGTGTCAATATAAATTATTGTTAGAAAAATAGTACTAGAAATGTATACAATCAGCTGTTTAATAGACTGCGGATTTGACACATTTGTGACAGGAATAATTACGTGGAATACAAAATAATAGACACTTTTTTCAAAAGTACAGACATCGTTCCTTGCAGTTAACTCTTGTTTATTTTGCACAAAGATCCACAGTCTAATAATAATAATTTAGTACAAAAATATTATAGTAATAGTCGTCGAAATTATTATTGTCTATTCACACAAAATGCTCTCATAATACTTTGAATACTTGAAATACAATGTTCGAGTAAGCTATAAAATATTATGTGCTGAAATCTGACAGATATCTTTTGTTTTGCATGAAGAGTCACAGTCTCCTAATAATAATTTAATCGTTAAAATAATTACAGTGACGAAGGCACGGAAAATACCCTAAATTCCTGAAACACGTTCCAGCAAGTCATACAATTTTGTGCTAGAATCGACGGTGCGGCATCGCAATTGACGTGCCAATAAAAATTTCTCGATAAGACGCAGGCGAAAAAGAACGACGAGTATAATCGGAAATGTTACATCGTTGTAGAAAGGAAATCGTATAAATACGTGATCCTCCGCACGGCTGACGGATAACCGTCACCTCGCGCCGGGGCTATACGGGGTGAAATTATAATTTATCGATCGAGTCGAGCCACTGGATGGCATGAATTAAAGATGAGCCGGCACACCGCCGCGCGTCTCCGCTCCGCTCCGCGCCGCGAGAACGCCGCGCGGGGAAGCCACTTGGAGCCGGCTAATAATTGTATTCGCACATACCTTTCGCGGGCTCGTCCACGGCATTAAAAAGCTCCCGGTGATTGCCACGAAAAACGGTTCCCGTGAGAGGAATGCCGCTGAGATTTCAGCCGATCCGAGGAGAAAACGAGGGCCAAGTAGGTTTGAGTCTAATCGGTTCGTTTCTCCGTTTGACGTCTCACTTCGCCGTGCTTAATTATCATTTTAGTTTCTCATTAACCGGTATCTCGTCCTATAAATGTTTTACTACCGAGCTGCATAACGCGCGTACTCGAGGATCCGATTCCCGGAGACTTCCTGGCACCTCTTTCCTTTGTGATGAATTATTAACGAACCGCTTTGCCGGCAGATATATGCCATACGTCATTTCCGATGCGCTCGCCGCTTTTGATTTTACTGCAGTTACCAGATGGGATGATCTTAAGCCAATGCTGCTGGCTGTGCTTACCGATGAAATTATTTTGATACCCGTTATACATACTGCGCACAATTCCCTGGAATCGATTTATATTCTATTCTATATCTTATTCGTATTGATTTGCATTATGTTTATTCGTATTTATTTGTACTTATTTAGCTATTTCTATATTCGCGAAGCTGTAAATACCGCTTTGACTAAACTATAAAATAAGGTACTATTCAACACCAAAGCTATCGAACTCTGAAAACGACCAACGTGTGTTGCTTTATTAGAATGAGAAGATCGAATTTATTAAGACTTTTCGCCGTTTTCATTATAATGGAAGCTTGAACATAGGAATTTATTCAATCGTTCATTAAGAAAAAGTCTCCATAATTTCAACAATGTAAAAATCAAAATTGGGAGACCGGTTATTTCGACCGGCATGGTTGCCGATTAAGGTTGTATCGATGTATTTCCATAATCATATGCAGTCTTGCTGTGTGCTCTTACAATGTGTATATAACTTCTAGGAAGATCTATGTTCCAGAATACCAAGTACAATACAGTTATTTGCAACAATATCTCTGCTTGTTAATTTCAATGGAACGAAATATATTTCGCTCGTACAATATCTAGAACTTCTACAGTACTAGTGGATTGATACAAATGTAAAACGAGTGATGAGGAAATTCTGGTCGGTGACATGCAGATGGAGTTTGCTATCATCGATCTATCAGTATTGTCGTTAAAAATTTGCCGCAACACAAAATTCAGATCGAATCCTCCACGCCGCACCGCCAGTTCCAAACTCAATTTGAAGTTTAAGTAAAGGAAAAGATATACGACGACCAAATCGTTCTGCCGAAGATTACTTTTCAAGCAGCGCCGCGACGTACAGAAGATCGCAAAGAAACCGACGTCTGGTGCGTAACACCTTTGAGCGCGAAACGAAATCGTAAAGAAGCAAAAGCTGGTAAGCTGGCCCGAACGAATTGGACGCAGGCTCGTACGAGATGATTTCAAAATACACAACTTTTACTTCTCAACTATTTTTCAACGTCCACATTCACGTGCAACCGTTCCTTTGAAGAGCTTATAACGCGACGTAATGAAATTTAGCCATTTAGGATGGTATACAGTGAACGAAATGTGTATAGAGACACTAATACTTTTTCAGTAAAAAAAGCTAAGTATTCTGATAACAAAATTAATAGTCAGTTGAATATATAATGGAATAAAAAGGAATAAAAAAGTTGTTAAGTTGAACAAACAACAAAATTCCTTCATTTTTTTGTGAAAGGGAAATATTATAAAATGCGTAATTATTGCATAGGCACGGTCAATTAAAAATGTTCTGAAAAATAGAAATATTGTAATACTATTTTTTAATATTTTCATCTTTATAGTTAATTACTTCAAAAGACTTTTAATTTTATTATCAGAGTACTATGCATTTTTTGCTAAAGAATATTAGTGTCCCTATACAACTTTCGTCCACTGTAGAGAATATCCGTTATGACTTGCACAGTATGATGCACAACTGGATTTGTTATCAACTGCAAGCATAACAATGTGGATCTGAAATACTTGAAACTTGATTGCACATTTTTGACCGTCAGAATAATGGGAAAGCTACTCCAAAATAAAATTCCCAAAATTTTGCGCATATGTGATCACAAGGATTCGCTGTGCACATAGAAATTAGTGCATTCATTGGTTAATTTTAAATCCTCAACCATAACAAAGTTAATATCTGAGAGCAGAAAGAAATCAACATTCTCAGAAGCATTTATAAAGATAGAACAATCTCGGATATATTGATGGTTCCAAAGTCAACCGTTGCTGAAGATCCATTCAGTAAAAATCTGCCTCATGGGACATGTAATAAATATATTTTTATGTCATAAAGTACCAGTGTAGATTCAATTTTGAACCCATTGCCAGTAGTTAATTCAGCAGTCCCTCGAACGAAAAGAAGAAATGCTGTCTAAATGTTTGCCAGTGACACGCGTGTCAGCTGCGGCGACCACTAATATAACATAATTCAGATTTTTTCGAGCCCCGTCGGCCAGACAGTGCAGGCCGAGCTCCAACTGTCAAGCCATAAAATCTGCCATAAAAATTAACTTCCCCGACAAGCAGCTCGTACAGCGGACTATCCTTGCTGCAGTCCGGATCTGCTCTCCGAAGAATTGCAGGGCATTTACGAATCCGCCGGTACCTAGCGAAGTGTTCGCAATAAAGTGATGAGCTACCGCGCTCTCTGAAGTGTCAGAATTTTAAGTGTTGTTTTGATGGCGACCGGTAGTAAAAGCTGGCGACGGTGTCCTGAAGCGAGCTTTCGGTTTAAGGAAACCAATCGCGGAAGAGAACGAGAGAGGAAGGGAGAGAGGGAGCGAGAGAGAGCGGAGATAAAAGGGGAAAAGGCGAACGAGGAGAGGAAAAGAGGATCAGTGAGAAAGGTAAATAGCAGCGCGAAGAGGGAGCCGCGACAGAGAGGGAAGGAGGGTATCCAGCTTGGACCATAACTCATAGCCCATTAAGAGAGCTCGAACTGCCTTGGCTGCCACTTTGATACAGTCTAAGGCATCAAAGACATTCCGGAGCGCGAGAGTGGGCGCGCGCGCGCGCGAGCGCACGCCACCCTACTCCACGATAAATCTCGGAACGGACGATTACGCCGACTTCAGCCTGCGAGAAGCCACGTCGGCGGAATCGCCGAAAGCGAGGCCCCGCGAAGACCAAGAGGCCGATTATCGAGAGGAATGGTTTGTCGAACGCGAACGAAGGGAGTCACTCGAGCTATTCCTGGTCTTTAGACTTACGATCCGCCCGGTCGGAGATGATTTGTTGCTCACGGCGACCGGGCAGAGCTGGTGTCCCTTCTTCTTTGTGATCCCGCGGCACCGGCACCCGGGCCGTTTGATGAACACGTTCTTCCGTGAATGTGTCGACTCCGGGTGCGGATCTCCAGGACGCCAAGATGAATGACGCTCTAGAGTCCGGTGTTCTATTGCTTGTCACAGTGGAATTCATTTTGTTGGGGCGAAAGGACGTCATTTGACTTTTGACGTGCGAAGGGCATGGCCACGAGACTCCCGTTGTCTCACGAGCGAACCTTCAATGGAAGTTTCTAATTAACTCGTTCGTTGTTCTGAATCAGTTCTGGTTATTCAGCACCCTTCAAACTGGAAGCTATCTATGGAATTTAGACATCTCATGGGACGTCTTTGTTGCATACGATTTCTTTTGTTTTATGCATATGAGATTGAACTCGTACAATAAAATTGGAAGAGAATTGGATAAGTATGCATCAACAATTTGAACAACTTTTGTGGCATTCGATAAAAAGTATAGTTGTATAATGTAAACTAAATAACTAGATAGGGAATCTTTTTGCAGAGTAGAAATTAGGAAGAATAAAAATGTATTCTCTCCATTAAGAAATTTAATGGAGACAAATAGTGGCCTGCCAATTTTTCTTATAAATGTATACAATACTCAAGAACGTATACATACAAACATACTCAAAAAATGTTGTTTCTTTTGTGGAAATGGTACACTTTTGAATAAAACTTTTTATCTTTTCGGGAAATTAATTATTCAAGTATCTACGATAGAAATCTTTTAAATTACATAATAACATTATTAGTTTTGAAGATCTCTAAAGTAAGTAAAATAAAACTTTTAATTTGTCGCTCTCTATTGAATAAAATGATGACAATTTTGAAATCAGTTCAATGAAATATTACACTAAGAACTACACTGACTGCCTTAAGACCGCCATATGGACAGTCTATATTTGTGCATAACCATAATCTCCCAAACTTGTGCAAATAACTTTTGACTAACATGTTACACAGGGTGTTTCCGGTCTAAATCGCCGAAATGTATACATGAATATAGAATTGTAAAACAAACAAATTGTTTCCTCTGGAAGCATGTAAATGCTTCCTTCAAGAGATACGTATTTACTTCTGAAATTATTAAGAGTTAAGAATGCATTGAAGGTGAACCTTGAAACTCTGTTTCGAAGGTTACTACTAATGTATTGTTGTTTGTATTGTAAACAAAGCTCTATTAAACACGACAAACATTCCACGAGAAAAAAACTTTAAGGTTTCAATTGAATGGCTGCCCCACTCACTATGGTAAAAGACTTCGTGAGTGGCTCAATATTCATTTTCCCGAAAGTTGGGTCGGTCGTGCTGGGCCTGTCAATCTGATTCCCCGTTCTCCGAACCTGACATGAATGAATCTTTTGCATGGGGAGCATTGAAGGAAAAAGTGTACGAGCAACCTGTTAACAACATTGAAACATTGAAATTGAGAATAGCGCAATCATGTAGCGAAATGATAGGTGCACAATGTCGATCTGCCACTTCGTCCGCCTTTGACAGGTGCAATGCTTATCTCCAAGTTGGAGGTAGTCATCTTGATCAACCTGTGTAATAATTATATTATCTTTAGTAATAAATGCAACAATTCTCTTTAGTAATATACGTGATAATCCTGACTTATTTCGATGGCATACATTACCAAGTTCTACAACTCTTTAATAGTAAATATCTCTTGAAGTGAGCATACTTCCAGAGGACAAAATTTGTTTGTTTTACGATCCTAAATAAACAGGATAAATACTTAAGAACCATCTATAATACCCTGTAATATTTACCAATACTTTAAATGAACGCATTTCTTCTAATCAAGAAAAAGAGTTAGCGAACTTCTGATACTTTCAGTAATTCAAGTTCCTTTCCTGAACTACATACCATTACACGCAATACGGATTCACGACAATTGTCACGAGCATAACAATCGTGTTATGTAGGGGTCAAGTAAGCTACGAGGTCGGGTAACTGAAAATCTATTCTGACTTTGAGGGCGTCTTCATGGTGTCCTCGGGATCTCGGGGAAAGCGAACACGTAATACGAGTTAGATACGCGTATTTTAGGGTAAACGGAGTCGTATGGGGTAAATAGGGTATTCACCGGGAAGCCCGCAGTATCAGGAAGCCGTGGTAGTGCCGTTGAAGAAGGTCTAGACAGTCTACCTGCAAAGAGTGCTCGCGAGCGACGATATCGGCATTGCATCGAAAAGGCTTTCCTTGCTTTTAGATCATGGCGAAAGGAAAATATCGCGAGAGCTTCGTGCGCGTCGTACCGCAAATTACCATTCACGGATTAACAGTTTCGTTAACGAGCCTGAACTCAACGAGTTCACACCTTCGCACATCCTCTGCGGTTCAGTTAATTCTGGAGTCTGAACCGATTACCGTCAAATATTTTCATGAACGTTTAACCATAGCGTTTTCCGCGTTTATAGTAGACGCTGAGCCGAGTAAATCGTATTAAAACGAAATTCGAAAGAGCTTTAATGTCAGCTTTATATGCATCTTCGTCTAGTAAAACAATTCGCTTGAAATTTCGCCCGACCTCTGTTTTTGTGTATTAATCTACGGAGCGAAGTCCATTTGCATAAAAATGTGGAAATGCGGGAAAAGCCGTAATCGCGTATCGCGCATTTATTTTCGTAAAAAACGCTAATACCATGTATTCCGAACACGGGCATTATAAAACTTTCATTCGGCCCGACTCAATTTGCAGTAAAATTCCACGATATCTCATCAGCCGCCTACAAAACGCGGCGGTAACACCTATTTATACAGCAAATAGAATATTTCCAGGATTAAAATGCGGTCGTAAATAATTCAGGATTCGTTTAACATTCCGCCGCGGGGCATAAAAACGTCGGGTGACACGGGGCGTTCTCGCATTCGAATGCGTCTCGTCCGGCGATTCTTCCGAAAAACGATCAAACGTTATCGAGGAATTTTAAGGATCGCTCGACAATATGTTTCTCGAGTCGGATGATCCGCGAACACCGGTTCATTAACGGCGTGGGTGGTCCGGCTTCGGGACTTGTGTTTAGACGATGTCTCGCTTCTCCTCCCGGTCGTCCTCTGTGTCTGCTCGGCGAAATGGTAATTAGCTGGCACGAATAATCAAAGAATACGCGGCGGACTATGTTAACGACGCCTAAGAGGTTCGGTACGTTCGATACAAATGGCTCTGCATGCGGGACACGGCCGCGTCGTTAATCCTCATTGCGGCTCGAAGGCCGAATTAGACGTGCAGTTTAGTAGTCGGTGATTAATACGGTGACCGGTCGAGTCCCGATCGTGAGCTATCTCGGCCGTGGACAGGATGACGGACAGGAAGAGGATCATCCGTTTAAGCCGTAGAAAGCATTCAGAGTCAGAAACGTTATCGTGCTCTGCGGTCGACGGTTTTCTTTTTGTTTTCTTCCTCTCGCCTGTCGTCGATCACCATCGCACAATTGCCTCGACATCAATCTGCATCCCGTTTTAAAACGTCCGGCCGTCGGTGTTCTGACAAATCGTCTCTTCTATTTGGGAAGAAGAGGGGTCCACGTATTATCCCGACCGATAACAAATTTATTTTGAATTTCGATTTCGAGAAATTGATGGATGGCCGACGATTTTAAAATAAGCGATCTATCAATCAATGAATTTACAACATTATCATCTATGATGATACAGTGGCATGCATATGGAGGTTTTGATGTTTCACCTGTGCTTGTAGTAATTACACTGCTAAACACGGCTTTGTTACAGAGTATATTTCAACCGATTTTTATGTATTTATTCTCGCCGAATCCAAATCCGGAATCAGTTTCTTCCTTTTACTTACTGTTTCCATCTAATTCCACTTTGGATCGCTGAAACTCGCGGTTTTATAATGAAACAGCACTGTTTCAAATAAAGATTAATATATTAATAATTAATATATTAATATTTGCAAATGGAGTGTTAATATGCTGATTGATGAACGGACTGCATATTTGAATCCACTGTTAAATATTGTGGACCAGCATTATTGCTTCCAAAAATATAATAAATAATACTTTTACTTCATATTTTGACTAACCAGAAATTACCTTGAGTCAAGTATCATAACGATTATTAAATTATGTTTAAAATTATATTACCAGAACGTACGTCCGAATAGAGAATAGCACATCCACATTTTAATTTCTACTCGTCAGCTTTCGTAGCAATTAGCCAATGACATAGCAGCGCACCGCGGAAGGGGGTGCACGCAGCGAGACTGAGAAAAAAGACAATGACTTATGCACCAGCGCGCGTAATATAAAATTCAGGTTTGAAAATTCTCTGAAAAAGTTTCGTCCTGGCGTGGCTTGAAAGTTTCGAGAACCTAAATTGAGGTATTCAGTCGGTAGCGGTGGCCATGTGCGGTGGCGAGCTAATAAAAACTTTGAAAGCTAATTGAAACGATTGTGACGTTCCATAATGTTCTTAGTAATCCGCGGAACGATTCGTTTGTTCTTTCGCAGAGAAAGAGGGAAGGAGTGGGAGCGAGACAGAGAGAGGGGTTTGCAGAGTGTCTTTTCCCGACGAACGGGCTTCCATTTATCCCCAAATAGGTCACTTAACGAAGCGCGCTGATTTCGGGAAATTGCATCTCTGTTCCGCGTTGCTCACAAAGGGGTTAATTTTATCATATTTCCGAATGCGTATTGCATCGCATCTGCATAATGCGCTCCATAAACGAGACGGTAATACACGGTAATTCACTCACCGTCCGCGATGTGGCCCGACGTTTCCGCTATCGAAACTCGAGCTCGCTGTGATGTCTGCATCGGGAATCACACCAGATTCCATCCCCAGGGGAGCGATGCATTGTGCTGCAAACAAAGGAAATTGCTTTGATTATATATACGTCCATATTCGTTCCAGCGTGCTCTTTCGTTCGCGAGCACCGTAATTATCATTCGTACGTTTCAATTGTTCGATATGATCGTGTCGCTAATCGTATCGCGCGGAAACCGTCGCGAATACTTCCTAGGGCGCACCGTGACATCCGAAACTATTTTTCATACGTGATTTTATGCATTTATTACAAAAATGACTATAAAAACTGCAAATGGATGAGGAGAATTAGAAAATATTTTTACGCTACGTATGACTTGTTAAAATTACTAAAAGAGGAAAGACGTTTTCACCTGACACGTGTTTCTTACAATCAATTTAAACAATTTTTATTCTGTCTAATTATTCTATTAATTAGCATCTGTTCTGCACCAATTATTCAGTAATTAAAAACCAGATTTAAACTTAAGTGAGACTTATATTGAACAATTATGCCGTGCTTCCTTATTTGATCTCGCTTAATCATCATAATTACTCACATACGAGTATATTTCTTTGAAAAGTACGGTATAAGGAACATAAATTCTTAATAATGCCACTTTCTCTAACATTTCCATACATTAGTTATATACTATTTTATTTATACACTATTATTTATATACTTTCATTTATACATGCACTATGTGGAGGATCCGGAGTTCAGCAAAATTTAATTATCGTTCTAATAATAATAAAATAAAAGTAAAAACATATTAGATCTAGACAGTGAAATAATAATAAAACTTTCCCAGCCATAAAAGGAATCACCAAGCTTTAGAAACACGGTGTGCATTTCCACGAGTCAGTCGACGGTCATTGACAATTTTCGGATTCAGGAAGCAGCTGTCGTTCAACGCCATTCCG
Organism: Augochlorella aurata; assembly: GCA_028455555.1. Lineage (NCBI taxonomy): Eukaryota > Metazoa > Arthropoda > Insecta > Hymenoptera > Halictidae > Augochlorella > Augochlorella aurata. The sequence continues at coordinate 14,808,837 of CM052161.1, read as the reverse complement.
CCCGGTTGGATTCATCGAATTTCCCGAACCGCGAACCCCTTCTTTCGCAACACGGTTTCCGGGTAAACGAGCGTATATTATTTCCCTATTCCCAGGAAGTCTGATCCCGCTGGGTAAACAAATCGGATCCTCTTTGACGACCCTCCCCAGCGCATTTTATTCGCGGATCGGTGTGGCGGCGACAGCTCGACCCGGTCGCGTGTTCCACGACCGTACGGCGGCCGAATCAGACGTGTAATTTCGGATCGTCGAAAATGTTTCTCGCGTCTCGGACTCCCCGATTGAAAAGCGTTTCTCGGTATCGCGAGCTACAGTATCGCAATTATTGCCAACACGCCGCGCCGCCCAAGAATTGTACGACGTATCCGGGGTCCGCTCGCGTCGGCCATAATCGTGAGCTGCTTGGGCTGCGTGTTGCGAGGAAGCCGCGTTCGAGACGTGTAATGAAAGCCCGATGAACTACCTATACACCTCGCCTTTCGTTGAAAGTAACCACAACGATCGCGGGAACTTGAGATAATTCCTTTGCTCCGATAGAAGATTCTGCGAGGATGCTTGTAAAAGGCTCGGATTCGAGATGATAAACCCTTGTTTATGGCGAGAAGACACTAATTCGGGAGATATTATTAAAAGAGACGATAGTCAAATGCGTAAAACATGGCTTACTTTATTTATGAATAAGTCTACAATAGAAATTTCATTGTTAGAATTTCATGTTGTACGAAAGCGCTGCATGTTCAATATATGTTGCTTCGTAAGATATTTGCAATTTTATATTTCAACATTGCTGTTTCGCTTAACACTGAGTTTCTTTGAAATTTTACCTGTGCAACGATAAAGTGACAAGTTTTTGTCTTTATTGTAAGATGATTTTTATGCTAATTTTAATTGCATGTTTTAATAAATACCGCTGGTCTGTTAACCCTTTGCGATGTCGAGCACAATTTGTTATACCGAATTTTACAATTTTATTATATTTTCATATTTATGGGATCCGAGTACCAAAATCGAGTTTAAAAATTATTTATGGGAAACGTACCTATACTTTTAAAAAATATATTGTAATTTATCACTAAATTACATTTAATTTATAATAACAATAGGACAGTAGGGATAAATCAATATGGTTAATAATTTTTATCCTATCTCATAACGCTAGTGATATAAACAGACTGCAGATTTTCTTTTCAAATAAAAATGTTCTGTATCAATTGTACAAAGCAAGGGTTACACAGAAATGAATATCTTAGGTAATAATTTTTGCATGTTGAAAGTAATCTAGCTCCGATATTTTCTCTGCTCTGCGTTTTAACTGCCATATTTGCCAAAAGCGTATAAAATTCACGTAAATACGCGATTCAATATTGTCGGTAAAATATGTCGAAGACCAGTCTGAGTAGAAACGATCAGTTCCACGTGTATCTATCGGACGCGGATTTTTTGCAAAATTAAGGTTCTAATCTGTGCGGCGAACTTTCCTCGTAAATAAATTTTTAACGAGATACACACGCGGGTTTCCGGCAAGTCGCAGCCTCATGCAAGCTTCACGACTCGACGGCCGCTTATTTCTGGTAATTAACTTCTCTACATGGAGGCACTTGTTCCCGGGAGTTGAAGCGACGCGCGTACAACACCGTTTTTGCCGCATGAAATTTCGCCCCGTTGGTTTTTCGTTCCTCCTCGTCCACCCCCACCTTGCAGCCGACCAGTGAACGCTAACACTGTGCGACTACAAGGTAATCCTTTCAACGAGAAATTCAATTTTTATTGCTCGTGTCCACAATCGCTGGGAAGCTAGGTGGCGGACTAGTCCAGAATCAATCGACACGTATCAGAATACGGTGTAAGTCCTGAACTTCAACATGTTTTTTTTATGTATATGCGTGTTTCAAATCTTTTTATAGTATCACTTTTTTTCTTCCAAACGCGTCGTCAATTTATTTAATTTAGTTGTGTCTTTTGTTTCAGATTGAAAACTGAGCAATGCTAAATTCAGACATTAATTCTCTTGTTTCAATTTAATTGATAAGCTAAAATAGATTTGACTGTCAAAGATATTTGTATCCTTTCTTCAACATCCTTTGTACAAAAATTATCACTAGTAACCTAACATTTAAAGCGTTTTAACCAGTGTGGCGCCCTCTTTTTAAAGCGCGCATTTATACGTGTCGCGAAAATCAAGCGGTGACGAGTATACTCGTCAAACACAGAGTAAGCGTCGCTGACCTGGCCTCAGAATATTCTAAACGTCTTGAAATTTGAGAATATGTTTTTGTTCTCACTAAAATTACAATTTAAATAGCTGACTACTATCTTTTACGTATGACGAGTATACTCGTCATAACATGAAATACTGCCACTCCTCCGTGACGAGTATATTCGTGAAACTGACTGGTTAAGAATCAGTTGAGATTGTGATTTCGCTGTATTTGTTTTTGGAACAATAGTATAACAAACGAATAAAAATGTTGTTCAATGTAACAGTAACGACAAGATGCTTCCAAGTATAATGGCCGAGTGATTCGGAAATTTCAAATTCCAATGGACACATCTGCGCCAGGTCTCCAGATGTTACCGAAGTCAAACAGTGACACTGAAAATAAACGTGCTTCCGAACGGTTTCGAATAAGCATTACGTAAATGGAGCAGATCCTAAGTTGAATGTCACTGCAGTGACTGCAGGTTTGTTTAGAGAGCGAATGGTAGAAGAGGAAGGGAAGCTCGACCGACGGAGAGAAAAGATTTTCGAGTGACTGATTAGAGGGTAGCCTCGTTGCGAAGAAACGGCAGGAGAAAAGAAAACACGGTCACGAGATTACGAGGCGCTTTCGAACAAACACCTCGGGCTTTAGTAATTCAAGTGTAGTTAAGAAAAATAAAGCCGGAGATTGGACACACCACTTGTGGCTGGGGACTCGGGCGCAGCCATAACACACTCTCCACTATTCCCCGACAGAGGAAAGACTTACTCTCTCTCGAACACCAAACGAACTTGAATACGAGAAGTTTCCTCCAAGTGGAGCAAATGCTTCAAGATGAGGACTGAAACCCAACAATAGGAAGTTTCTACGGAACAAGAACTTGTCCATTGCTGTAACACGTTGCGGCTACCACGTCTCACGGGAACCCATAAATTACTTCTTTTCGATGGAATCTTTACGGTGCAAACAAATGCCTTCACGGAATTATTATAAAATAAATCCTTATTGTTAATACTACAAGCTAAAGAAATTGTGTGTTATCAGAGTTTAGACTGCTGGTATACTTTCGGAGTAGTGGTTCTTCAGGTTTTAGTTCCTTCGATTTTAAAAGAGTTGCATTTTAATTAATCTCTTTATTATATTATATATTATATCATATCTATTATATTAATATCATATATATTATATCTGTATTATATCAATTGTTATCGTAGAAATTAAAACATATAGAGACAACTAACATCGGAATACATTAAACTCGATCAAATTTACACACAGATTTGTATGTAACAAAAATGATTTGTATTCTTTGAGGGAAGCAGGAGTTACATTCATTCTTTTCATGAATTGCTTCAATGAGTAGAAAAGTTTGCATTCGATCTCCTCATTCCTCTCACGAATGAATAAAAGTCTGCAACTAAGAAAATTTGCTGCATAGATCCCAGAAACGATATAAAGGAACAAGTCGAACAAAATGGTACTTCTTCTATAGAATACGAAACGAGTGGATCTATCTACTAAACAATTGAGGCCCCATAAAAACCGGCGCCCGTGATTCGCCGAAGGTTTCTGACCGATAAATTATCATCTAAACGATAATCGTTAGCGGGTCCCCTCGTCTAGGCCAGCAAGGATGACGCAGGAACAACGAAGGAACTCGTGTCGCGCAGTGGCAGGGAAGGCAGGTTCGATCCTCGTATTTATAGACATCCTGGAAAAGAGCAGAGGAACGAGAGAAGAAGAAGTAAGTTATGCGACGTTTGGCCCGCCCCAGCCACTCATTCGGCGACCATAACTCTCGCGGAGTGGCAGCTCCGAACGGAAGGGTGTGTGCTGCCCTCCTTCCGCGAGAAGAGGGAAATTGAATGCCTTCGCAACCCCTCCTGGCCGAGCGGCATCTTCGCTGCTCCCTCCGTCACCTGGTCCTCCTTCTTCCTCTCTTAACCGTGTCACTGTCAAATTGATAACCGCTCCTTTCTCCGGGGACGAGGAACGACTTTTCTCCGAGGCGAACGGGTGCCTCGGCTTCCGGCGAAGCCGCGGAATGCGCCGACAATCGCCGCAAGAACTTTCCCTGGGGGAACAGCCGAGCATTATTCGTCGGCGGATAAGTTGATTTCGACGACTAACGTTGCATAAGAAAACTGCCCGGAATTTGTAAATAGAAGACAATCTATTAAGCTCCGCTGCACACATCCGATTTTTCACGCTGTGCCGACAATCGCGACGCATAGTGGTCCGGTTTGGGGAATTTAGTGACAAGTTATTATAGTTTTTGAATCATTAGAGACATCGCAATAAAATTTTCACTAAAAATAATCAAAAAGTAGTCATTTTTAGCTAGTGATAATTAAATATTTTTTTCATTTGTTAAACAATAAATTTTAATAAATTTTTGTTACAATTTTCGATTTTTAGAAAAATTGTTTAAATGTAATTACACGATCTATTTTTTATTTTCTAAATATATATTTCGTATTTTATGGAACACGTTTGTACTGACGCGGTCGTCTTTAAACAATTATAATTGTGGTCGAAGTGAAAGGTGTACACACATGCGTTTCTTAGCATAACATTATTATTTGATTTTCTAGCTTCAGACAATCGATTGAAATTTTTGCACGTTTTATTAAGATGTATGGAGAAACTAACGCGTCTAGAAGGGTTACTGTCGAAAACTTATAAATAAAATCATAAAAAATATTCTGCGCAAGCTCAGTTATTGTTTTATCGGAAAGGTTCGAGTGTTAATTATGTGCTCCGTAATGTAATAAATTATAATAAAATAATGAAGTTGTTCCTTCCTCATATTTCTCATTAAAATTATCACATGTGCCTGACCAAATACAGTTCTGCCTGCATACATGTAAAAACTAGTTTCTATACGTGCGCCGCGAGATTTTAGAATGAGAAATTCTTGGTATCCGTCGTATATATTGTAAATAATTTTGCGAGCAGAAAAAACGATAACGCTCCAGGGGGTGACGAGATAGTTGTCGCGAATCAGGGGTCGTTAAAAATTAGCCGGCCTCGGCCAGCGATGAGAAGACATTAAGCGAATTAAACAGCAAGGGCAGGCGCGGGCGTGCACCTCTCGGCCGCGTGTGCCACGCGAAAGAAATGGGAAGGCAGGCGCCCGACGCGGAATGCTGCGAAATGGTGCGGGCGGGGATCGGCTTAAAGCACGGCAACGAGATTTTCTATCTCGCCGGATTTAATAATTCCGCCCCGGCCCGCCTTTGTTAACTCCACAATTATTATTAATGACGATGTACGAGGGTCGGCGGTTCTGGCCAGGCAGCCGCGCCACCGGCCGTTCCTCTCTCGCCTTGTTTTTCTCCTCCACGGGCGTGAATGTAAATTAATTACTCGCCGGGTCTTTCGTGAAAAACATATTAAGCGCCCCACCTTATTACGGCACGATATTACGGCATAAATCAAGCCTCACTTACGAATTACTATTTTTCACCGGTCGCCGCCACTCTGGTGCCGACCCCTCGGCTAATCGAAATCCCAAAATTTCACCGCAGCCGTAACCCAGCCCAGGAATAACCCATCCAAGAAACCGGAGAAGACGTTCGCTCTGCGTTATACGTACTCGGAAATTCTCGGCTAAACGTCGCCCACGGACGGCAAACAAAACAAAAACGACTAGCTCGCGCGCTCCCCGGTAATTGCCATATTATGACAACGCCCGCCGCGTTTTATTTACTTAACGGAATTAGCAGGTGGACACCTGCCGGTATTATCCCTCTTCCAACCCCCATGCTTCATAGGCGAAATTAGAATGAATGTTTGTCGGAGGACACCGAAGACGAAGGTTCGCGTTCCCCCCGTCTCCAGAGCCTCGCATTCACCCTTTCGTAAGAGCTACGAGCAGCGAAACACCGTTTTCCATGGGTATTGTTGGAACCGGGGAGCCATTTTCGTCTCTTTTAGGAAAAACAAACAGCCCTCGCAGTCGGGAGATAACGCGTGTCTCGGTGCGAGGGCGCATGCTCGCCTTCACGGCGGCGCCGGGACGGCTGGAGAAACGGAAGTACTACTTTTACATGGCCCTTTCACCTCCGTTTCGCCCGGCCTCGCCCTCCGCAGTCTTTTTGCACCCTTCTCCAGCCCTGGAACGGAACCTAGCCTCCCCTCAGCCGTGACCCATCCCTGGCAGTCTTGGAATCACCGTCTCGAGTTGCGTGCACTGCTCGGCTGACTCTCCTCGGGGGTCGAGCCTCCAACCCCACTTTTGTAGGTGCGCGGGCTCCTGGCGAGCATGTGTTACGCTCGCCTTCGTGGCCTGGATTTATCAAAAGCGAGCGAAGCCGCGTCGCTCCCGGCCGAGAGTTATGCTTCTGACCTCGGCCGCTTGGAATATCGCCCCGCGTCCCCCGTCGCCCCGTGCAGCTCGTTAATCGCGACATCGTACGACTTTGATGTCGTGCTACAACCACCGTGATTCGGGAAACGGGGACGTGATTCCATCAGCGGACGCGATGGTAATTGAAAATGTTCGCAGGAAAGTTCGCGCTGAGTTCGCGATGGTCACTCCTGCGGTTGCACGCTACAGCGGTTGCGAAAAATTTCTGGTTTCATTTATGCTGCTATTTACTCGCGGTGACATCCAGCCGTATAATTTGGCTCGTTTTAATGCAGTCGGCTTTCAGATTCTCTGCTTGACAATTACATGGGATTGCGGAGATACTTTTGCGAACCAACGTTATTTCCTATTTAGATGCAGATCCTGTTTAAATGCAACTTTATTCCGCAGATAGGCGTATTCAATAAGCGATAATGTACTTATGCTATTAGAAAAGGTTATGTAACGTGGTTACGATCTTCTTGCAATCAATGAAAAAACATACGATGTCATCTGGTGACACAGAAAACTTTTCATGGTGTATTCTATGCCCGGCCTATTTAAAAGTTGTTGCACGAGGTTATAGAAAAGAGACCATAGGAAATTTTTTTAAAATAAAAAACAAAATATTTTGAATTTTATTGGTTTTTTATTTAATTATGAAGTATCATTTATGACAATTATGTGTGAAAGTTGATACCTGATTATTACTATAAGTCTCCGTCACGAGTCAGACTCGTCAAAATACAGCAACGGATTATCAATTAGTTCGTACAGTTTTTAATCGTATCTTTACAAATAAATTGTACAGTCAAAATTTGTAAAAAAAATCTTCGAGCCCTTCCATAAAATTGCTAAATTATGATCTAAATACTTTCAAGACGCGGTACATGAAATTTAATAAATAAAGGTGCTCGTGGAAATTAAATTACGACTGCCACGTATTTTTACAAGACATTCAAATTCATTTCGCAAGACTTAATGAATCGCGGTTGGAAACAACAACCAGTTGAATTTTCATTTCCACAAAAGAGGCTCTCGCATCTGCATATACATATTTACTGCAAGCTCCACTTGCGTACCATGAGAGTAAGCTCGCTAATTACTCAAGTAGCATTCTCCGCGTTACGACCTCGGCGAAATGAAAGCAAAATTAAACTATCCTCGTTACCGCGGCGTTGGAAATGGAAAAATATTCCGGTCGGCAAACAACAAGGAAATTAATATCGTCTTGAAATCCAAGCACGACATCACCGGCCCTTAGGAAAGGATTTCCTCGATAGTCGGGTTGCGCCGACAATCGCGATCGAGAGGAATCCCTTGGAGGGGTTTCCAGCCCTCGTAGGGTGCACTCGAGAGTTCGGGATATGGTGTTTGCTTTCGCGGGCAGACTTATGAAAATACGGGACAGATCCACGGGACAGATTGACGGGTTCGGCGCGGGCTGCTCGAACCCGAAAGTCGTGGATTATTACGCCCGACGTCGACGTCTGACAGGCTGACGTCCTTTCAACGCGCCGGGCTCGATGAAGTCGGCCCGATTCCGCTCGATACGTCCGACTGAAACAGCGCCGGGTTAAGTCGATTGCACTTGAGACGATCTAGCCAGGTCATTAGAGGCAAGAAGACGTGGGTGGAACGATACAACTCGACTCGGCTCGGTTTCGCTCGCGGGTCCGCGTGTAAACTGTCGCTTCTGGCACGTGATCAAGCACGGCGAGATCGAGCCGCGGAACGGGGTAAGAAACAGATGTCGGGACACTCGCTTGGGAATGTTTACGCGGCGTGGATTTTATATCCGAGAGACATACGACGCACACGTGTACCGACGCGGCCCCCTTTGTCGTGCCAGCGATTCGACGTTTAAACAAACTCCGCGAAAGTCGCGTTGCAGTGTTAATGACGCCGCGGAACGCACAAAGGGGTGACGGATCGCGACGATCACCGTGACGTGTGATCCCCGTCCGTGGTCTGTCCGAAGCCGTAGAAAACCGCCAAGTTTATTACGCGCTGCGCGAACATGATTCCCGCGATTATTTCATGCCGCGACCGAGGAGTAGTTCACTTAAATGGAACATGGATCATCGACTACATTTTCACCGATTTCATGATTTCACGGAGCCTGTTAGGAGTCTATGGCATTAGTCATCGTTTCTTCGAGGCAATTACTTTCTGATCATCTAAAGAATGAAGCTCCGAATCGATAAAATTATTTTTAAATAAGTGAAAATAACTAAATGGAATTACATTTGGAACCCTCTGATTTATATAGAATATTCTAACGTTGTTTGAAAGGTAAAAGGCACGCGATGTTCCAAATATTTTAATATATCCTAGACAGTGGCAAATTAGTTTTACATGTTGTGCGAATCACTTTTAACTGGAGGTACAATTAATACTTATTTCATTCCACTGTATACATTACGTGCTTAAATAAATTTCTATTACGCCAATTTTTTTTTGCTGGTCTCCTTTGTTAACACAATAGAACTTCTTACAACGCGGTACTTCTGCAACGTGTACAAAAATGTTATTCTGTGCATAAAATAAAAAATATTTACGCCTGTGTGATTGTTCTTTCATATTAAGAAACGTCTGTTAACTTATATGTAGAAAAACGAATCTTTCAATTCTCAAAACATTTTCCCTATTCCGAGGAAGGATCAGACCGTGCGAGATCATGTCTATAGAGTTAATTCTGACGAAGGAAACGTGAGAGGGCGCGAAAATTTCTCCAAAAAGATAGAATGAGGCGAAATTTATCTCCTGGCGAAATTTGTCGAATTACGCGAAAATTTTGTAGTCCCTGAGGGAGGTTGGGTCAGGCGTAACGCGTCCCTCCGGTGAATACCACTGACTCATTGCAATTTAAAAATTACTCGAAATTCCGGGCACACCTAAGATGCCATCTACCGTGAAATTCCAGCGAGCCAGCCTGAAATCAGCGAGGTATGCCGGCCGCGAGACGTGCCATAACGCTTTAATTGTCTTTCGGTTATGTTAATACGTCGACAATTTCATCAGTGGCATGCGCGTACCTAATGGATCTGCGGATAATTGGAAGGAGGGGACGCCGGGGTTCCAGGGAGGTAACGGACCGATGACAATGCCATAACGCAAGAGGGTTTTCGCGTAACGATTCTCCAAAATGGACGAGATTCCCCTCCGCTGAACATGTTCTCGCTGTTGTTCACGGCTATTTCATAGCGCTCGGAACGTATGACTTCACTTATGTACACATTTTGGCCTGCAGGTTATTTCTGTGCGAATTAGTAAGCATATCGATCTTCGTTGCACTGTCTATTACATTGAAAATGCATGTGAATCATTCGACGTTTGCAGCAATTTTGGTATAATGTACCTGTATATAATATACCTGTATTAGATACCATAATGTTTATTTACGAAACTGCCTTTATAACTGCAGCAATTTTTAAATAAAAACTGTGCAACCGATCATTTTTACACTCATGATAGCTTTAATGTTAATTGCTATTTACCGATTATCGCAGATCTTTTTTTTAATTATTACATTAAATTTAATTATCGCAGAATTTTTGTATAGAATCTGCAAGAAACAATTAAGGTATTTTCTATACTCACGTCTGACTAAAACGCTCTTATTCTACTGTAAAATGTCAAGAACGTAATATTTCTTTCCACGAAGAATATTCTAGCAAATTTTTGTTGCAAATAATGAACACTGGGGCATTCTTGGTCGTGAGAACCTATTAGTCGAACCTGGCAAGTATTAATCACCGAAGCAGGAAGGAAATGAGCGAATCGGGTGCTGCACTAAGCACATCATTCTCAAAATAAAGTGACCTGTTTTTTCCTCTTTCCCACGAACTGTATTAGATGATTCATGTAGCTAAGTCGGGCCATAGTTCTTGTCTAAGTAATGGAGCAAAAAATGGGAGTAACATTGTGAGCCCCGATCACACATTGGTGTCTGCTGCTGCCACTTTTTATGACTGATGTACTCATCCAACATAATTGCATTTTCTAGTGAATCCATCTTATGTAATATTAACCTAATTTCTCTTACTTAGATTACAGAATATGAAAATCAGAAAAAAAACAGCTGTTATTAACCCATTGCATTCAAGTGGCGACTCGAAGGCGCCAATAAAAATTGCTGTACCATGTTTCATAATAACTTTGGCAGTATCAAATTTATTTATGTTTAACACGCTGTTAAAAATACGAGGATTGTACGTGTCAGTAGGTTGATTTAATATGTATAATTTGTAATAAATCCTGTAAAATGAAAGTACTGAAAATCCTAAAACTATATCTTCGAGTGCAAGGGGTTAATATTCTGTTACTCATTTTCTGACCAAAATACGGTAGCACCTGCTTCAAGTAAAAAATGTTTAACCCTTTTTTGGGTATTTGACTTCATTTCCCTAGACTTTAGCCTGCGATCAGTGAAGCATGCAGCTGAAGTAGAAGCTTCCTCAGTGTTAGCTAATTTACGCGAAGCTACCTCAGTTGCAAAACCCAAGATCAAGCATAGTCCGCCAAGATTAATTCCTACATCGCCGAGCAGAACGATCAAAAAACGGTTCAGCATCGCCGTGCGCAAGAAGAAGGACCTAATATCCTCGCGCGCGTTAGCTACCAACCAGTCCCAAGAATTCAGAGCATGCCTCGTCCCTGTTTCCGGCGATATCGCGAGTCTACCATGTCGATGCGCGTGCACGCGAGTCGGAGCGCAGACGTGTCGCGGCCGACCGTCGTCGTCGCGTGGCGTTGCACCGGGACCCCGGTGCATACGTGCACAGTGCACGGCGTACACGCACTCGAATACGCGAAACCGAACGCGTGTCCCCTCTCGAGCGGAACGGTGCGTGCACGCGCGGCTGTGTGCGTGGTCCGGGCGCTACGCGTGCAGAGGACTAGGCCCGCGCGGAGCGACCAGACCGCAATCCAACCGACGTACAACATGTTTATGTATCGCAGGCAACATTAACATTGCAATTTATGCGCGCTTTAACTGCCCCGCAGCCCTTCCAGCCGGCCCTCGTGCTCTCCACGAGCGGCTGGCCCGCTTAACACGACCGCGAATTTATCAACGCGGTTCGACGCACAAGTTCACTCACCGCAGGAGGGCCGCGTCTCTCCTCCCCGACGCCTCCTCCTCCACCGATGCGTCGCTCCAGCTTTCGTCGGATCAACACCGGTTATACTTTGCCAATCGTTTCTTATTGTCTCCGATTGCCACTTGTCTCCTGCGAACCCGCTCGCTAGCGTTCGCTCTTAACCCTTTGGCTTCGACAAATTTTGGTGCACACGGCATACCATACTTCAATCGTAACCTATACTATGAAAGTCGCGTGCGTATATTTTAGATTTACATTGAATTGGTCGAGGCCCTGAACCGCATTACGTTCGTTAATAATAATTTTATTTTCATTTATTTAATTTATGGTGGAAATTTTCCCATTACCAGTGTAATTATAAATATCATATACAGCGAGAAGTATGGTGACACAAAAAGATAACAAAGTAAAGTAAAGAAGAGTATGGAAATTAAAATAAAGGAAAAGATATTGCTGGAAAGTAGGAAAAAAGGAAACAAAATAATGAATTCGAATATATATATATATATATAGAGAGAGAGAGAGAGAGAGAGAGGAATGAAGATTTTTAATTATTCTTAGTAGTCAAAATAGCAGAGCGTTTGAAGGTAATTATAGAAGTAATAATAACAATAATTTCAGATAAAATTTGCGGATCATTTATAGATGATAATTTGCTAGTTTAAGGGTTGAATGTAATCACTTACTATTTTCGACACGAGTTGAAGGGATGTTATACAAAGGTCTATCCACTGCAAGATAAACGTGTCCAAAAATATACTAAATATAATGTACAGTATGCCGAAGTGTCAAATTTACAATTTGTGCTCTCTAGGCTCTCAACTCTTTCACATCGGTTTGTCAGAACTATTCAGATACCAATTACTCGAAACTTGTGTATACTCATAATCTGAAAAAGTTACGGAGCTACGGAGAAGATGAAGTATTTTTAGTTAATTTTTAAAGTAATAAATGACAGTGTTATGAAGCAATAATTTTAGCTGTTTCTATATATGGGATAGAAACGTACTCAATGTATAAAGCGAAATAACGAATGACTGCGTAAGGGTTAATTATGGAACGTATCTGTTGCTCGGAACGCAACACCGCTTTTGGCTCGATACAGCACTTCGGGATTCCTTCTCGCGTGTTCGAATCGGCATACGCTGATGGGCGGATTTGTACGCTTTGAATATGTATTTGTAGAGATGGCAGAGCTCAAGGGTGCATGGAGAGTGGGTAAGAGGGTCATTGCGGATTTGAGGATGTGGGCGTGATGGAATCTGTTGCTTGCTCCGACCCCTTTTGAACCCGAGATACTCGGTAGGTGTGATTCGTTCCTGATTTTGAGCGCGGTACATTCTCTCAAACAGATTTCGATTTTATAAAACATTCTGACAGTGGAGAATGTTTTAGATAAATATCTGTTGTCTTGTCATCGTATATTTTCAGATGCAAAATTTCGATACGCACAGGTGCAAAAATAATGACGAATCCTAACAGTACTTTTGAAGTGCTATACATTAGCTCTTTAAATTAGCTCTAAAAATGTTAAATTTGCATATGAACAATGGACTCTGGAAAAATTATTTAAAATTTGATAAGTCAAGTTCGAAGTAATGGATAGCAAACATAAAGTTATTTAGAAAAGATAAAGATAAAGATTCAACTGTTACAATGGAGTTTCGACTATCCATATCTCTTATAGCGAAATTTTGAATATCCACGCATATTTTACACGTGTAATAAAAATTTAATCTTGCTCTCCGTTACCGAGAAATTGTTCTGTTATGTAAAAGTTCATGCTCTCTATAATCCTGACAACCGAATAAAAGAAATATGTCTTTAACATCAAAGTCTTAATCCTTTGCGATCGGATGTTTAGTCTCAGCCACCAAAGCTATTTATTTCCTTGTTATTTTTATATAAAATTAAAATATTATCGTGTTGCATAAACTTTAAAAAAGCATTGTTGTTCCTTCTTAATCTTGCGCATTATGTACTACTAATTAGTTCAAGAAAAATGAATTCCGACCAGCATGACACCTATGCATGAACTTAAGACGACCGCAAAGGGTTACCAAAGTCTTAAATACTAGTCAATATACAATTAATGTAGGGTCTGCTATGATGTTATTCAAATTCGAACAGCAGAAATGACACAAATATTTCACCGATAGAATCGAGTTCCTCTTTCCATGAACAAAATCACAGTGCGATGATGGTCCGGCTTGATTATCATTAACCGAAGCGGTGCAATAAATTCGAATTCCGGTTGGGTTCGCGCCGCGCCCCATCGGGGGTCTAACAAAAACGTTCCGAGCCTCTCCCCGCCCAGTCCATTAAACATTCCGCCGCCACGCCGGTGGATTTATTTCTTTCTAAAACTGTTATGTATATCGCTGTACATAGACCCCGAAACATGTAACCCAGACCGAAACAGCGCAACCCCATCCATCTTTCGGGTTCCGCCAGGAGAGTTCGCGTGGGTGGGGAGGGTGCGAAATACGTTTCACAGACGTCGGTTTCGAGCTCGATTTCACGAACGAGTACCTGAGAGCCTTTCCCGGCAGAACTCTTACCGGATACTTTGCAAGTTTCTCGGCCTGTTTACCTGACACGAGGGTGACTCTACGGGCTTGCCGGTATCCGAAGTCAATGGGATGGAAAGCGACCGGCGTAGAAATCGAGTAGAAGCCCGTGGTTTAATGTGTGGCGGTCCGCTACAAGAACCCAAAAGTACTGGGGATTCCGCAGCGGTTTTTATCGGTCGCCCCAAACGCAGAGAGCCTGTTACCACCGCGAGAATTATGGTCCCGCCTGTAAACAAGTATACCCTGCCATGTACGCGACTACGATCCCCGTATCTTCGAAACTAAGGTGAATCAACTATCTGCAGCATTGTTCTCCAACCGGTACAGTAGTTAAATATCCTGCGACCCTTCTCTCTTCCTCTAACCTGAATCGAGACATTTTGTTCAAGAAATTGAAACTGTATTTTTATGGCATTGATTAACCCCTTAAGCACGACTGAATTTTGCGCGACTGTTTCTCTATACGGCAGAGTTCGACGCGAATTACGCGTAAACACTCCAGTACTGCGATGTGTGACGGACAATGCTGTTGCTACACCAGTACATTGGAATGAAGTTTTTGATGATTAAATTATAATTTTTCTTAAGTTATGGTATATATACTTAAACTTTAATAAGTTACTTTAATAATTAATAATACAATCAAGTGTTGCGCGTCGTTACATAAGATGACATCCGCGAAAGCCACTACAGGGTGTCCCAAAAGTCACTCGTAATAAGGAAATGAGAGGTCCCTGAGGTCATTTAAAGCAACTTTTTCCTTAGCGCAAATGCGATCTGCGGTTTTGTTTACGAGTTATTAACGAAAAACAATGACCAATGAGAGGCGAGTTCGGCTGCCTCTCGCCAACTGATCTCGTCTCTCATTGATCACTGCTTTTCATTAATAACTCGTAAACAAAGCTGCGGATTACATTTTCGTTAAGGAAAAGGTTACTTCAAATGACCTTGGGAACCCCTCATTTCTCGACTGCAAGTGGCTTTTGGGATACCCTGTATAGTTACGTATCGTTCTTAAAGGTTTACTTCCACTTTATTAATCCTCCCAAAATATTCATATATTTCTGACTCTACTTTCTATAGATCATCGTTGCTCTTCCTATTAGACTTACAGTTAATAGAAATAGTTGCATCGGTGATTAGAGAATTATTTCAAAAGAGGTGCAACAAATTTAAACTATAATAATTAACAATAACCTGCGGATAGGATGCAGTAATTTATTCTGTAGTCTTTCGATGACCATATTTGAATCCCTAACTTCCATATTTCAGACAGAATGCTTTTCCATTCAATCTGCAATCATTTATTGGCATGATATTATATGTACTTGATAAATGATAGAATGCAGCCCCGTTCGAATAAGTAAGTGAAGACTATCGATTTTTGTAGGAAGGGTGTAAATTAAAAATAATAGTGGGGACCCGACCGAGGACACTTCGCTACCCTCCTGGGAACTCGAAGTCTAGAGAGTCGAACCCAGGATAAAGGAAGTCCGAGGTAACCTTAATCTCAGGGGTTTACGGAAATGTATTAAGATCGACAGTTCCCCGATCGGTCTTCATTCATTTTTCCTGAATCGGCGTCTGGCGGTCAATTACGCTTAATTGAGAGTGGAAAGACTTTCGGCGGGAATGGCTTGAATATTTGAACGTTCCTGTTGAGTGTCGTCGAAGGGATCGCGAGAGTACTCACATATGTCTATAGACAGTCCTCCGGAGGTGCAGAGGATCAGTAGGTAGAAGATGAGGCACGTCTGCAGGTAGCCCATGGTGGCGTCAATGGATGGTTGGCTAGCCAGTGGTCATCGAACTCTCATAACCGCTTCTGCAACAAGGATCGACATGCGACTGTTTAAAATAGACGTCTAACACTTTCTTAGACTAATAAAGTAATTTTAAATTATGTCTATTATGAAACCTGTACAAAATCGTGTTACACGTGGGACTCTTTAATAACTATGTTGTTTCAATTTTCTTGTGATATGGAACAACAATTTTCAAAGACGTTTATCGAGAGCTTTTTCGGAAAATTATTGGCACTTCTTGGGATCTCTAAGTTCTTCATCTTAACACTAAACCTACCGACATTTCATGTATACCTAATCCTACCATGAGCGGTCAAATGACCGCTTCAAAAAAAACATATGTATCTCAATATAGAAAGAGATTTTAGCCATATGGATAGTAAACAATATATTTTTCTGGTGCTACAATAAAAAAACCGCTCCCCGTGTTTCAATATAGAAAGTTTTGTTTACCTGTATGCATTTTAGTTATAGTTTAGTTACAATTTAGTTACAATTTAGTTACAATTTAGTTCTAGTTTCGTTACAATTTAGTTACAATTTAGTTCTAGTTTCGTTACAATTCTTTTTTGTTAGTTACACGGTACGTGTCCTCAACACTTATCAATAATACCGTCAGTGATAAAATACAATAAAGCAAATCGCAATAATATTGAAATGTCATTGATCGGATGAGGGCAATTTGATGTTAAGTAAGTTTAAACATACAAATTGTTCTCGTTTATAAAAGTTGGAAGTGTGTTTTAATTTCAAGTATTCAATTTAACGCTTAGCCAACCGAATGGGGAGATCTTCACGTTTTAAATTAAATCGTTTGATGGCCGAATGGAGAACACTAATCAACATTATAATTTCTTAATTTCACTATGACGTCATATCAGTTTACTCTGAAATTTTCATTTAATTAAATAAAATACTGTAATTTTATTAAAATGTTGTAAAGATTGAAAATTCGCAAATGCCTTCCAAAAGAGATTTTTAACTTGAAATGTGAGCAATAATGTACAAAATGTCTACTTTCTGTCGAAGATTCCCTGTGGGAAAAAATAGAAAAACTAATTCCTATTAATGCACATGTAGTTTTGTATTTCAGAAATTTGCATGCACTGTAGACGTATAAAGCTCTCAACGAATCAGAAATTCTTTTCTCGATCTCGAGCCCATTTCCGGCATGATCGACAGCGTCGTCAAGGGTTAACCATCCCACGGCCAATAAGAAACCGATAAAACTGTACAAACCGTGGATCGGTGGCGTAACAGTGGGAGGAAGCAATTAAACCTAAGTTCCCGGAGAAGGAGCAGGAAGAGGATACGTGGAAGAGGAACGAGGGGTCCACGAGGATCGTAGAAAAACAGGCTGAAAACGGCCGTTTTGGTCTCCCCCGTGCTTTTCGCCGGTGTGAAATGGCGCGGCTCTTGTACCGGACAGATATACGACCGGTACAACAGCCACGGACAAAGAGCTACATTCACGCCAGCAACCATTACGCGTCATTATCGAGATTAGGATCGGGAGTTCGGGCTGCTAGGTGGAAGAGGGACGAGAGGAGAAAGAGGACGAGCGGGAGAAGAAGGGCACAGATAACCGAACAGAGAGAGAGAGAGAGAGAGAGAGAGAGGGGGGGGGGACCGGAGAACGCCGCGGGGACCTTCGGCTGGTTGTTCTTCTGTTCGACGAGGGCTCGTGTGCAGCGGATGCTGATGGTGCGGGAGGGTGGGCCACGTAGAGAAAGAGGACTGTACTTTATTCACGGTGGTGCCATCGTGGCGCGGCCCGTCGAAAAAACCAAGCACCAGTCTCGGATGGAGGGGCCATAGGCGAGCCTTCACTTTTTGGCTAATTAACGGCAGTTTCTCCGACTACCGACTACTCCGCGATGCTTATCTGGGGAAGTTCGGGGTACCTCGTTATTCAGCTGGCCGTGAAAAAATCCCCTGCCTGATGACGCGTTCCACGATCCCGCGTGTATATCGGGCCAGCATCGCGAGCGGCCGGGGCCAGCGAACCCAAAAATCCCGATTCCTCTCGAATATCGCGGCGACGAGGGATTTTAATGAAGTCGTCCGGGAGATCGGGAGATCGGGAGATCCCGGAGTTTTTGGGGAACCCGAAGGTATGTCGGTCGTTCGGCGAGCGGGGAATTCCATCGTGATCCGGTGAATGAGTCCGCGACAGTTCCATGGAGTCGCGTAATCGATTAAGTGGTCGAATCGGATTATCCGTCCGGCAATTAAGATAACATTCAGCATGGAGAGGTTACATCGGTGCCGGTGTCTGGCCCAGCACGATCACAATGCTGAGGATCGATTAGTAGACACAGTAATTAAGGTCATAGGGTGCATCCGAACTTCAGTTACTCGAGCTGCCCGGAGCCGCGGACCCTGTCCCAGACGGAGTTGTTCTCGGACTGCTTGAATTTATCGTGACACGTGATTAATCATTGGTCACGGACCGCGTGGAACGCGTCGCGGTTAACCCGTCGTCGGATTCCCAGGTATCGATCCCGTCTGATTACCGGCGGCTCGAGCAGGTTTGCAATCATTAGGACGAAATGTTCCCAATTAGAAAGCTCCTTTTACGAGACATTTATCTGGCAACTCTTCACGGATCCGTAATTCAGCTAGGGCTACTCCGGGAAAGAACTCTAGAGGGTTCCGGCGTTCTTCTATATAAATTTCGATCGCGGATCTATATCGAGGGCCAGCTATAGGGGGTGGGTTTATAGTTGTCGGGCGAAACGGACCACGGTGCGCGCGCTATTCTCGGCATTGGCGCCGACGTTACGTTCCCTGTAAATCTACTCCCGCGATACCACCTGGGAACGAAGAAATCACCTGGATTTAGTGGCTCGTTTGTTCTTGGGCTCCTACGATACGCACATTGCCATCTTTCATCCGCTGAAACACCAGCCTCGGACGCCGACTTTTACCG
This sequence comes from Augochlorella aurata, assembly GCA_028455555.1. Taxonomy (NCBI): domain Eukaryota; kingdom Metazoa; phylum Arthropoda; class Insecta; order Hymenoptera; family Halictidae; genus Augochlorella; species Augochlorella aurata. The sequence continues at coordinate 14,789,870 of CM052161.1, read as the reverse complement.
CGGTCCGGCTACATAAAGTGCTCTTGTGCTGGGCTCTGGACGCTCGATTTCCACGGTATTCGCCTTTTCCTTCCCTTTGAATAAGTCATACTTTGGCGGTCCGACTCCACCCCCCCCTCTCTCTCTCTCTCTCTCTCTCTAGCTCTCCCTTTCGAGCCCCCTCTATGACGTGCTCGACGTTCTAATACACCGCAGACCGGCTCGCGATAAATAACTGTTCCGGAATTGCGAAAATAAGGCAACGTTGCGGAATAAACTTCTTGATTCTAGGTGCTGCTACTGGGAAAACTCATTTCGCAAATTTTCTGCGAGAAATTTTCTACCAGTTAAAATATCTAATTTCTAAATTTTACTTTTACAATTCTTGATATTACAAAAATGTATCGATGAGAAATTTTTTGAGAAATCTTTATTCGAGCGTAGGTTATTATCGGTATAAAGAAAATAATATACATTAATCACGTTTAGAGTTCAGTAGTTATAGTGTTAATCGCTATACTATCGTGTTAAACTCGTTATGAAGATTTAGAATATAAACCACTAAATGTGGATGTTACTCGTGTCTTTTAAATAGAAATTAAATTATACCCTTCCATTATCAATATTTAAACAATAAGAGGTTATTTTATAACAGTTTGGAGAAGGTAATATTGTCTTGCTCTCATCAGAAGACTTTTTGTTGCAGACGCAATATGCAGATTTTATTATTATAATTTACTATAATAGCAGTCTATGTATTTATGTGTGCGGACTTTTCGCAATCAGTATACAAACGTGACATTCGATATTTTTTTCTAAGAATGAATAAAAGATATCAATACTTACTGCAGACACCACCAATTTCTTAGAAAACTCTGCAGCTTCATGCTTTATTTGACAAATATTTAATATTTGATGACTTAATATTTTCTCCTGTCGTCCAAAGAAGAAGCGATTAAATAAAGTTTCCAAGCAAGTCACCGTACCGGCACGGTACAAATGGCGAAATTTTTCAATTGCGAGAAGAAATTTTTCAATTGAAACAGATTAAATGGGTACGATATTGTAGAAATTTACACACCGCAGGTCGTAAGTTTTCCGAGCAGTCATGTTGGGCGCTCGAGTTCGCTTCCGCCCCTAATTTAGATGCAATTAAAATTAAACAAGTTCTTCTGCGCTCGAGAACGTTTGCACGGTCGTTTTATAGAAGAGCCGCGATTTCTTGAAAAGACACGCTCCGGTAATGGAGGCCGCGACGGTAGGGGGGGGGGCAACCGGCACAGTACTTGCATACAGGCATATAAACGAGCGTACACCATTGCATCCCCTCGCACTACCGGCATTTCTGGATCGTTAACCGGAGCTCGTCGAGAAACTCTCGAGCGCAGGCGAAAAATTTGTATCCAAACTAGTTTCCGTGCACCCTCGAGTGGCTTCGCTCCTGTGAAAAATATACCGAGACCCGCCATCGATAAATCCCGAAACGACGGATCAGACGCCGCAAGTTTTTTCAATATGTAATTTCCAGCCAGCTGGAAAACCGCTGCACAATAATTTTCCAGTTCAATGCCAGAGCACAATGCACGGATCCTGCACCGAATAATCGCTAATGCACGCTGTAATACAAAAGTAATCGAACAGTTACAGTTCTCCAATGAAATGTTAAATAGCACCATTCTAATCAAAGCTTCTATCTAACTATTGGCTTTTTCTCGCATTTTTAAAATGTTTTCTACAGAGACCTAGACTATGTACCTAAGATTTAAATAATAAGAGAAATAAACAATATGTCCTTATCTTCTGTTATGTATAGAAATAAATTGTATGCATGCAACTTTTAGAACAAGTATAGTTCTGATGTCGTCAACCATCGTCAAGGAATCAACTGTGGAGGGGATGTTTTTCGAAAGACGTTCCTAAGAATCACGGTTTGTTGTAGATCGTTAACTATCTCTACATTCGGAATAACCGTAAATTAAAAAATTAGTGACTTTAAAATTGGAGTCATTTTGGCAAATCCCATAAACCTGTGTTAACTGGATACCACCAGCAACAGACATCATGAGTCAGATTCGCCGGAGTACGCTAATGGTTTAAGAGATTCTAATTAAAATTAGTCCACAAGTTTTCCCATGTAATCGACAAAGCAGTCAATGTTTAAACAAAAGTTATTTGAGCTGTTTGATTTCAAATATGGTGCAGAATGAGTTATATAATGAGTTATACTATTACCGTGATCCACGGTATTTATATTGACATAACGATTATCATTAAACCGCAGATTTTCATGCAAAATAAAAATTAATAGCAAAATGATTATCACCTGTCCTACAAATCTTTTGTACTGCGTATAAAAACGAATTGGTGCAAGTTGGTACCATCATCATCTCGTCAAAGTACGTCTGCCAATCTGAACAGTTTCGCGGTTAATGACGAATTTTAATTCGAGATTGGTGAAACAGTATGTTTCCGCAGCGGAAAACCCGCGGTCTCCATCCGGAGGGATTTACAGTGCCCGTGGAAAGAATTAGTCGCGCGTGGCGCTCTTTGAGCGGCCGTTTCCATCGTGCGGCCGCATAAATTTGCGCGCTCGTTCGCGGAAAAGACGGGGCAGCCAGCGCGGCTGCGCGCGCGAGCGCTCGAGTGCCCAGGCAAATTAAAACTCGACGAAATCGTCCTCCCGTAATTGTCGGGGCGCGCCGCGACTTATTTTCGTAGACCCTCTCGTGGCGACGGCGACGTCGACTCCGGCGACTCCGGCGACGCTGGAGAATTCGCGACGCGGGTGGGTCCGCGCGCGCACCGTCGCTTTAATACTTGAACGCCTAGGCGGAAGGTGGGAACACGTGTGCCAGCGCGAGAGACCCTCTTTCCTTTTCGCCCTGCCCGGCGAGTAATAACTCCTCCAACTAATTCCGGGATTCTCGATGGAAACGTTTCTCGAAGATCTATGAATCCATTCCCGGATGGATTCTCTTATGGTCGAGAGGATTGAATTCCACTCGGTGTACGCCGCTCGGTTCTTAAGCGAGTTCTTTTTCCGGAAACGTCCAGTTCTTTTGCTGTTTTTACGAAATGGTGGGGCGGTACTATCAAGGGGTGTTCGGCGACTCGAAAATTCTGATCTTTTCGAAACTTATTACCGGCTACAATTCGTTTCTTCATGGTGGAAACACCCCTCATGTACGTATATAGGTGTTTTTCTATTGTATCTACGTATCTTTTGTATTTTTTTTAAATAAATTAATATTTTATGATTTCAGGGTTTCGATAAAATATTCCCCCGTCAAAAAGGTCGCAGAAAAATTCGTTGGAATTTGTTAGGGATATATATAATTTATATTTTTAAATTCTGTATTTGTAATATATCAAGCTTTCACGTAGGTGGTGCTGTTTTTTATTGTGATGATTGCAACACAATTCGCAGACATCTACAAATGCTTTGGTAATACGTAAACACCAGACTTTGTATAAATTCTCGCGTTTGTCGATTATTTTTTAGAAGAACCAGAATAGAAAATAAATTTATTTTGCTGTCTAAATGATTCCTTATGACAAAAATTAATTGGGAGCATGGTTTCTTATATTTTACAATTTGACAAGCGGCATAAATGTATAATGATCCACAGACTATTGTAATCGTCCTCGCTGTCTACACATTCTTCAACAAGTGCCGAGAATGCGTATTCAGTTCGCTCCTGAAACGCTTACTATGCTCTACTTTATTCGTCTCGAATGTCTTCTGTATACCAAAATCTATCGCACATATCGAGTTCTCGCTATCGCTTATCGCGCTATATTTATACAACACATCGATGAGAAAGGAAATGCATACGCGGCACAACCTTACGAGTTATTCTAAATATTTATTATTTCAGTTCTATTTGATCATAAATAGAATTTCCATCTAGGGCATACTGCAATACTTTGTATAATTTATACGTATAATTTATACGTAGCCAAAGCACTGGACGTCTTAACACTTTGCCGGCCGCTGTCACGCTGGCGTGACTTTTGCTCGCCAACGGTTATCGGCCAGCGTCACGTACGCATGACATCGCCTCAGCGCAGCGTCGATGTTACCACTATGCTTGTAAGTGCCCAGCACTAATATTTTTGAGTTTAGGATTTTTTGGCTAACAGCTGGTATGCAATTCAAACATAAATTATTTTTCCTGCCGAGAGAACGCATACTTTATTGCTTAACTTTATGATTTGCTTCTCTCGGTCTCAGTAATTCGCCGGCGGCAGCGTAAAGGCGATGCGAGAAATGAGCGGCCGGCAAAGTGTTAAAAACGATCATTTTGGTCTGAACGTCTTACACTTTGAAATGGACGTCTTTAAGACATCTTATTTCAGGCGTTAAAAGGATGTTCATTTTGGGACGTCTTTAAAACGTCTTAAAACAGACGTCCCATAACAGACGTTTTAAAGACGGTTTAAAGACGTTCCGAATTGAACATCATTTTAACGTCTGAAAGAAGACGTCTTTAAGACACTTGAAATATCTCTTCAAGACGTTTGTTATGTTTTTAATGTTCTTTAATTCAATCAGAAAAGTAGCGCTTTTAAATACTTCTAAATGCTCTTACTATGGATGACGGAATCAAAAGATAAAAATGGCGATGTGAATACATTATACCAGTATCTTAATTAATTGTATAGTAGAACAAGCACAAAGTAAAGATTTAATCTAACTGTATATTGAACTAACTGTTCTATTATCCGAACGTTTGTGTAAAGGCAAACATTGCTCAACGCTTTTGAACAAACCAAATCTCGATTCATTGGGGTTGCTGGATATAAATAATAAATATATAAAATAAATCATTTGAAAAATCATTTCTCGACATTGTAAAAACATCACCGATAAACAACGATTTAAATTCCGATGAAACCAGTGCATTCTGAAACCGCCTTCCTCGTCAATTTCCACGAAGCTAATCAACTTATTCGAATACATCCGAGTTTGTTTATACTCGACGGGTCTCATAATTTAAATCGAGGCCAGTTCGGAAGGCACTCGGGTCGGGTCTCGCGAGCTCTCAAGCCAGCGCCAATTCAATTTGTTAATTTCATTCCAGCGGCGTATCGTTTCGAATGCGAGAGCCTTTCGAACCGGGCTCCTTTGACGACGTCGTCAAAATTCAGATTGGCTGGGGAACAGGGGGGAGGAGCAAAGTGGACGGCTGCCGCTCGGATTTTCCTAGGGACGCAAATAGCATTTCCACGGTGCACCGGCACGATGCGACGGCGGTCAACCGAGTCACTCACGCTTTACAGTATCTAGCCGGAAATGCAACGAGCACTCCCCGGTGTACCGACGTCGCAGTACATCGCCTCGGAGATACGTACAAACAGGTTTTACGAGCGACCTTTCCGTGAAATCAGAAGCAGCATCGTGTGTGCCCGACGTATGCCGTTTGCTCCGAACAGGATCCATAAAATTTACAAAAGCCCGCTGATCCGCTGTTTCGCTCCGCCACCTTCCGCGATCTCCCGATCGAAACTCGGCAATCGGACGCGTGGACGCGGCAAACGCCGCGATTTCAGAAAGGAGCCGATCGCAAGAACGCTCTTCCGCGTACGATGATCGGTCGAGTCGAGGCCAGAGATCTCTTTGTTCGCGAGCGAGCGGCCGCGCTTTGATCGGCTGCCGGACAGTTCACAAATGGCGGTGATCAAGCACTCTCGCGGGCATCGGCGTTCGCGACGCGCGCGAAAAAGAGGAGAGCCGCGAGCACAGCTAATTACGAGGACTCCCTTTGACTACCGTGTGTACTGTTAGCGCGGTCGACGCTGCCGGCGCCGATGTTTATCTTCGCGAGCAACCGATGGCAGCCCAAGATGCCGGCGCATCTCCGGCATTTATTCAGCGCGAAAACCGGTACGCTTCTGCTCCTGCCGATGTGATGGGACGAGGGGGAACGAGCGAGTCGCGGGTTCAGCCTCGGGACGTAAGTATCCGCGTCTCGTTCCAATCGGCGGAGCCCTGTCCAGTTCATCGCAAGCGCTTCGACGAGCTGGTCTCGTATTAATTTCGAGCGTAGCTCCAGGTGAGCACTTTGTCTTCCATCGGCGGCCACGCAGTCGCGGAGACTGAACACCTCTCGCACCCTGAGCGCGATTTCGCCGCCGGGAACGCGGACTTAACGGCGACAACCGGCCGGCTATCTAAATCAGATTCAACCTCGCGAGCCTGCCTGTCCTCTCCGGGAACGATCCACAATCCACGGACGGTCGTTCGAGATCCGCTCCGGGTCGCCTGCACGCCTTCTTCGTACCTCAGCTCCCCTTCCTCCTCCTGCCTCTCTGGCAACCGCTCCTCCCACTAAATTATCGCGCGACGGAAGTTTTGATAAGCGGCGACGCGTGAGACGGTAAGAGACTCGAGTCGCGCGCGGCTCCGGCTGATAAAGTGCTGCAATTTGTACTTTTCTGGCCGGAGGATCACGCCGGAGTCACGGAAATTTGGAAAGTTTCGCCAGTCGGCAGTAGCATGAGTAATCATCCTTGAACGAAACTCGCTGCGAAGTAACGAGATACTTTTGCGACGAAACACCAGTTCTGGCGGTTGTCGACAACGACAGGTCGACTACGTTGTTAATAAAATAGAAAAATGTGGGAACGATTTTACGCGGGCTTATTGTGATAGTTGGAAGCAGCGTGACATGTTGCGAACAATTAGTATTGAATTGTGGATATTTATCATTTACCAATACAAGCCAAATAAAGAGGTCTCCCTTTCTAAGGACAATCGAACGTTCGATGTTGTTTGTATCATTCTAGTTAATTAGTTATCCAAATTTTACAAATTTTTACATGTTTTGTTAATCTCTTGCAGTAGTTTTACACGTGATGGAGATTTATAGTAATAACCTGTTAGCTATGAATTTGATTGTGTTCTGCTAAGTTTGAATGGTATTCTGTTTTCTTGTCATCAATATAGGCACACAATAAATATAAATTTTCTTTTGAGAAGGTTTAATTATTTCTTTTTAAGTATTGTAACTGCGATGATAATGATTCAGCATGAGTTAAAAATCTTGATCGGGAAGTATTCATAATAAACCTAATAAAGACGATTATATTCGAAGCGCTACCAGCAAGAGTAACACATCTCACGGAGATCCTTAGATTAAATTCAAGATTACAAGGTTAATGTTGAATCTTTAGTATTATATATTATATGTTATATATATAACAAGAATTAAACAAATAATTTTTTGCACCTGGCTCAGGATCTTTACTATCGTGCAACACCTATTAATAACTCACACGCGCATCCTGTCATCACTCGTATCAACTTTTCAATACGAAATTGTATGCGAATTACATTATATCAAACAGTTGGTTTAAAATGTCTCGGAAACGTAAGCTCGATAATCGTGTCACTGAACTGGTTGTTAGGTGCATCTATCGAGATCCCACGGTGCAGAGGACTGGTCCTTGGCCAGCCTAAAATACCATCGGAAGAGTACAATGCCGAATAAAAAGTGACAGGTACGCGCGTCGCCACGGGCCATGTAAAGGCATCCCTTCGTGTAGGAGAGCCGTGTTCCTCGTGATACTCGTAAAAATCCATTACTCCGGTCTCTTGATCCCTGTCACGGTAGGTATTCGAGGACGATCGAGAGCGGTCAAAGTGGCCTCGGCGTGCTTTTCTCGTTAGGTCGCCGCTACCTCGGCGGGGGGTGCGTGTCGTTCATAACTCAGCCGAAATATTCGCCCACATTCTGCGCATTAGGATGCACGTAGAACGCGCGCGGGACCAACTTTATCCGGGGAGCCCTCTCTCCCTTCTCTTTCCCTCTATCGCCCATTCTCTCTCTTTTCTGGCTAGTTAGCAGCCTCCAGCGCGACGGCGAGTCGCACGCGGTGACGTTACAATAACGCAGCCGACCAAGGTTAACCCTGGCTCGCCAGGTGGAGGAAGGTTGAAGGTAGAGAAGGTGGCGGTGCCGGCAGGAGAAGGGTTGGCTGGCTGGCGTCGCGTCGGCCCTCTAGAAGAGGGTCCGCTGGGGAGGCGGTCGTTGTGTAGCAGGGCCATGAATTATGCAGTTCGCCGGGGGCTAGGGCCTAGCACGATAGAAGAAGAGAATGCCACCGGGAGGGGGGACTGTGAAACGGCGTCAGCCGAGCCGGTAACGGGTTGGAAGAGGATGCAGAGAGACCAGCGCACACCTATGCACGGTCCAGAGCCACTTTACCCTTCCCGTTCAGCCGTTCCCTCCGCTGCCACCTGAATTTCTCCACCACCAGCCGCCTCCATCCACCTCCAGCCACCTCCAACCACCTCCAACCACCTCCGACTACTTCCAGCTTCAACGTCGCCGCCTTCCTCCTCGACAGTCGCTATGCCGACACTTTAGCCGGGCCGATTGAAATTTTCATACCGACACGTCTGCCGTTCCAGTTTATGTTCGGAACAAGTGAAACGCTGCGCCGCCCCTTACCCCTTCCTCTACTTTTTATTATTCTTTGCCTCCGACCCCCTCATTTCTGCCTCCGCGTCTCGTCTTAAAGTCCCTCGTCGAAGGTTCTCCTTTTTCAGTCAGATTTTATCGAGCATTCGATGATTTCGCGTCTCTCTCTCTCTCTCTCTCTCTCTCTCTCTATCTATCTATCTCTCACTCTCTTTTTCTCAATCACTCTCTCAATTTCTCTCTTTCTCTCTCTCTCTCTCTCAATCTCTCTTTCTCTCTTTGTCTCTCTCTCTCTATATATATATATCTATCTATCTATATATCCATCTATCTATCTATGTATCTTTTACTGTTTCCCCATTTCTCTCGATCCGGTCTGTTTGATCTTCAACCGCTTTTCACGGTAGACAAACAGAAAGTAACCGAACGGTGGATGCGTGTCGATGTTTCTCGAGAGCACTTCTGCTCCTCTACCTTTCATGCAGATTGCTCGCAGTAGTTCCTCGCCGAACGAGGCTGCAGGAGGACTCGTTGATTGGTGCTGAGGCAGCTCGAGAGGATTGATATCTGCGTTCTGTGGTTCGGCCGTAAATTTCGAGCATTGTTTATGTCGTGCACGTTCCGCGGACCGTAATTGAATTAAGGAACAGTATCGAAACGGGAATTGAAAAAGCTTTCTGCCGCGGAAGCGTCCTCCGTCGATGGGACTGAGTTATATTTAATTCGCGGCTCTGGGAACTGTTGGAGTAACATTTTCTGGATCGATGTGGTTCGAAGTTAACAGCTAATTAAGGGAAGGAAACCTAATACCATTATTCTTGAACGAACAGGATGAGGTTTCACAGTGCAGTGTTGCTTTAATCAATATACGCGTTCAGCTGAAACTAAAATTTGTTGCTACAACTTTGTACTTTCAACGTGTATCGTTGTTTGATATCTGTACAATAGTTTTCGTACAACAGTTATGACATTGACTGCCAATATTATATGATGTTTAACGTATCACTCTTTGTCATCCTGGTACAATGATTCTTATTAACCTGTAGAGATAAGCTTTTCAATGGTTGCCTATTCTATTTATTTATTCTACTGGATATCTAGCTCTATGATTTCTGCAAATCTTCAAATATCTGTCTATAATTGAGGATGTTTCTGGACAGAGGGCCCATAGGCCAAATTCAATAAAAAGTCTCATCAGAAGTTTTAAATCTCGTTTAGTTTTAGTTTTGTCAATATTTAACGATCTGTAATTGTTAACCCAGGGGTTCCTAATGAACGTCGTTGTCCTCGAGTAAAGTGCAACTTTCAGGAGAATATTTCTGGACATATAGGCTACTTTTCCAAAAGCGTCCTCAATTGTCTCTTTACTTATTTCCTGTATTTTACTCAGTGCCTAAATTTCACCATGCCAGAGGTAAAAATGTGCATAAATATTCTAATCATCGAAGCAATAGCACTTGTAGCATTGCAAACTTGAACCTGTATTAAGAAAGATACGTCTGAATTGCGGGGGCTAAAAACGAGCACAGGTGAAATGGGAAATGCAAAAAGAAAACATTCGCCCCAGCCCTGCTCCTTTTTTCCCGCTGGCAATCGAGGCATCCCGTTCCCTCTCTCTTCTAATTATCCTTCGCGCGCGAAATATGAGCAACGGATCCGCTCGGAAGCAGTTCCCTCGACTGCCTTCCCATGCAGATTTCAGCGACGGCCGCTCCAGAGACGGTGCATTAACGAGAGGCTCGATTGGCCGAGGAGGAGAGGCTGCAGCTCGTCGAGGCAGCGACGGCTCGGCCCGAGATGGAGAGGGGCTCCAGGAATTGGATGGAGCCTCGACAGTCCATTGGGAACGGATATCGAGAACAATGCGTATTGCTGACAAGGCGGCGTCGAAGTGATACTCTAACCGGGGACAGAACGCGCCGTTTTATTTCAACCGTATCCCTCGGGGCAGACTGCCGGCGCATTAGCTTTTGACGCAAATTAATTATCGATTAACAGCTTCCCATTCTTTGCTCAATTAATCAACGACTCCGGGGAGAGGCGATTGCTCTTTTACCGGCTAATTAAATCCGCCGAGCAATTAACGTCGGCTAACGGCCGCGAAACTCCTCGAACCGCTTCGAACCTCGCGTGTTTTCGCTGCCCCGCGCCGCGCCGCCGCCGCCGAGACGCGCGGAAAAAAGTCCTCCTCGCGTGTGAATATGTATGGACGCGTGTGGGTACGCATTCGTCTTCCCTGCAGGACGATTACGGCGCTATAAAAGATCACCGCGAAGAAGAATTAACGGCCGGCGGCGTTCTTTTGTTTTTCACCGCGAAACACGCGGCCGGTCTTGTCGCAGATAGACGCGCGATTCCTCCGACGGGTCCTCGGCGTTTACGAGCGCTCGTTATTGCGGATGTCGCGAATGTGATAATTTAATTACACGCCGCGACTGATGTCGAACTTTTGCTCCGAGCAACGAGCGGCGCCGTCGCCACGATTCCGTCTAGAATCGAGAACCTTCCTGCAAATTAGCATCATGATTTCATAAAACGCGGAATAAGAGAAACGCTCTACATTCGCCAGCTCGAAGATTCTTTCTGACCAAAATAACATAAACCTGCTCCGAATTCTTACTGATCCTCATAATTAGACTGCTGATCTGAGAAATTCGATAAAAATATATTCCAGTTTTTAATTATGTTAATACTGCGAAAGTAATGTTGCAGTGCAACATTTTAAATTCTTCTTTTGTGTTCATTGTTCTGTGCCTCGCTTATCCATTTTTGCTATAAATGTATAAAATCCACAGTCTACTGAGAACAAATTCAATTATATTCTGCTCTATTTTTCTCTAATTATGTTATAAAAATAATATTTTTCAATTGTTTAAGATATACGATTTTGAATAAAATACATATATAAGGTCGAAGTAAAGAATAAAATAATCACAAGACGTTTTGTGCAATTATTTTTATACTACTTGATAATATTTTAAATAATGCAATAATATTTTATGAAATGCAATAAACTATGCACTGTGTATGCCATAAGAAATCTTCTGATCGATGTAATTCAACATTATCTTTTCCAAATTGTTATAAGATAATGAAACCCTTGCACTACGATTTCTTTCACAGCTACGATTAATACTTGTTTGTCATTAATAAACACCCATATGAGACAAGCAAATTTCATTTATTGTACGCCAACCTTTCCTTCAATGTTTAAATATTGGAAGTAGAAGATTAAAATTTTTCGGGTTTAAAGAAACATGAACAAGATCTACAATCTGGTAAATCGCGTTTCAAATTTTTCTAACGAATCTGGTAAGATACACTCTGCGGAAAAAAAAAGCGTAGAGGAGATAATCATATTATAAAATAACGTATAAAATAACTTTTTCTTTGTTTAGAATTTACTTATCGAGAAAATTGACGGACGACGAACCGCATTTTAGTAACAAGAGCGTAATTTGAAATTGTGCTATCTTTTTCACCCGGAGTGTATTACAGGAGCACGGAGTTGAAACGAAAAATTCACAGCTGATGAGAATAAAAGTTGAAAACGATAATGGACGAATATACAGCGAGGGAATCCTTTGTGCAACTATTTCGGAGTTAATATATCCGTTCGTTCCGCAATGAGTCAAGTCGCAGCCTGTTGGTCTACAGTTGAGAATTTTTCGGTGTGGTCGCCGGGGTCATAAAAAATCCCGAACACGAGCCGCGCGAAACGGAAATATTGTTTCACGGTGTGCGTTTTTAATCCCCGGCCGCCACGAGGAACTCAGAATAGTCGCCGAAATACGCAGCTGACGCTCGCAAATTAGCTCGCGGCGAACCGCGGGAAAGCAAACTTTCCGAACTCGCGGGAACAGTGCCGCGTTAAGTCCCGGCTAGTGATAGAGACGTCGTAAAGAGGAATTATACGCTCGTTATCTGTATTCCCATCGATAACGCTTCGTCGGTATTCTCCGGCGAAAATCCCGAAAACTTGCGATTCGCTGGAAGACGAATGAACTCGGAAACCTTGGCGCTAGAATTCAGGAACTGTGCTGGTTGCTATATTACATTTACTTCATTAATTTGACTCAGACCACATTTCATTTTCTATGGAAATGCTCTTCTTGTTAAATAGTTTTTATATTGAACACGTGAAGACTGTTGTTATCTTCATCTAACTTTAACTTTGATAGTTTTATTTTATCGTGGATCTAGGATTAGGTAAAGGTATCAAGGGGTGACAAGCTTTACTATATTTTACTCCATTATTTCTCTTGATTCATAACGCAAAAATGATTCGTGGATATTTTTCTCGTAAAGAATACCGCACTTAGAACTATGAAAAAATTGAGTGAACTCTGAAAATCTGAGATAAATACAGTGAAGAGCAAAATTGTGTCAACACTATTGAAATGGTATTACTTTTATAAAACTGGTTTAAATGACTTGAATTTTTCTGTAAATGTTAGTGGGACTAGCTCACTGTACAATGGCTCAAATACTTTGTTTACATTCTACTATTACTTAAAATAAAAAAAATGTAAAAAATTAAACATATATAATAATATAATGAGAATTTAAAAAATGCATTTGGTACTTCATGGTAACTTATATTCATCCTGACAAATTCGTCGAAATCGGTTCACCTTGGCATGAGCTGTAAATAATTAAAGACCCCGAAAATCAGAGTTTTTCACGAATTTTAACCAAAAACAGGTAATTTGTACACGTTTCAGTGGCTGTAGCTTGAATATGCGTCAACCAAAATTTCAATGAAATTTTCAGTATGCATACAAGTTAACGAGTAGTACCAAATGCATTTTTTAAATATTTATTATAAGCTCAGATAAACAGTGAAAAAACGACAACCGTATTCATATTTATAGAAAAGTCATGTAGACCAGTTTTAAAAAAGTTATACCACTTTAAAAGTGTTGACTCAATTTTGCTCCCTACTGTATATCTGAAATCGAATAAATTAGAATTATTGTAAATTACTTAGGATTTAGATTTTATATATAAAAACTCTTTTATGTGAGATAAAACGTAGAAAACTCACGAAGATAATGGAATAAAACGGTTTCTGGCTGTATAATAAATCTATTACAGATTTTATTTTTCTAACGGAGGAAGTACTAGATCAATGGATATTGTCACATCGGAGTATATTTCGCAAAATTCTATGTTCCCATCGCTCCTCTGCAATTCCGAATTTCCGTGATTTGTGCAATCCAGTAACTTTTCACATTTATTTTTCACGATCCAGTAAAGCAGCGCTTTCCATTAGCTGATTCGAAACAAAAGCTTCGCCTGGGAGCACGGAGATCGGTTCTGCCAAAGGATCAAACGGGCACGGATATAATTCGTTATTTTCACGATCGTGATGTATCGACAAGCGCCCATCGATTACCCGAGAGTTATTACTCGCCGCGATGTCAAAGAAAATGGCTCTCGAGCTGGATGGTACATGTGTTCCGCGACGGCGATTAATTATCGAAGAAAACAACGACGAGCCGGAGATAGATAAAGGGAACGAGAAAGAGAAAGAGAGATCAGGATCGCGTGCGCGTAATCCTGAAAGGAGGATCGAAAAAAGAGCACGATGCTATCTGGAGGACCTCGTTTTGTTAGGGAGCTTCCTCAACCGCCCCGCAGCCGTTCCGCCCTCATAAATCGTTTATTCATGTTTAATGCAGTCCGGTATTCCGACCGCCGACGAAACTTTTCGAAGCTCTCAGACGGAAATCGCGGATCCGACGGAGGAATCGGTGGGTGGAGACGCGGGAACTTCGAACAAGGGAATGCTTTTGCATCGGCGCGTGGCCTGAAACCGGCTGAAAAAAGGAAAGAAACGTCGGCTGAAACTGAAGAGTCGAATCCTGGGTGCTGGGAGGATGCTTGCCGCCGTTTATCGGCCCATTCTTCGGCCGAAGGGTTCTTCCACGGCGAAAACATGGACGTTTTACGCACGGAACGGGGAATATTCTCCGCGCTGGCAATATCCTCAGAAACGCTTTACAAGTTACAAATTTTTCAGTTATTTTAAGTGCGCCAAATTTCACTAAACCACTCACGAGTTTTTGTGCCGAGTAATAGATTACTTTTAGATATTGTTAAATACTTCTTTTCTTTTTAACAACTTATGGAATTCTTTTACTCATTGCACGGCATAGTTTTAGATGTTTATGGCTTATAATTTTAAAGTACGGTGGAATATGCATAAAGTTCAATGTACTCTAACAGACTGAATTTTTCTTTCGCTTTTACTACAGCCGTTCTATTTTAATTCAATTCATTCTTAAATATTCGATTGGCATTACCTCCAATTTTTAAACCAACGCTGAGATCAATCAATCTTGTTAATCCTCCTATTTTGCAACGAAGAACTAAGTAAAGTGCTGCGAGTTCAGACTATATTGACATGACCACAAAATATTGTTTTGAAAATGTTTTCCATTTTTGTCGTAAATTTTCATTTGACCAATCCTGTTTCATTCATAGTATTCTTTAAACGCGTGCGAAAACGGATAACATTTTTACATGGCGTTTCTAATCTCATTTTACATGACTTTTAAATTGTAGGATCAATTATATAATAATATGTATTTTATATAGTTTATTGGACCAGCTATAGGGGCTCATTGCACAATATAAATGATTAAGAAAATAACAATTGAATATATGAAATAAGAATAACGAGCAGCCTATTGCCGCACTTGTTCAGAACGAGATGTTATCATAGATTAGGCTACATTGATCATTTCAAGAGCCGGTTACCTACATTTGTCTGTAGAGCCAGGAAATGAATATATGTCGTAACTTACTGAATTAATATAATTACAAATTCTGATAATAATGTTATAGACCTTGGTCAGTCTTGTAAGTATTAATTTTTAATAACAGACAACAACGTACTGGACATGGGTTAATATTAAAGCTTTAATTTTATCGCGAATATCGGATCTACGAAATTATAAATGTTGAAAGGAGGAATGGAATACGTGTTACCGTTCCCATTAATTTTTCCCGTGACACACGGAGAGATTAATTGCTCATAAATATGCATAAGAATGTAAGGTGGAATGCTCGCTGAGTCATGGTCAAATACATGGAAACGCGAGCACATTTGACCCATTTCCGCGGATCGATGAGGGTGTTTCTGCGAATTCTTCTATCACGGGTAGTTCCCGGTCTGGAATATTCACGGGCGGAGATAAGGCGAGCCGGCAATTACCGTATAATTTTCTGTTGCCGAGGATCGGAACACGGCGCACGAAATATCCTATGCATCAGTTTCGTGATCCGGAATAAGAAGGTCGCGGAGCAAATAATAATTGGCCTGACCCCGACAGAAACGGGTTGACGATAATCGTTCCCCGGGAAGGAGGACAAGGTGAAAGCGAGGACGATTTGAAAGAAGGAAAAATCGCGATAATAATAACAATAACAACATCCTAATTGCTCGAGGTTATCCCGGGCTATTTGCGATGGGTTTTCCCGGCAGTAGGAGGCATTTCCAATCTTCACAGGCGATTTGCCACGGTCTATCGTTTCCCGATGTAAAATCGGCCGGCGTCGGGGATGCGCACGCGATTCAAAGAACTATCTTCCTTCCCTTAGTGCAAATACCGCGTGCACGTGAGCCGGGGAAGCGGAAATTTGAGAAAAAGAGAGCCGAATGGAGACGAAACTCCGGAGAGGTTCGGAGACTGGAGAGAGGAGGAAGAGAGAAAGAGAGGAAGAGAATGTGCACGAGTGGCTCTAATCTGTCCTTCAGTGAGCTTAAGCCCATCTTCGTGTACCCTGCCCGTGGAATACCGTTTAAGTGTCGTCCGTCTGGGGGTCCTTCGCTCGAGTAAATATTTAGGAATTTTTGAAGAGCTCCGAATGCCTAAGAAAACAGTTTACCGCGTAGGAAAAGAGGGATCCCGTCCCGGGAGTCCGAACTCGCCGAGACCGGAGCAGTTTTCTACTAGAATCCTTTCCCCGACGATCAAACACGCTGCGATTCGTACACACGACCAAAGGGAGCGATACATATATATGTATATATAAAAAAAAGAGCCGAGCGAAATGCAACGAACAAAGACGAGAACTCAAAGCAGACTTCATTTCGAAATTACCGCGGCTTTGTTCCCAAGGTAAATGCGTTACGCGGTGTTTTATTTGATCCCAGGGTCTGTGTACCCGTGGTCCCAGACTACCTCCTCCTGCGCTCGCGGTTTGAAAATGTGGCAAGGAGCGCTGCAGAAAAATCACCGGCGCACTGATTTTAACGAGATTCTGCTAATTGACGGACTTACTGTTTCGACTACTGCGTTGGGACCGGTTCTGCGAAATTTTTCTGCCTGCTCACCTGTAACGCAAGGAAAATCTGCAATTAGCGTCGAACAATTCACGAGACGTACAATAAATAATATACAGGCATAATTTTGCCGAGTTTAAAAAAATGTTCATTGAGATGAAACATTGCTAACATTTTTCAAGTGATTAATATATGAGCCGTTTAAAGCAGAAGTTGTGTATGGCAATTTTTTGATATGTTCATTTAATATTATTGTATCATATTTAATTTAACATTTGGATTTCTTTTATGATTTTAAGTTAAAGCTTGTACGTGACTTACATAAAAGAATCCACAAATTAACTTTTACGACTTACACCATTTCTGTTTTCAATGGCTCATTTGTTGATTAACTGTTATGACTGGACTACAAACCTATATGAAATTTAAAAATTGTCTGCATCTGTTGCAGGAGTCAAGAATCGTGTAGGAAGTGTTCCCTTTAATATTTATAGTAATTATAATTACAATTACACTGTCTGTTCTTGAAAATTATAACTACTTATCTTTATAGTAAACGCATAAAATGCGCAATCTGGTTATGACATACTTTAGATCTGAGTACCCAACGTCAAAATTTACAAATGCTGGAAGGTCGAAAAGTTGACATTATTTTAATCCATGATCTATCAAGAAAAATGGACGCACCTTTGGCGCAGCTAAGCAAGTCAATGAAAATGATAAATTGTAATGCCTAAATAGCAACCATTATCAGATTTCTCTTTCTTCTCACAGTCAGTGATCAGTGCGAGTGATAAAATAGTTGCAAGCGGTGGTTTATATTGCATAGCTATTGAGTCGCAAGGTCGCGATGCGCCGACGATAATGACGATAATGCGACGCGCACAATAAGACGTGCTCTGACGTTTTAATGAGAAAAGGACGAAGGCCCTCTGGGGCTCATTACACTCTGCCTCCCCGTAGAGGAGGGTCAGGGAGTGGTGAGGAATGATCGGACGCGTATAAGCGTTCGGTGCGTCTCGCTCGTTAAGCGTACGAAGCGGCAGATAAATTCGAGCCTGACTTTATTTTGGAACCAAAACGAATTCTCGAAAGCTGTTTGACATTCGGTAGCAATCATCTCGCATTAAACTCCCATTGACGAAAATGTAAGCTACTTATATACATTGACTCCCATTAATTTTCGGACAACTTTTAAAACGCAATAACTTCCTGAGAACTGGATTAAACGACTTCAATTTTGTTTAAATGATAAAGGGACCAGTCTACTAGACAATTACTAGAATGCTCTTTTTAAATTTTGCTTTGCTTAGGATGATAAAAGAATATAAATACTCTCATTTTTTAACTTCTTTATTTAATCAAGTTTTGAAAATCTGTTAACATTTGTAACTTGGCTTTGCGTTAATCGACTTCGATGAAATTTTCGGCGAAAAAAAGTTAAAAAGCGAGAGCGTTTTTAGTTTGTCTGGTCATTCCAAGTAATAGTGAAATTGTAATACAGTAGCTCAGCAATTGTCTAGTATACTATACCCCTTATCATCTAAAACAAAATTCAAATCGCTTGGTCTAGTTTTCAAAGAGTCATTACGTTTTAAAAAGCGTTCGAATATTAATAGAAGTTACTGTGTCATTCTTATAATACCAAGTTTTCGTTTCACAACACACGGAAATAAACTTCTGACATCCTGAACCAACAATTATTATTTTTGCATTAACGCAAGATCAATTTATTACTGTGACTATTTTTATAAAATTACTTAATATCCGTTTCTGTACGCGAAAATAATTACTAGACTGTGGATCTTTATGCAAAATAATTGTCTGCATCTGTAGTAAGAAACAAAAGCCACTTGTTATGCTGTTCCTATTTGCAATACCTTCAGCAAGTTGAAAGTAATATATCGTATTTCTCAATTCTTTTGATATTCCTATTGTTTCGAATTGTCGCTACGCGTTTCTCGTATAAAATCCGCAGGCTGGTAAACGGCATTATGTTGCGCGAGCTTGAAATACAAATTTGAAACTGAGAATTTTAATTGCGACGAAACGGTAAGATTGAAAGGTATTAAAACGCGGGTCTGGACGTGATCATTGTATGTAACTTAACTAAAAGGATGGGTGTAGACGGGTGGAACGTTCGTTATTCGAATTGGCTAATGAACGTTTAGATTGGATCACAGAACGTATCGCGGCACAATAATAATTAAAATAGCGATGGCCTGCGCCTCGAAATAACGTTGACTATTAGTCTGGCTTTAATTTGGTAAAATTGCGATTCAAACTTTCATTAGTGGCCGGACCGACGCGAACAGCCGAAAGGGGGGTGAGGGATTCTGGGTGGAGTGTGTGGGTGGAGGGGGGGGGGGGTCAGCGCATCACTGAACCAGAATCATCGAACGGTCGGCGCGGGGAGCAACAGCAATAAACGCTTAATTACATGCGATAAGTAATTAAAGCGATTAAAGTTTATAATGTGATACGTGCAATTAGTAACGCCGGCCGTGTAATCGGAATTTAGCGTCGATGAGTGTATCGCGTTACGTTACCGTGGGCCGTGTCTATAAAATTTATAATAACGCTTATGTAACGTTAGCTTTAATCACGCCGCGGACCGCGACACCGCAAGTGTATTTTACGTCGATAGAATTTCGGGAATTTAGTTCCACTAAACGAGCACCAGTTGCTCTAGTAATCAAATAATATATCATAGATTCGTTTAGATTAATTGTTTCGACCTCGTGCGTTTTAACAAATGAAAACTCACTCGTTTACAGTTCCCCGATACGGAAATTCTTCCTAGGGTATATTCTATATATTCTATATACTCTCTATACTCTATATATTCTATACATTCTATATATTCTATACATTCTATATATTCTATATTCTATATTCTATATAGACTATAGAATATAGAACATGTATAGAATGTACATATAAATGTATAGAATATAGATATGTATCCATTATCCAAATGCTTAAGCCTGAATTTACATAGACTTTTTACTATTTTTATTACAATGAATGCTTGGACTGAGATGAAAACAAATAATTTCAACAATGTTAAACGAAAAGCGTAACGAAATATTTCTTTATACCAGGAAGACAATTCCAATGGATACGACGAAATTTTTCATTATGAAAATTTTTTAAATTAATGTGTGCAGCACGTTACGCTTTATGTTGTTCTTACCCACTACAACCTATTGTGACCATATGGTAATACTTCGAATTTGCACAGTTTAGTTTCAAACGCCACCATAACGTTTTTGATATAGTGTGCATATATTTTTCTGTATACATATGTACGTATTTAACAGCGATTCAACGCAATTCTTTAAGCGTGATAACGTAATTACTCATTGTGAAGAAAAACGTCGTCATTGTGAAACGAGTTGATCAAAAGTTAATTTCCCGGTTAACAGGTTAACGTCGCGGCTCGCGAGACGACTAAATAGTGAGAAGACTGATCAAACGCCGGAGAAGAAGAAGAAGACAATGAGCAAAGTTGAAGCTAAGTAGACGAATAAGGCAGTAGTTACTGCCGAATTAAGAGGAAGCTGCACTCGGCGGAGGTTGTTAGCGGCGCATATTAAATTCCGCGGACGGTAACAGCGTCGTTGACATGGCCCGCATCACGTCGTCTCACGAAACCACGTTCGGCGGTAGAAAAACGTAATGACAACGTCGACGTTGGTTAGATAGAGGAAAAAAGAAGGAAGGAACGACCGATTCCCGGTGCTCATTGCGATGCAGAAATTCGAACCGTTCCGAGGGAGCCCGGTCGCTCCCCGTGCGTAGAACCGGCTGCACAAGGCGAGACGTTTTTATCGCGGATTTCGAGCGACTCCAGGACGTCGTCCTGCTCGTCGTCTTCGTCTTCGTCGTCGTCTTCACCTTCGTCGCCGTAGCAGGTAGTCGGTACGTGCGTGCATCCTCAATGAGAGACGTGCGCCCGTTGAATAATGCCGAGAATTCGGGGAAGAAGAAAATAAAGGTTAGACGGTGGTAACGGCAACGCGACGAGAGAACGACCGGCCGACAGAGGCGAGTAAGAGGCGAATAATAAAACGAACAAGAAAATGAACTCGGTGCTGGCTCGGGGGTGGGGGATGGTAAGTCACATGGTTACCAAACCAGCCGCCGTCTCAATGAACCCCCTCGAGCAACCTCGTTAAAGCGGATCCTGCGATGCTAAAACCGCCGGCGTCGCCGTCTACTCCGTGTCGTCGCGGTCCACGTGACCGCGGATGCGTGATGCTGCGAGTCAAGGAACTCGTACACACATCAAAGTGTCCTCTACACAACTCGCGATTTCATAAGATTAACCTCATGGTGTGCAAAGCCGAACAGCATTTTGTTAGCTGTCTGGCTTTTCCCCGAGTCGCATTCAAAGTTGCTCTCCCATGCAGAGAATTTTTACTGTCACCAGAATTTCGTGAGTTCTGCTTTTACGAACATTCGTCGAGTGCTGTGCGGTAGCAGAATGGGAATCTTTACGAAAATTCTCTACATTTGCTGCAAGAAGTCACAGCCACTTTCTCGCGTAAAACGAATTTGCTAAGGTTTGGGGGAAAGCTCGTAAAAATCAAAATAACAATGATATTTACAAAATCCGAAGAGAAGCCTACTACGAAATAAAGGGAGAATAAACTAATGCCAATTGTATTTAGATATTTGATGAAAATTATAAGAATTTTTCGAAACACGTAAGAAAAATCGTTATTTGATCATAGCTTTATGTAGATCGCCTAGTATGAAGTATAGATATTGCACTTTCAATCTTTTGTTACAAAATAACTAATATTGGACCATGAAACTAAAACTTAAAACCGTAAAAAACATTTTCAATTGTCTTGTAACGAAATTGAACCATTTATAACGTTTTATAAATGCATTTTGAGCTAGAGCTTCTCACGACACGAATTTCGCAAATGTTGCGAACGACGATGTGTCATCGTTCAACACTAAAAGGGTTAAAATTCTTATATTATATGGGTTTGATCATTTCCGTCTTGACAACTATGTTTGGATTCGCTATCCTCGGTCTTCTTGCAGTTTGATGTGGGTGCTTCCCCAAGCCCGATTGGAACAAAGTGAACATAATCCTGTTGAATCTCAGTATCTCTAAAAATCCGCAGTGCAGGTATAAAACTTTATGTTGCCATAGTTCGTAACAAATTCTATAGTTACAGGATTTACCAAATTGCTTTGCGAGAAAAGCAAATTTCCTCCGATCCTGAATAAAATAATTTCAGCGAAGCATTTACAAGACGGAAGGCGTGCAATTAAAATTTGACGAGCATTCGAATTTCGGTAGGAAATATCGGCGGGCGAGTACGGTGGTTGCAAGTTCCGTAAAGCCGGCTCAACATCGCATTGCCGAACACGTGGCAGCGAAAAGCCAATAAACTGATAATTCACCAGGAAAGTACACGGGAGCGTAAAATCTCGGCTCTTACTAAAAGTTCAATAGCCTGACAGGGAATATACGGGGCGGGATATCTCCGAAATTTTTCGAAACGGCCACCATAACGCCGCGCCGGAGAACGGTGTTAGGACAACGCCGGTTTATAACCGGTGCCGTGCGAAGTCGTAAAAACACCAGCTGGCTCGGCCGGGAGACTTCCACCGAGTCTTCGAAAAACGGAGCTGTGGAGCCACGGTTTCGAATGCCGGCACGAATGTTGTGGTTTCCTCCGCCGCCTCTCCGAGCTTACCCTTTCCCCGAGTTTTCGTTGGTTCTCCCACCGGTTATATTTACCGGGGATAATAAATTTCGAGTCAGATTTGAGGCGGCCGACGCGAAAGCCACTCGCGAATCGCGTTGCTCCTTTATCGAGGACCGGTAAACAAGTTAAACCAGATTAGAAACTGGCGCACAGTCTGCGAGACGTTCTTGCCGTCGACCGTTTCTCTCGGCTGTTCTCCTCCTTGTATGCCGGCAAGAAAGGGCAAGCAAGGGCTGACGGGGGGTGGCCGACCGAAGCAGGAAGGAAAGGGACGACGCCCGGCTACTTAAGAAAAGAGGACACGGCGCTTCATCTTCTCGAGTGGGACTGCTCGCCCGTTTCTTTCCTCTCTCCTGAATCTCCGGATTTGGACTTTCTTGTAAACAAGCTCCCGAAAGAATGCGTTATCTCTCAGAATGGACGACGACGTCGCGCGGCTCCTGATCTCCAGGTTTTTCCCGGTGTCGCAACTCCGTTCCCGGGAAAGTCTCCTTCCGCATAATTGCGAGCGAACTTCGATTCGATTCTATTACCCAACCGAGAGGGAACGCGACCGCGTCGACGGAGCGCGCACTTAAATTTCCACGCGATGATACCCGGACGATTTCGTAAATAACGTTTCCAGGTAATCGAGCGAATGAAACGCGCGTTGCGATTAGGAAGACAATTTGCAGGGCGCGCTCTAAAATTGTAAGATACCGGCGGGAACGCTCATTGCCATAACAATGAGCCAGCGGCACGCAACGATTCCCGTCACGGGGGATCAGCACGAGGAATCGTCGCGTCGGCGCGTTTCCACGTACCCGAACGATCCTCGTCCATACCGTCTAACGACCGTACAAATTGAACGGACGTAGCCGCGTACACGAACTGGCTTAGCGAACTTCCTGAGTACGCAGAAAACCCTCGTCCTCTCCGCCCGCACCTCTCTACGCAAATCGATTTCTGTTGCTCTTCTCGCCGGTTTCGACCACTTTGGAAATTTCAAGAGTTACATTTTTAAACTTAACCCTCGCGTACCTTGGCTGTTTAGACTTGCGCTGGGCTTCGTAGGGTAGATTTCTAACCGATTAGAAAGCTGCAAATATCTCTGCTGGTTTTATGATTAGAAATAATTCTCTTAGGGAAAATAAAAGAGAGATATGCCTTCGAACGTGAATGCTAATTGTTTTCTAAAATGTAAGTCACATTAATTATGGTATAGTATATTGTAACAGTTAATGCGACTTCGCTGAAATAAATGCACTTGTGGTAATAATAATAAAATATAATTTAATATATATCATATACACGATTATATGCTTTATTTGTTTATTCGCTCTGCATTGAGTGCCAAATACAGGATCAATAGGAAATTCCTTCGAACCTCTTGTTGTATATCGCTTGTTCATTTTTGTTGCGAGTGTATCGTTTTAATTCAGGAAGGTTTGGTAAAACATTTCACGGTTTATGTTTAACAGAAACGATAAATTTATTTGTATATATTAAAATTAACCTACGTTAAAAATATCTACAGAAATCCTACCGAAATACATCCTTCGAAACGCGTTAAATTTTCAAAAGCAATAACTTAATTTTCTATAAATGATGAAAGTTCAATGAAATATATCTGCTATGTCCCTTATCCACGCAGCGATTCACGTTGAAGCGCAGCCGAAAGTCGCAACGGAAATCCTTGAGATAATAGCCGGCGATGGAAGAGCTTTCGCATTACCGTGGAGCCGAAATCGCGGAAAGACATGCTATTGCAGGATCGATGTGAAAAGCGTCGTCGGTCGATGGGTGGCACGACAAGTGCCGAACATCAAGAGAACTGGGCTGGGCTCGACAAAAGGCGTCTTTCCAGTTGCGGCGGTTGCACGCGCGCTCGACGTCATTTTACTATCCGCAAATTCGTTCGACGGTATCAAAAGCGATACGCGGATCGGCCGTTGCGAATGTAACCGGCTCGCAACATCAAGGCACACGTACAGGACCATGTGCGCGCTCACACAAGAGCGCGGACGTACGCTTGGCGAACAATGGGCCGATCCATGAGCATATAACAGCCACCGGCACCATGCCTTACGGCGCGCTATATGTATGCGCCAGTGAATGACGAGCATTCGAGCGAATGGGACCAATCAGGCTGATTGGCCGACCGGTATTTACATTTCTGCGGGAAAGCCAGGCTGCCTTCGGCAAGAGACTCGACTGGAGCAGCCGGCAGGAGGATGCAGGAGGCGAGTGGCTGGGACGGAGGCGAACGAGCTGGCCCCGAAAGACGTGGACCATATCCAGAGAACCGGACACGCTTTGACGGGATGATCGATCCCCGCCGGTTAAGCCCCCATAACTTTCCTCGAGTCTTGGTGCCATTTTGCTCGGCGGTTTCAGTCCGGGCCGCTGCCTCGTCGTTGCGTTCCAGATTTCGCGGTTTATGATCGGCCAAAGAAGTTGTTGGTTTTGGGTATCCGGGAAAGTTGGATCCCGGGAACTTTGTCCGGGGGTGGATCGCGGCGGAAGCCGTCTCGTCGCTTTGCGTCGCGTCGGTTTCGCCGGCGCGCAGGACTCTCGGCGAGAAAAGTTTTTCCCTGCCTCTGCGACTGTGCCCGCCGTAACAACGGGGATTGTCTGCCGCGGCTGTAATAGTTGAGATACTACCACAGAAGTATTCCGGACATGGCGAGGCATTACCGAAAGATTCCCCGGTTCGTTAAGACTTAGCGGATTCCTGTGCCAGCCCCTCTCTAACTACGTAAACGGAAAAGCATTCAGGGAAGCGGCTCCATTACACTAGCAATCCCGATGCTAGGTGCGCAGTTACAATCACAGTCGGACGACAAACAGATTCTGCGAGGGAGGGCGCACCCTTTGACGGGGCTTGCCTAATAACAACAATCGCCCTCGAACCTATCCCCCAGTGACCATCCACGCGTTTTATCTCGTGGCGGCAAGATCGCGCGAGAAACAAACGTTTACGATACCGTGGGCGCTGCAGTTAATTGCACTCCGGTGCCTGCAGACCTTTTCCGTGACCACGGGGCTGATTATATATTGGGTGGACCAGGAAGTACCATCCTGGTATGATGCTGCTGGGCGCGATCTTTTTCGACTTTAAACAGCGCATCCTTGTGCAATTTCAGTTTATATAGAATAGTACACTTCGTGCAATAGAATCTATTGAATTAGTTCTTTCTTAGTATTCTGTGATAGTGTTCCCAGAGTATGACAAAATTGACACTTGAGTTTTCGCAAATTTTCAACTTTCATGCGTCCGCTATACTTAATTCGTACCTTGCTATTGAATCAAATCTATGGTGACATGATACTAGATTGATCTAAAATTCTGTTTCAAAAGTAGTGATAATTGCGGAAGATGGGGAAGTTTAGAATATGACTGTCTTCAAACTGTGCGCTTTTTGGAACATCATCGTGGAAATTTCATAGAAAAATACGTGTTATATATACGCATAAGAATTATAATAGACCTACTTTACGTTTCAATGAAAAGGAAATCTTGTTTAAAAGTCGATTAGTGGCTTTTCGGAGTGTAGATGACAGTCTCAGCCGGAGTATCCATCTCTATCGGAAGTTAAAGCCGAGTCACGATAGATGAATATCTTGTCGTAGCGACACCGTGTCGCGTAACGCTGCGTCGCCTGTCGGAAGATGCATCGGGCGCAGCTAATTAATAACCACGGGTAACAAGGAGCAGATGGAACGACGGAAAGTTGGATAGCAAAGAGCCCATGGCTATACGGTCGGCCGACCGGCTGGCTCTGCCGGCACCGACACACACACCCACGCGTTACCCATTATTGCGCACGTGTGGTCCGGATGGTCGCGTGCATGCTATTAGCAAAAAGGAGTGTCCCGAACACGGTGCCGGTCCAACGCGGTGAAACAACTGTCCCCTTCTTTCTACAGTCTTTCCTCGGGTCCGACTGTCACCCGTGGAAGGCGAGAATACAGTCGAGAGCACCGGTTTCCGGTTCTAACGCTCTCACCTCTCGAAATGGCTCCGGTTTTATTTCCACCGCGTTCATTAGGCCGCTAATTAACGTTAAGCGTCGGACGTGTTGGCGTTAAAGACGCCCCGCCACGCCACCGAAGCAATCTTCTTTTTCGTTGCGTTGAGCAACATCGAATACCGGCCCGGTCGTTCCGCCGGGAACGTAGAATTTTAGGCGGGCTCCGAATTACCTTTACCAACAGGAAGAGGTTTCAACCTAGGGTCAGCCGTCTGGCCAACGGACCGGCTAATAGAACTTAATTTCGGTAAATAAATGAGTCGTTCACGATTGAGACGTTCCTTTCGTGTTACTCGATGAGGTCACGTAGAAAAGAAACTAATCGAGCCGCCGCGCTCCTCGACTCGAACCCGAACTATCCTGCTTCGGCGGTTGCTCAAGAGAGGTTCTTAATGAGTCATGTATTCAGATCTGACCGCGTGAGAAACTTTTCATTGTCGCTTAAGAAAGTGCATTTCTTCTGTAATTAAGCGCAGTGATTTCTTAATTGTGCCGCTTCATACGTTTGAATACTACTTACAGCCATTGTCTACCTCTGGCTGATCGTTTCAAATGTAAATCATGTATTACGATCTATTTTGTATTGTTTAGGGAATTAATACTATATTTATTTTAGGGTAGAGTAAGTAGCACGTAACAAAAGGGAGTATTCAAACCGCAATATTGAGTCATTCCTCGTTAGCCCGTTTTGCGACAAAAACCTGAAGCGTACAGATGGTCGTAATAGCTGTCCACTGCACTCCTATTATTCCTGACTCATGCAAAGTACTCAGGACCCTTTTTCGGAACAAACCGTAGCAGAACTTCATGCACTTTTACACAGAGTGCCATGTTTTTAGCATTTTTTACATAAAACTTGCAATCATAAATTTTTGAAACGTATCCACCGAAATAAAAATCAGTCTTTATCATATCCTAATCAAGGTCGCCAATCTTTTGCACGTAGTAACTTCGCACATTTTTACTTAAACTGCACTTTTATTTCACGATCGTTTCAATGCTAAAATTTAAATAATATCTTCTCACTAATGTTTTCTAATATTGTCTAATTCGTTGATTTTCTGTTTCCAATTTTAACGCATGTAAAATATACTGAATCAACGATATGCTTAATTTCTCGGAAACAATGCAGAAAATGTTTCAGTAGGAATATAAGAGAAGGAAAATGGAAATGTCAGGTATTAATATACACTTTGAAAGATCATGGTTTTGGACGTCCAACGTCCATTGATCTTACATCAGGCGAGGTTTAGGAGCACACGCGACTGAAGTATTAAAATGAGCGACGCGAAATGGAAATGCCGGCTGGCAGCCAGCAACGTAAACGGATCCTTCTGCCGGGAGCCTGCCACTTGAAACGGCCACCGTCTATGACTAATTATGAGAATCTAGGGTGGACCGCGTTTCGGGCTGTTAACGCGCCGCGCACCGCGTAATGTCCCCGCATCCGGTTTTAATAGCGGCGTACGGAGTGGCAGTTTCGCGGACTCGGTGAATATATTCAGGGACAGTGTTATTCCAGTTGGCCGCGTAGTCATATATCAGCAACGATTCTATGCGCGGTCGCGTGCGGAGTAATTACTTTTCGGTGCGCGCCGGCATCGCTCAAAAGGCAACATTTGCACGCGACGTGAGCCGACGTGCGGCGAGCGCACGCACGCTCGCACGCACGCGACTACACGCGCACACGAGGGCGCACACACACTTGTGCGTCCCCGTGGAAAGTATAAAAAAAAAATACGAGCAGAGAAAAAAGCAAACGGCTGCCACGTTTCGAGGATCGACGGCGACAATGGCTTCCTGTTTCATCCCTGCGGGGCGTCCAGCTGTCTGTCTGGACTATGGTTGCGCGAATGAATCGTCCTCCGACTCCATTGTGCCCGTTTTCCAGTTTTGCGTCGCGATTGTTGTCCGACATGACATCTTCACCCACCGATCCTTCATCATTTTAGCAGACTGTTTTTCTAGCCTCGTCCTCCACCTAAATGGGACGCTTCCATTCGGTATCGCTGACTTTATTCCCCGACTCGAATCGGTCCCCCCTCTTGGTTTGCTCACTTTTCAGAAAAGGTGTGACCGTTTCCAGGCCGAACAAATTTCCGTCGTTAGCAAATAGAGACCTTTCGGCAAATAGAGAGAGAGAGAAAGAGAGCTGTTCTCTGCGCTGTTTTGTCAAGATTCGTCGCGTCGAAGCATGGAACATCTATTTTAAGCTCTGTTGAATCACTTGCAACAGATCCTTCATATTCTTACACACGTGTATCATTACTGTGAACAACGTCAAAGATTTTTCCGACATCCGATAAGTTTATTTTATTAATTCTCCATTCTCGGTGCAGAATGTTAGATATTTTCGAAGCTATTTTCGAAATGGCCAACCAAGTTTATCACCAGTCCAGTCAGGATTTTTGCGCATAATGAAAACAGCCCGATCGATTTGCAACATACAAGAGCTGCACAGACGTCAACTCTTTTCCTTCATATCCTCAACGATTCGGAAACAATGCATCAGTATTAATTCCACAAACAATCTTCCCGTGCCAAATCTACTTGCAATAAATGCTATCCGCAATACTGCAGAAAAATGAAAGAGAATCGAATAGAAGGATGCAAGGTTATCAGGGGCGCCTTTCACCGCAAGATACTACCGCATCCCGACGAAAAGGAGCTTACTCCATAATCGTATCATCGTTTTCGCGCAATTTGTCAAAGATTAAATCTGTATAATAAAGCAGCGGATTAAACGGCGATCGAACAACACGGCTCCCCGTTTTCAATCCTTGAGAGGCCCCGTGAAAAAAGGCCGGCTTATCGTCGTGGGTTTTTACGACAGCTTTTTCACTGGGTCGATACCTCCACGCCTCCGATAGTCGGGGGAGCCGTATACGAATACGGTATAGTCAGCGATATACAGGCTTCCCGAAGTGATCTTTCAAAGGCAGGCCAGCGCAGCGCGCGACTCGATCGTAGCCCGGGATCACCGTGTTCGGGATGAGCTACGGCAAACGAGGTATTCCGAGAGACTGGGACAGGGAAGGCGTAGGCTGTTGCAGTTCGCGGATCCGTATACGTAATGACCTTACGCGGCGCTTTTTTACGATGCTTATCAAATGCAAAGCCTTCTTTATTGCGATTGACATTCTTATTAGCTCCCTCCTTTTCTTTTCTTCGGCCATCGAGCGACCGCCGGTTTCACCACCCAACCCCTCGCGTTCACCGTCCTCTCCCTCCTTCTTTCTCTTTTATTTTTCTTTTCGCTTCCCCCTGTTCGTCGTAACCCGACTTTTTCTGCTGCTGTTGCGCGGGTAAGAGGATTTCAAATGCGGCCGCGGCTGCGACTATAGGTATAACAAGCCGGGCTAGGAAACGCGAGCAACCGCCTTTTAACTTCCCATTTGTATTACGACGGTCGCGGAGCTGCGCGGGGACTGTGTTACATTATTTTTCGCGGCTGTTTGCGCTACTCTCTCTCTCTTTCTCTCTCCTCTCGCTTTCTCTCCTATTCGCCGCCGGAAAACATTTTAACAAAGACCCCCCGAGGGAAGAACGGAGAACAGTGGAGTCGCAGGAATGCGACGAAGCCGGCGTTAGACATTTATTCCGTCGCGAAATAAATATTGCGCCGCCGTTCGTCAGGCGAATCTCTCCACGAGAATATTCCACTGCTCGCAGTGTTCTTCATTACGACGGATACCAGGATGGTAGCTCGATCCTCGCAGGCGGCGTTCGCCAATTGCGTAAAAAAATGCTGTCGTCTGGCGCATTAAGAAGTTCCGCTGCCTCCGAGCGCGCAAAGTAGAAATCCTTTCGGCTTTAATGGTATCGCGATGACGTCGTTTGGTAATAGGTCTATGAAGTACAGACGTGGGGGCATGTAGAAAGGGATCCGTAGTTTTGTAGTAAATGCATGCAATGTGATCTGATTTCCGTTGATGCAGACCGTACCGTTTTAGTCGGATGTGAATCGCGTGATCCCTAGTAGATTGAAATTAGCGTTTTACTCTATTTTATCCTCGGGAATTCAATCTTTTCGAGGCCGTACAAGAGGCGTAAAACATGAAAGGAATGTAAAAAAGGTGTACAAACGACTGGTGTTTAAGAAACTGCAAAGTGGTAATACAAAGACGATGATAATAATAACTTTATTCGTATATATCGGGTACAACGCTCTGTTACAAGAAAATAAATTAAAAATAAATTAAAGAAAAATAAGGTATAAGAAATATAATAAATGTAAAATTGTCAAGGTTATGTCAAGGTTATTTTGTCAGCACATAAGTAGTACCATAAATAAAATAAAAATACGGACGTCTAGGTTACGAAGAAGTGGTAAAATGATAAAATGCTACATTAAATTCTAGCGACAGAATGGAATAAAAATTTAAAAAACGCAATTAAAAAATACGTTAGTTCAAAGTCGCAGAACCTTATGAATGATTAAACATACTCTTGATAAATGTATGGAATGCTGAAAAAGGAACTAACTATTAGACTACTAGCCAGAGTAAAAAACACACTGGAGAAGGTAATGTAGAATATTCAATCAAGTATTATTTACAATACCATCAAGAGACCTCTGCCCCGCATGATTGATTATCCTAATAGTTACACAATCTTATATCTAATGTGTCTGTTATTGTAGCGCTAATTTTCAATAGAACGACGATGCTTCGACGTTTCTAATTTCTATACCGCACGTCTTCTTCTATTAGCGTCCATATGTTACGTCCGTGGAACACAATGACCGCGCTGAAGCATATGACTGAAGTGTTTGGGAACAGAAACGTTCTAGCAGACCAGTGTATCTGATTGCTGTCTGTCAATAATTCCCGAATGATTGATCGATATCGTAACAATAACGCGCGACGAAAAACGGGGACCACCGATTTATTTATCGGAGGCTACTCTCGTGCCGACCTTCCTATGAATTATTCACCGTGACCCAATAGAAGCATCCGTTTCAGCCGCCAAGACGGCCACCTTCAACGTGATGCGGCTTGAAAATAGAGAAGACTTGATCGATCTCGTACAGTAGCATCCTTCACACTCTCCATTGGGTCGGCGATACGACCAATCACGTTCTCGATCGTATTCATCATCGTCCTTCTAAACATCGGTTCTTGATCAATCATTTAGCATCAGATGTTTGTACACAAGACTGTTACACTAGTTTCGCTTCATCTGCATTTTCCACAAAGCCACAAAAATCCTTGTATGGCTCAAGTCGTGACTTGAGTATTGAGAGATATTTGAATATGAGGCTTCAGACATGCACCGTTGGAGATCAAAAATAGTATGTACTACAATCTATGCAGCCATCTAGCAAGTTTTCTACTTATAAGCGCAAAGTATTATCCAACAGGTCTCATTTGATTCTCTACTACTTACGTCAATCCACAACTTTTCCTGCCGCGAGCGTTCCGCAACAACACGTACGTTTTTTGCGCCGGCAGACGGCGAAAGGATACGATACAGTTTCCGAATTGAACCGCCGACACCTGGAGATCCAGTAACACCTATTGCTTCCTGGCGAGCTGGTCGATCAACGAATCTCAAATTATAAAGGAGCCGTATCTCCGAGAGCGATCTCCGAAGACCGGCGATCATACAGGAAACGGTTGCGATCGGCCTATACCGTTTGCTTGAACGCCGTCTCTCGCAACCGGCGGAGCAGGAAATCGAGCATCCTGAGGCGGTCCGCTATTATCCCGTCGGAGTCTTAACCGACATTCGAGGCGCATTGATTGGCAGTGGTCCCGGGCATCCGGATGGCCGATTGATCGGCACCGGGTAATGATACAGAGGTGAATAGTTAAATGTACGCGAAATTCGTACGCTTAAATTTACATGGTCCAACCTGTTTTAGTAAACAAGGGTAGAGAATCGCTGCAGTGAAAAGAGAGAAGACATATCATTATTAACCCTTTGCACTCGA
Source organism: Augochlorella aurata (assembly GCA_028455555.1). Lineage (NCBI taxonomy): Eukaryota > Metazoa > Arthropoda > Insecta > Hymenoptera > Halictidae > Augochlorella > Augochlorella aurata. The sequence goes on along the minus strand of CM052161.1, from coordinate 14,757,489 downwards.
AGCTTTCACGAATATCACCAGCAACTCGAAGCTATTTCATTATAAAAATCATTTACATATATAATTCCAATTCATCGTCACTACTTTCAACATCACTATAATATTAATTGATTTCTCTCTTATAATATTTGCCATACCGGGGTTATGAGTAACAGAATGCTAAACTGAAAGTCATACATATGGACGACTAGCCGTGGAATATAGCGATAGAGCGCTTATCTATCAGAGTATTAGTAAACCGTTATCAATGTTAATTTTTTTTCAAGAGTAACGGTGTTTTTCCTACAGTTACATACACAAAACTTTCCTGAACAAGTTCAATGTGCAATTGATTAAAAGAATCAATGCAGTTTTCGTAATTTGTTTGTGTTCTTATGTTATAAACTTAAAATTATTTGCATTGTCTCCGTAGCGGAGCTCTCGAGTTTGAAGATTTTACCTGGCTCCTCTCCGGAACCCTCGAGTGCAAAGGACTAATAATGTTTGATATTATTTCTAATACTTTCTTTAATAAGGACATCTCATTTTCGGTTCTTTTCGTCTTATTTTTACAATTGTAGCACCAATGGATAGATTCTCCCGATTAAAATTAGACCAAAAACGATGTAAATCGAATCACATTAATTGAAAAGTTTATTATTACACATTGTTTATTAATTAATTCGAGAAAAGTTTAAACTAATCCGACTTGCATCGAGTCTGCCCTCATTTTAATTAGACGAATCTCAAAGGCGATAATTACTGTAAATTAAATTTTCTTCATTGCATGTTTATTTTTTGTTGGTTAGATTACCTATTATGGATTAATTCTTAATTAATTCTGACTCCTACGCGATACAGAAGCACATACAGTGCAATAAAAAATAAATAATACATATGAATAACACATTGAACACTGTTATTTATAAATTCATTTCCATAAATATTGTTATGTAACAATCATTTGTACAGAGCATTTGAAATTGTACAAAATACGGGCATTGCATATAAAACACAGGTACACGTTCGTACTATATTATTTCATTCGTATCGTTCTTCATTCATATCTCAGCTGTAATAAAATCGATGATAATCTTACACCCCCTGAAAAGCGTTCCATAATAGGTAGTTCCACCTTAAAAGCCGTGCACTGTTGTAACTGAGCGAAGGGCGATCTCGATACACTCCGAGGCGATCGTCTCGCGGGGACAGCAGCTTTTTGGGGGGTCGTATCCGGCTGGAATTTCAGTCGCGCCCCCTTCCACCGGAGGACAGCCATCCCAGCTAGGGGTGGCAGGGGTTGTTTTCGTGCAAAGGCATGGCGTATCTGCGGCGTGCGAGTCGGCCGGTATCAAACTCCGCGTGCCTGGCATTCCCCCCGTAATTGCATCGCGTGGCGCCGCGTCGACGATTGCATTTTTGGCCCGCGTCGCCGCGTAAATAGGAAAAACTCGAGGCACGACCGTGTTCGACGCGCCTCCCACGTTTTCCTTGCCCTTTGAACTCTTTTTTTCCGAAGCAAGCTTCGAATACGGTGCGACGCGAATTCCGCGAGAGGGTGCCGGTTCTCGACGCCCCCGCGTGCGGGATTTTCTGCCGAGGCGAAGGTGAAGCCTGTTTCCCATTGTACCGTGATTACACGGCCGGCGCGAAGTCGAAGCGTTAATTGAGGTTAAAAGGCTGATCCGAAAGCGGAGGCTGGTTAGGAGCAAGGTGCGAGGCGGAGCAATGATTCACGCGGAAACTTTCCGGCCCCCTACTGGAACGTAGTTAACGCTCGACTAATTACTAATCAGACGGCTACCCTTGACACGCGAGTCGATTCTTTCTCGCCGCAGATCGGTGCTGCTTCAATCCATTTGCACGTTAATGGAACGAAAATGCGCAGAAACGAGTTGGATTTCTAAATGCTTTGGAATCGTGTACGATAGAGGAGCCAGTTTAATTAATTTCCATTAAAATGAATTAATAAAGATCGGTACTGTCGGAACCACACAATCGCGACATTTATTAGGAAATATTGTGTATACTTGATTTGTATCATTTGAGATGTTCATTTGGTTTGTACGCAATTGTCCTTCTTCTCTTTCATCTTCGTAAGAAAACAGACGTGTGTACTGGCGAGTCTACCAATAAAGAGTAATTCTGAGCGACTCTCGAAAAATCGTCCAATTCCATCAAATACGTATGAGTAACACTAGTTTACGAATACTTTAAAAAATTAATTTATATTGTAATATATTCGAACAAACTGAATTTTTCTGGGATGCTTGGGATACAAAAGAGATAAAATACCACCTATTACAATATATTAATTATATCATTAATCAATTTACTTAAATCGCGTTGATTTTTGTCACGTAACGAGATAAATGTTTCATGAATTGTTCCAATACTGCCGCAGAAGTATATTAACACTTTACCGACTGGTCATTCGACCATAAACACTTTATATTTTTATAACATTAGCATTAAACAATATTTATTTTATCTATTTTATTTATTTTACTCATCGCGAGAGGTATCTAATATTTTAAAATTTATATAATAATATCTCAATAATAGATAACAAATTATTGGTTGCCATCACAAACGACTCATAGGCTACCGATCAGTGTAAAAAGCCGATTTAGGCTACCGGTCGGTAAAGTATTAAGTCTGTTTGGTTTCGCCGTGAGCGTCCAATCCTTGTTTCGTTTATGTGGAACAATGCGTCATCGTTGAAAGATAAAAAAAAGGAGAAGATTTCGAAAATTCGACGACGGAGTTAGAGGGAAAAGGGGCATCGGGCGTTGGATTACAATCAAATAAGAATCAATTTGAACGGTCCTTTTCGAACTGGCTGCGTCACGTTCCCGATTAAACCCCTTTGTCGGGGCACGAGTTCTTCTTCCGTGGAGACTCGTTTTACAAGAGAACGGATACGGTAACACGAGCGAATGCGCGAAACAATATTCAATCGCACGCTCCGGGAGCAGTTGGATGTGTACAAACACGTGTTCATTTGAAACGGAACGCAACGTGAGATCCTGCAGGATCAGGGGTAGCCCGGGTGTGTCTCGAATTACTGGGCAAGCAGGCGCGATCGTCGCTGGGGTGATGACTCGAGGTGTCAATACGTTATACTGCGATTTCGGCGAACAATAGCATCCGGCTGCATGAAACCCTACACCGTGCCAGCATAAAGGAGACTGAGGCACTAACGCGGTAAAACCCCAACTTTTTTATTCGATCGTTCGGTTAGATTGCCATCGAATAGCGTCGAGGGCGAAGACTTCCAACGTCGTTTCCGCGAACCCAATTTCTGTGGTTCTAACGTTTAGGGGCAAATAACTCTGCGTTCACCCTTGAAACGTTCCTTGAAGTAGTTCATTCGACCCAAAAATCATAATTTAATAAAGAATATCCTCGAAGTTCCATAATATCATTAGTCGGTTATTAAATTGTAAAGTTCACCAATTTATGGTAATTTTCTTTTATCAATTGCGCTAAACAAGAGCCAAGTAGAAGTTTCTTTCTGCTATCAATAATTTTTGTGAGTTGAAAATAGTATATAGACAATGTTAAATTTTTCTGATACTATTTTCAGTTTATTAAAATTATTCAAAGAAGAAATATTATTTTATTTAGCTTCTATTCTTTACAGCTGATCTAGAAAATTCATATTTTACGTAAAAATCTACAGGCCGCACATTATTTTATACGAATGGTTACAGGATCAAAAATTATTCTTCCTATTTGCAGTTCCGTCTACATTAAAATTTTAGTTCACTAAAGTCCACTAAAATGTATTAATACGTATTTATACTTTAAATCTATCCTGATACTTCTAATTTCAATGAATCGCGGAGCATCAGTTTCCGATTTTCTAGAAGAGAGCGTTTATCTTTTCACCTGGTATTTACTTACGGCGAGGAAATCGAGCGAAGAAGAGGGACCAGAATAGATTTCACGGAGAGTCCTTTAATTTCAACAAAAAGATATTTGCCGTCCGAAAAATCCGAGAATCGGACGGCAAGACGCCGTTGTTTAAGTAAAGCTAATCTTCTCGAAGAGGATCGGTCTTCGGCGTGGCCGTTCCCTATTGAGGGAAGCCGGTAAAAGAAAGAAAGGAGTTTCGATCCGTAGAATCGTCGAACCGATACTCGACTCTTCCTCCGTCCGGGCACCAGACTTGGAAACTGACGTCTTAAAAGTCCTTCGTTAGTTTCCCAGCCCACGAGACGAGAATAATCCGATCCGTCGCTCTTTTTCCACCGTTCCCGGCTAGGAGATTGTGATTGCTCGAGGGAAACCCAACGGAGAATCGAATCGAGAGAGAAAGAGAGAGAGGAAAATAGCCTGATCCTCGATAAAAATCGTTCACGCATGAATTTCAACATTAGGAAAGAACAAAAATCCGTATTATTATCTCGGACGTGAATGGAGGGGTGGTGGCGTTCCACCAACAAAAGAAAGGAAAGAAAGAGCCCCACGAGTACGAGTCTGGACCCGTTGAACCGTGTCCAGTCGATCCTCTATTTTTTTCGGTATTTTGATACTCGGCCAAATCCTAAACAATATCGGCGATCGATCGAAACGAAATCACAGGTCCTTTCGTCGCCCGGCTACCGCGCCGGGTTCTCATTATCGACGGACGGGGGTGGAGAGCGAGAGAGGGTGAGAGAGGGCGAGAGAATGCGAGGAGAGGACGAGAGAGGAGTGGAACACACCGGGAAAAATCCCACGAACCAAAGCAGTTTCCCGATTCGCGATTGCGTGCACGCTTGATCGACCCCGGAAACGAAGGGGCTCGATTAGTCTGTGCCCGATACAAGGTAGCCGATGGATATTTGTGCCGGTGTTTGGTCCGGCGTTACGCACGGAGGCCCGACCGAGTGCCGGCAATAAAAATGCCGCGGCCAGAGAAAAGCGAGACACAATGGAAACACAATAAGCAAGAGTGGATGACGATCGACGATGTGGGGAATGAGACAAGAGGCCGGGAAGGGGGCTGACTCGCTCCACCGCCGCTACAATTGGCGGCGGCGGTGGCGTACCAGCCACGACGATGCAATCTCATTCGCGCTCTCTCGCATGACCGAGCATAGAGCGCACTCCGCCTGAATCCCTTGTGCTTTCTGCACCTACGCCATCCAACCCCACCGCCGGGACTTTTCCATCCCCTTCCCCTCGCCTATCCCGTCGTTCCCTTCGCCAACCTACCGCCGCGTCTAACTCTTCCACCTTGAGCGTCTAATCCCGTCGTCTGTTTCCTCCTGACTTTCTAATCCTCGGGGTCGTTAATCATCTCCCCGTGATATTCTGTTCCGTTCCGTGATAAACGATGTTCCTCTGCAACCAGACTACTTTTTTTTCAAATCCTTTCATTAAATATTTAGTCTCTGTCGCCGAGCACAGCGAATCCCAAAATTATTGACCAAGTTGTTCGAGACAGAAAATAAACACCTCCACGATTTTGTATTTCACGTAAAGACCATAAAATTTATTTTGCGAATATAATCATTTAAAATTGTGACACATAGCATGATATTTAGAGAATTTATCATTTCTTTTTAACGACATTTCTATAATTTTATAAGAGGATACGATGTATTCAGTACGATAAAAACAATAAATAGAACTATGTACGTTGGTGACATCGGTCGCGAACGTGTTAAGCTTACAAAAATATTAGAACTATAGTTCAATTTTTTATTTTACTTCCCCGTAATAAAGACTATAAGTTTTCCTCATAATACAGTATGATTATTTATTTATGCCGCGATTACACGGTACCTCACGTAACAATATTATTAAAATATTTCAAAGTTAGATAAGTTATGACGTATTCTCTACAGTATTTCCCTAATCTGAATACATAATACTTTGTCGTCGAAGAAAGAACAACTGTCAACTATTTACAAAGCCGAAACAATGTCGAAATCTGAATGAGCGGGAAAATACCACGGACTCTCATAACCATTATTTTGGACCACCCTGCAAAAGCCATTTCGGCGATCCCCCCCCGCACTTCCAGTTGACCCGTCGCTTAAGACGTTCATTTCCCCGGCAATTGTCCATTCTTCCCACTAAATTTGCCTCTCGACAGCGTTCGTCGCGAGGGTGGCCCGGCAACCACCCCCGGTCCACCCACTTCGATTATCTTCCGACAAAAGTTTCTCGAGGTCAAGAATGTTTCGGGCTGAAAAAGGCGGAGTGCGCGGTGTTGCGCGCGCTCATAAACCCGAGTTCTCGTTCCAGATACTCTCTCTCTCGAGTCCGGTAATTCCGTACAATTCCCTGGTCCGCTTATCACCGGTCGGAGAGCACGGCGATCCTTCCATCGCGTCAGGATCGCCGGTAACATCACCGGGAACCACTTCTTTCCATTCTCCGTTGAAAGCCAGATAACGGGGCCCGTGTACCGTGGCCCCTGCCCCCCACCGGGCCCCTTCTCCTCCGGTTGTCTCGTTTATTTTCGATCAAACGCTCTCTCCGGCGAACAGGTGGGTGTCGAACTGGCTGGCGGATAAGAACAAGCGAGCGGATTCGGTGCGCAGCGTTACAGAGCGGCGAGGAGCGGCGAGGAGCTGTGCGGAGCGGATCGCGGACGAGTCAAAACGCCGATAAACCATCATCGCTTTCAGCCCGAGCACCGTATCGCGTCCTATCTGGCGATCTCCTGGTGGGCCGTTGTCGCGTTACGCTCTGCCTCTGAACAGGTGGGCGTGGTACAAAAGGACAGAGAGCAGAAAAGCGAAGAAAAATTGCGGGACCAGCGAGGGGGATTGGGAAAGGGATGCTCGTCGCGGTAACAAGAACACCGGGAACAAGCATCTCTCTTTCTCTCTCTCTCTCTCTCTCTCTGTATCTCCGTCTCTCTCTATCTCTGTCTGTGTTATCCGACGAGAATGGGTGACGCATGGGAGACGATGACCGGCGTGAATGGCGTACACAGAGAAATCGGAGCATAGATAAGCTGCCGTCACCTCCAGCTCGTTCATGGTACTCGTAGCAACAGTCTGTCCGTGAATGTTACGGTATGTAGAAGGGCTCCTGTGTCGTTTACACGGCCGGGCAGTAAATTTAGATCACCGGCACTCGACGTTACCCTCAAAGCTCCCCGGCTCCAGGCTCGAGGATTCGTTCGTTCCGCCGGATTTTTCGAAGGTAATTTTAGAACTGCTCGAAACCGCTCGAGCCAGTTTCTGCCACCGTTTTCGCTAATCGTTTCGGGCAAATGGGCTCCTTACAAGCCCGGGCCGAGGCGGCACTTTTGCAGAACAGATGGAGAAACTCGTGGACGAGGACCGGGGCGGAGGGGGTAGAGGACAGGATAAGAAGACAGGGGTTGTAATTGGCAAGCGAAACCAGGACACCGGCCTCGAAACGATATTCCTTAATCCGACAGCGGACAATTATCTGGTTCGTCAGAGCAGGACTCACGGACAGCAGACAGCCGTGTACACTTGAGAAACGACCGGCGGGACCGCTTAAATTTAGCAACTCCCTTTACTGACCGGTCACGAGCACCCGACTGTGGAAACCACCGATCATCCTAACGTAACTTTTGAAATCCGGTCGTCAGGGTCTAGCTATTTCTCAGCTATCGGGGATAGTTACGGTTCACAGATGCTCGTCTTAACCGATTATCTATCAATCAACTGCAGATTTTATGCATTCAACTTCTTAGAGACGATGCGTCTTTCGGGAATGTCATCTTATATTACGACGCGCCACACTTGGTTGTATTATTAATTATTAAAGTAAATTATTGAAGTTAAAGTATACGTATCATATCGTATGTTTAAGAAAAATTAGAATTTAATCATTAAAAGCTTCATTCCTGATTTGTTTCAACTATCTACATACTTGCGAATATTTATATAAATTACTTTCGTCTAGTAATTTAGGGAAGCAAGAGCTAAATGAACACCTTTTCTTATAAATTTAAGTAAGTTATATTTTACATACTCATCTTTCTCATAAATGCATAAAACCAGTAATCTATATTTACAAGACGTTAAATTCCTAACATACAATTTTCTAAGAAAAGAACACATAAACAGTAATAATTTTTGTTTCGTTAATTCAGACCTTCATTCGCAATGATAAATTTTACAAATTATAAAAAGTGCGAAGAGTCAGCACCGGAGTTTTCACTCCCACGCAACCTAATTTGTAAATCTTGCTTTCCGGTGCAGATTAGGCTCGACTGGTTCGACAAGGCAATTGATTTCCGTTTAATCTCGCGACACGTACGGCTAAACGGCCGATAAGGCACATCAGCCTCATCATCTCGTTCTAATCCGAAATTAAACCCTCCTCGAGTCAGGTATAAGTCTGATCGACGACAGAACACGCCTTTGACCGAACCGGTAACGCCGCGCGGGCATAAAGCGAACGAGATAATTTGAAGCCGGGAACACGGGGTTAGGGTAGCAAAGTTCGCGAAAACCATGTCACGAGCAGGCTAATGTTCGCCTTTTGCGCCGCGAGCGTCTCTGCACGCGTCTCCACGTTGTGACACTCGAGTGGAGCCGTTCGAAACTCAAACGAGGGCTGCGAGGCCCGTTTCACGGCGCGGGGAGGCCCTCGAGAAAGTTTTATGATTAAGAAATTAATTACGTCGGGGATCTCTCAGTTTCATTAATGACCGATTAGACGGATATCTCGAGTGTTTCGAATAAAGGAGGCCCGTCCGCTGCGGCGGATTCCTCGATTTTAGGCGGGGCCGAGCAAGCTGTAATTTCGACCTCGACGATCTCTCTTTCTCTCTCTCTCTCTCTTTCTCTCTTACTTGCTCTCTTACCGTCTTTCTCTCTCGTGTACCGTGAAACTTCGGTAGCCCAAAAGTTTCGCACGAATTTTTTCCTTTTTTTCCGCTTCGAGAGTTTACCATCTGGGGGCGATGCTGGTAGTAAAACGAGAAATTCCACGAAGGGGTGGTCGAGAGAGATGATACGTCAATTGAATGTCTTCATGGTAACTAGTTCTTAATGAAGCAAACTTTTATTTTACTTTCGAGTCTTATGCCCAAAGTTGCCGCGGCTGCGGATGCTGCTCGCCGACTCATAGAAGGCCACCGACTGCATGCGGAAGCATAAAAACTTGTTCGGACTTTCCATATCTCTCTCTCTCTCTCTCTCTATATATATATATATATATATATATATATATATATCATATTTTTTCCTGCTGAAATGCTCATCCAAATGAAGGACTCATTAGCGTGACTGATTAAGACGTTCAAGCAAAGAAAATCTCAGCGTTTCCCGTACTGCCGCGAAATCATTAAGATGCTGCACTTAAAGTAATGGCGTAATTAGCAAAGTTTGAACTTTGGCAGCATTCAACTTCCAAAGAATATCTGTAATCAAAGTCACTGCGAATACGACAAATTTAGTACGAAAGAGAAAACACTTGCGCATAATTCCTCTCGTCCGCGTTCCTATCTTTGTGTATCAGCAATCTTCTGCAAGACTTCCAGACTTTAGATTAAGAAATTAATTTGTATTTTCATTTACGAATCGACCAATCGCTTTTTGGGAGGTCGTCGTTTCCATGCGATAAGATCGTCCTCGTAATTAATATTTTCTAGTCGCCCCTACGCAGTGACAACTTACAAATTGAACCGTTCAGTCCTCCCCAGACATTCCTACCGGATCTGTCAAACAACCTGTCTATCCGACCGAAGGGATTAATCGATGCGCAACTGCAGTCTGCCCGGTAAGACAAAACACCGACCGCGATCGTATCGTGGCCGATTGATCCCGGTTAAGTAAGTCAACTTACAATATGTCAGTTCGCTGACCTCCCGTCGATCGGCTGATGGATAACGCTCGTCCGCATGATCGTGGTTAGACACACGATTAATTAGTTTCGTGAGATAGCCCGATAACCGTCATCGACGTGGCGCATCGGATCCCGGGCACTAGATCGAATCCCGAACAACGCGTTCGGGACGGCGACCGCGGCGAAACGCGGTTAAACCATCGTGTCGAATGCTCCGGTGAAACGTACAAGATCAAGCTGCGGAATCGATATATCACTTCGAGATCAGGGGGGGGGGCGGTAAGGCAGGGGATAGAAAGAGTGCTGGGCCTTCAGTAAGACGTCAGCTGTCAGACGTCCGTAACGATAACAGATTCCGATGTACCAACACGAGCCAACTCGAATGATCGCTCTTCCCCGACTCGCTGTCCCTACTACTTAATTAATCCTTCGCCGTGAATTAGCTCGATGTCTTGTACTGACAACCGTCGACCATCATCTCGTTCGAGCCACGTACCTTATTAAACGTCGTTTTTCACGCCTATTAATTACTCGAGCGTACGTGTGCCGTTGTAACAGTTGGCTCCAACGGATTCTCCTTGAACTTCCTGCTTCTTTAACGGTTATCTTCGCCAATTTGGTGGTCTACTATTTATTTAGAGTTCGTCAGATTTGCCTTTCTGGGATCCAAAGGTGCACTTCGGAATCAGCTGATCAATTGAAAAGGGGGCTGAGGTACTTCAAGCGACACCTCCATCAAGATCTTTTAAGGGAGAAGTACCATGAATGGAACACTTTTGTTTAGAACGAAATAATAAAAGAACTAAACGACTTATCTATTATGACTATATATGTAAAATAAGTTTAATGAATCTTTTATGTCGTATTCAAAAACTTCGTAACAATATTCTTGAACAAATGCTTAATCGAATACAGTAAATAAAACTGAAATCAAGAGTAACAATACTTTATACAACGTTACAAGAAAAAGATGAAAAATATTACTTTCGGGCATAAGAAGAATTAATTGTCTGATATAGGAATGGTTTAAAATTAGGTATGTTACGAAATAAGTATAATTTTATTATAAAAAGATTCAAAATTTTTGATATGACGGTAATGTCGCATCCAATATGTGTCTCATTCATAGTGGTTCTCCCCTACTATTTTTTATCCTTTCGGCTTCTAAGGAAGTAGCTCTTGCACTTGACCAAAACCATCGTATTCGTCGGAGAGTATCTAATGACTTGTAGGTGAAAGAATGGATAATTCTAAATCATAGATAACAGTAAGGAAAGCGACAAAAACGTACACTTAACATGACGACCGCGCCAAAAACCTAAAAAAATTCATAAAATTACAGTACTTTATTCAATGAGATAAAAATTTCAGAGCAATATTTGCATCCCGTAGAAATCTTAACGAAATTAAGAAATTATAATGTTCATTAGCGTAAAAATGTCTCCATTCGGCCATCAAACGACATCATTTAAAACGGGGAGATCTCCCCATTCAGTTGGCTAAATATTAAGCTCGCTTAGTATGACCAACTTGCGGCGACCTCCAAAATTTTCCAGTATGCAGTACTTAGTAAAACCCGGCGTCCATCACTCCATTGATGAGCTCATTCGTCAAATTTTACCACGTCTTCGTCAGCGACGCAGGAAAAGGACTCTGTTTTCGTCTTGTTAGTAAAGTAAACAGCCAGAGGGAGACGGAAGGTCGACCGTTTAGCGCATCTGCTTCTCACGGTGCCAACAAAAGCAACGCGTCAGGGACCAGGGCAAGATGACGGCGCGTTAGGGTGGATCCTGGCGAACGAGGATCCGGCCAATCGAACGTCAGGTTGCAAGCTGCACCGGCCAGACAATTAGGCGACGATCTAAGCCCGTGACCGTTCGGATCCTAAACAAATAGGCTTACGATGATCCGTAATGGGATGACGGCGTGTCACGCGGCATCCTATAAATCCTTTTACGATGCGTACTTCTATTTACCGCGGGGGGTAAAGGGTAACCCAGAGCCGGCTGAGTCAGAAGGTGTGCCCCTCCCGAATCGACGTATGAATACACCGGCTCGGTAAATAAACCGATGGTAAATAGAAAAATCATCCATTGTGCCAGGGAAGTGGAGCGCGCGAGGGGCTGTCGAGGGAGCAAATCAATTTCGTGATTTTGTTCCTGGCGTATTTATCATCGGGTTTTCAACGAGCAGATTTGAATCTGAATGTTCGCATTAGGAACTCCGCCAGAACTAATCATTCAACTCGAAGGAACTACCTGGAGCTGCAATTATTCATTCGAGTTGGTAGAGAATGGTTGATAAGAACGAACTTAACTTAAATCGTTAACTCTTTTCGGTTTTTTAAGACGGAAATTACGATGCTATAATTAGCAGTAATCATAACATCTCTCTCCTCTTCCCAAATTGTCCATTTCCATTTACAAGCTGAGGGATAATTGGAGAGAATTTACCACATTTGAGAACAATATTTTGCTGTCAAATGAATATTATTAAACGAATTTCCATTAAATATATTTTATTGTATAACAATTTCATTGAAAAAAGATTTCAGTACTTCATCTTTTAATGAAATCTCCACTATAAGTATCTTTTTTAAAGAATGTAGTGTTGTAGAATAAATTCTATAATAGTTAAAAAATAATCCACGCAATAGTCTCTTTTTTATAGATTTCTTATGTATTCGCCGTTGATGTTATCAAGTATATGCATAAAGTTTAGAAACTAAGAGTGTACATTGAGACAAGATATAAACACTTAAACAAACTAAAAGAGATTCGAAGAACGCAACAGATCTGACAAAATAAAGACTTCCCCAACAATTTCAACGCCGCAGGTGAAGACTGTCTGAACAGATAGACGCCACCACTCGTCCCTGATTGACTAACAGCTATAGAGGGACACAAAAAAACCAGACAAATTAATGTTTCCCTCGTAACAGGCCAGTAGACGGAAACGCGGCGAACTGTCTATTTCGTTTAGGAGACGTGGTTTCATATACCGAGCGCCGTTTCTCCCCCCTCATTCCCCTACTCGACCACTCTGTGCCCCTCTATTTCGAGTGTATATACTAGGTCTAGCCGTCAGTTGGCTTATGTCACTCGGGATTAGCGCTGTTTGGACAGAGGAAATTAACTACTACACCCAGGCTGCGCCATCTGCGTGGGCGTGGACGACATTGTGTCGCGGGCATCCCCCTTAAGATTTTCGGGCAATGTAATTCAGTGCTGAAACCGATCCTGGGGGGGTCGTCTGTCCGGAGTGGCGTTTGCCATTTCCGTGATTAGAAACGAGCGACCCCCGGAGTCAGTTCGTTTGACTCCGAGGTCTTAGGACGTTTCTTCGGCCTGCAGGACGACGAAGACGACCAGGACGACAACGGGGGGACGGAATGGAAAATCGATACCATTAACGCGACGTTAATATCCTGGTTTCGGGTAGTCGGGGTACACACTACATCGAAGCACACACTAGATGGACCCACACACTGGATGGACCACACACTAGATGGACCCACACACTGCGTCGAGGCGCACATTAGATGATAGTGATGGCCATACGTCCATAAGTGTATTTCTGTTTAGTATCGATACACACGATATCGGGAATAAAATATATTGATATTATTAATATCGACACGTGTCATTAAATTAAAATTTATATACGAGTTAAATATAAATGAAACTTATGCTGTCTAAATAGATATTAATAAATAATATAATCACAAAATGATAACCACAACTGTAAAACATATAATATTTTATTTATAATATCAGTGCGAAGGTTTAGATAAGGGAGAGATTTGGATCGTGAGCAGCGCATCGATAGTAGAATATATGTATAGTTATATTAAATATGGATTCGAAATATCGATTCCACGATTACATGGATTCGCAAACTACATGGAGTGCCACAATCTATCGGAATCATACCAATGATTTATCAAAAGAAGGATACTTTCCGAGCAAACCTCGTACTTATAACTACCCACGCGTCCGAAAATCTTTAATTCCGAGAAAGCGCCGCGATTCTTCTGCCTTCGAATAGCTGTTTCCGTTTCGAGGATTATGTTAAATTCAGGAGTAATCTGCCGGTGATCGATATTCGCGGCGCGTCAGCCGAAGACGGAGATACTTTCGCCGGCCGGATTGCTCCGGGACCGTCGAGCGCGATTACCTGGAAGCTGCACCTGCACCGAGATGCTGGCTCTTCAGAACGGTCACGTCGCGCCAGTCATAAATAAAGATCGCGGCGCGCTGATCGACTCTGTAAATAAAGATCGCGCTTCGAAGGTGGAAGGACTGGCCGGTGCAGGAGCAGCGATCCTGCTGGTTCGATTATCATTGAGCACGCAGGTAGGCGCCGAGTCCTCTCTCGGTGCTGTGGAGGAAGAGGAGAGACGACGCTGTCCGAGGCGACGCAGAGGAGGACGAAAAGAAGCCACGGGTCGGGGCCGTGGTGCCCCAGGTAAGATTTTCGCACCCGGCGGTAAGCTCGTTAGCGGGAGATCGCAATCAATGGCCGAAGATGAACGCGTTCGCACGGCGCAGACAGAGCAAGGTGTACGGGTCAAGAGCGAGGTGGACGAGTACCCCGTAAAAATGAGAGGGAGGGCCGGGGGGAAGGGGATCGAAGTTGCTTTGCAACCGTTGCCCGGCTGTACTCCGGTATGCTCGTTAGTGCCAGCCTCTCGCGTTCTCTCTTTCTCCCTCTCTTCCTCTCGCTTTCTTCGCTTCCCTCCTCTTAATACGTGTTATTCGATACCATCGTAGGTGGTTGCGGTGGTAATTGCGTTCACACTTAACCACATCGTTCCACCACGCTATAACGATTGATCGGATACACCGGATCGGACCGTTCCTCCTTCCTCGTCCGATCCCGAGCTCTTCGAGTTTTCGAAACGACGCAAAGTCTCGAACAAATACGAGGTCTGTCCGGATAGTGGCCTCCTTTTGAACATATCTTTGCACCTGCGTGCACGGTATAAGAAGGAGAGGTAGACCGACTACGATTGCCCCATCGCAAAATTACTGTGACACTAGAAGATTACTTTAAGAGTTACCGCGGGTGGTGTTTATGTTTCTGTCAAAAATGGATAGACGGAAACTATTATTTCGGAAAGTTTAACGAAAGAAATGCATGGGCGTCGCGTGGTTGCAAAATTTTTTCCGCGACTGTCTGCGGAAGACCAGAAGCATTATCGAGTGGAGCTTGGAACGATTTGCAATTGATTAGAAACGATCTTGATATATTCAAGTGTTTGACTATTTTCGGATACCCGAGTATCACAAGTTTTCGGATCCCGACCCGACCCGATCACGCTCAACGCGATCCGAGGCTCGGGTACCCGGAACTCACCGCACCGATCGGATCCCAGTCGCTACGAATATTAATCATTCGCATTTATCTTATTACTATTACACATTCATACGTCCGAAAAATCATTCTTACATACTGTACACTCTCGTAAACAGCAGAAGACGGCCGTAGAACCGCGACCAAAAAAGAGATGAATTTCAAAAATGCTTCCGCAAGCGGGAGGTTCGCTGGAAGGAGGTTGTGATATTGGAGGGGCATAGTTACTATCAAGGAAGATTAACCCTTTCGCCTGATATACCAAAAAGAAGGATACTTTCTGGACGGAGCCCGCATACGCATAAGGCAATGGGAGTTCCCAGCGCCAGCAATCTCGAATACAATCGCGGCGGAAACAGGTACCTGCAACTTCCCTCGGAGCTCTCCGGCTGACCTTATCTCGGCCCGGACGTAATGAAGCCGCAAAAATACGCGCAGCCGTCCGCTGACGGACCCTTGCGAAAATCTCGCGGATTTCGCACGTCGAGACCGGCCTGCGAAGTTCCAAGGCCGCTGCGCCGACGCGGCTAGAAGTTATGGCCGCTTAATGCGACGTAATGAGGTTTCGCGGGAACAATGTATCGAAGTTGCGAGAATTTACTGGGCCACGATCGATTCCATTGAACGCGGCGGGAACACTTTCGCGCGGGCTTTGATCGAGACAACAATAGGCGACTTTGATCTTTTATCTCGCTGTGATAATGACCGGAAGTTTTAATTAGTGGACTGGGAGACATGGGGCGCTGCGCTTTATCAAAATGATTCGTTGTTAACCTTCGCACACCTCTCGCGCGAACATTTTTGACTGGTGTTAGATACTGTACTATGTTTGATTTAAATCTAATTGTGTTGCAATTTGATGCGTGCATTCGGCGGCGTGAATAAAACGCGAGAGAAATGTGATTGAAGATGTAATTTGGGCCAGAGTGGGCATCATTTTATATGAATCGCAGATGAGAGATAAAAACTATAAGTTTATTCGACATTATGGAATAAATATTTATTTAGATATACATTTATCCGAATAA
>CM052161.1:14730696-14741250 GCA_028455555.1 Augochlorella aurata | reverse complement strand
CAGTGACGCAGACGCGTTAAATAAATAAAACCGGAGACCCCAGAGAAATTCGTTGAAAAAACTGGTACCGAGGTTGATAATTGGTGACCGAGAATTTTCCGATATTATGTCCACGCGAATTCGATCCCTATTTTGCAAAGCTATGGATCATCCCCGCGATAAATAAAAAACGCTCAGTGCTTTTGGTGGAACCAGAGAGCGCAAAGGTTATTTCGACGGCACGCGTTGACGAGCAGCGTCGCGTCGTCGGGGCGAAATAATATTGCAAATTCAATTCGCCGCGCACAGAGACCCTCTACGGACTCTGAAGATCTATGCAAATAGAGCGGCGCGCGTCGGCCACCGGGTAAAAATAAGTAGAAGTTTGCGGATCCGTCGCTACCAGTCGAATGCAAATATTTTTTTAAGTAGCCGCGGCTTCGGGGTACAAAGTTTCCGGGCTACCGTGTATCGGCGAATGTAAACGAGGGAGCCTCGGCCGAGCCGAAATTAAAGACCGGCGATATTGATGCTTGAACGGGCCAATTTGCGTTCCCGGCAATTTTCGAGCCGCCAAACCGACGAGGACAGTGTTTCTCTCGAGTGTAGCTCGTAATTTGCTGATGCCCCCTCACGTTTCTGCTCCCCTGCCGAAGACTTCGGTCAGAAGAAACCGTTTCGTGTAGCTTGTTCCAGCGTCTAACTTTAAGGTGTAACACCTAATTTCGCTTTTTACGGTGGTTTCGTTTCGTCCCACATACAGCGGAGTCTTTTGTCTTCAAATTTTCAGCTTCTACCACGAGCGCGGGATGCTGTTCGATGATTTTTCTCATTTTATAACCCTGACCTTAGTCTTGATTGAATCTGGAACCAGTTAGGTGATCGCGCACCTATTTCTGTCGCGAGAATCAAGCAAAGTATACTCGTCAAACATAGCTAACTGGTTAAATACTTTTCAATTACAACAAGTCCCACTCGTGTGTACTCGTATTTTGCATTTTTTGCAATATCGATTTGCGAAATCATGTGTATTTGATCACTGTAACCGAATTATTATCAAGTATGAATAAAATGTTATGGCGAGAAGGTTTGGGAAATTTTTCAATTGTAAAAGCTAGTGATTCGAAAGATAACGAACGACCGATTTCAGAAATAAGTTGCTACAGATTTTTTGATAATGTTAATAGCTCTTCAACATTTTTGACGTTAGAGCTGCAGTCACCTAATAGCAGGGAAGTTTGAGATGATATTGCGGAGGACTGGAAATGACGAACGCACCGTAATCCCAGATCTCGACGCCAAGATTAGACCGTGTATGATGCAGAGAAGGTTGGAATTGTCTGTCTAATTTTCTGAACCAACAGAGACTTCATTTAATCAAGCTGTTTATCTTGTTTCACTCTCCTCGTAAGGGACGCATGAACGTTCGCTTGCAGTTGGCTTTATCATTTACTGCAATCACTGTCAGAACGAAATAAGATTTCGCCTCTCTCATTTTCTGCGAAGCGTTCGTACGCAGATTTATCTGCGCTGCCGCGGATTCGGTAATGGAATGTGTGTGAGTTGGACGGAATTTTGAGTAAGTAAATACCTACGAGGTGCATCGCGCGATAGCAACGTTAACATTTGGTGACGCGGGTTCGTAGAATTTCTTAAGCCAATAATAATTTGATTATACTTATCACCAATGCAAATAGAACGCATCTTTAAAATTCTATTGAAAAGTACACTGAAACGTGAAATTTACTACTGCGCTTACAGTTAAACATATTATTTTTGGAAATACAAGATTAAGAAAAAGCACATTGAGAAATAATACTGTTAGAGTAGAATATGAAGCATAATAAGAAGATATGAATAAATAATTGCAAGGAACAAGACTAAAATAGTTGACTTGGCTACACTTAACACATTTGCAAATGGAATTTTAATTGCATCATTTATTCCAACAGTTTTACGAACAGTTTCCTAAAATTCTATTAAAAAGTGCACTTGGAGCATTAAATTTTCTGCTGCACTTCCTGGTAAATGTATTATTTTTGAAAATTAAAAATTAGAAGAAGGATATTGCAATGTAATATTGATGCAGGATGTACGAAATTTGCTGAGATATAAATGAATACAAGGACAAGACCTGAAATAGTTGACGCATGATTCAGTAGAATACTAATGTAAGTGAATACTAATGGAACACTAATATATCCTTTAGTAAAAAGAAGCTAAGTACTCTGATAATAAAATTAGAAGTCGGTTGAATATTTAAGGAAATAATAAGAAATAAAAGAACAACTTAAGAAACGAAAAGTTAATTAAAACGAAAATATTGTAATATTAATATTTAATATTTCCACCTTTATGGCTAACTATTTGAAATGCTTTATTCTTTATGCAGCGAACCAACTTCCGCGATGTTGCAGTATCAATTTTATTTTCCTAATGTAAAAGAAGTGCATTCTAATAATAAATGATTTTCTTTTACTCGTAAAAATGAAAACATTATTTGCACGATTTCTTATTATTCCCTTATTCAACCGACTTTTAATTTTCTTATCAGAATACTTAGCTTTTATGACTAAGGAATATTAGCATCCCTATACAAATCTTGTCAATTGTATGAAAAAGGAGCTCGATCTGGGAAAAGAACAGAATGTAGGTAATCGAGTGCACGGAATGCATCGCGGGCGTCACAGGAGGAAGCTTTTACCGAATCAATAAAATTTAACTATTCCCGTCGTCTTTTCGTCGCTCGAACGAGCATTCGGCTGCGAACGTTTCATGCAGTCTGACTTCATTCACCTCGACCGATTCTTTTCGGTTCCGTTCTGTATACAGCTTATCCCGAGTGCTGCCCTTTGCGATTCCCTTCCAGTATCTACATAATCCAATATATGCCGATGCCGAGGCTCGGTCGAAGGGGGTCGAAGGTTCCTACGAATCGCTTGTTAGACTCCTCTGCCTATCCGGACCCCTCCCCTATTTTTATTATGTCTACCGGGAAATCTAGCCTCCCCTTTTAGTTTCGTCTACGAGGAACCATCTGGCCAGTGACGTCGGCATCGCAGGTAATCCGGTAAACATCGGCGGTTGAGCTCCAATTAGTGTCTGTTTGCTTTCCCTTTTCCTTCCGCCCTCTCGACTGCCACCGGCTTCTTCATAACCCCCGCCAGCTTTTCAATTAAAACTCGCAAGACGCGTTTTTCTTTCTCTCAATGAACTTCGAGGCATTCGACGGCGATTCTGATCGCCGTTTAGCCCGTAGCATGCTAAGCTGAAACAATCGACCTCCTTAAACCTTCGCGAAGGCTTTTAATCTGTTAGGCACGCCTGAATTTTGTGCGGAGCGGTTTCTCTGTACTGCTATGTGTGACTATTGGAATAAAGTTTTTGATGATTAAATTATAATTTATATATACTTTAACTTTAATAATTTACTTTAGTAATTAATAATACAATTGAGATCGTAATATGAGATGGCATCCGTGAAAGCCACTGTAGTGGCACGTTGTTTAAAAAGGTGACATCCGCCGAAGCTGTTATAGTGGCACGTCGTTCCTAAGAGGTAAATCTTTTCCCAAAAATGTCACTTGTCAGTAGCGTAATTAAAAATTCAAGTGACTCCGGAAAGCGGACGGTCGGAAGGCGGTGCCCAATCGCATTTGATCCAAGCTAAATTAGTGTACCTCAGACATTATTATAAAAAGAAGTAAGCGCATTTACTGACATCGCGTTTAAATTAAAAAGTTTAAACAGATATTTATTAAATATAAGCAGTTTTATGAATGTAAAATTAAATTTTTATAGAAAATAGACAGCATTATCACGGTGCCTTGTGTGAACTGTTTGAAGAAAGTCGGACCAAGGCGGCCACGGTGTTGCAGAAGAAGATTAGAGAATATTCATAAGAACCGTAAAATTTTCTTGGGGAATTCGGCGAATATACGTGCACAGCAGACGGAAGCCGGCTTTGTTTTAGTTAGACAAATATTTCGAAGTCTTCTAGCTCGGCGGCAGGCTGCAGCGATAATTGGCGAACAGCTCCGCTGGAACGACTGCGAAAACGTTTGTCTGTCTGTTTATTTTGATACGCTTATCAAACGATGGAGGGTAAACGGTAATATTCTTGGCGAATTCCTTCGATAGGGAGGCGAGGGGAATAATTGTGCACGTAGGGAACGGAATGTAGACGAAAGTTGTAGCACGGACGCGAAACGACGGGAACGACGGTTCCGTATTTCGAGTATGGCGCGATTATTTCGGAATTCCCGAGGCACGCTTCGTATTTACTCGAGTCTCGCTTTGTTTCTTCCTTAAGCGTTCCTTCCTATTTCCGTAACGACGTACGAGGATCAATTGTTGGCAACGTTTGCATTTCCACATTGCATGCGTTTCAAGCAAGAAAGGAATTTGAATGTAAATGCTTTGGTCGCCTCGGTTGCATGTTTTCCCAGAGTAAACTGATGGAACATGCAACGTCGAATGCAAATGACACCGGCCGGTCATTGCAGATTGCCACGGAAATATATGGGGATCCGTTTTTAAACTACGAAAGAAAGAACATCGGCGGGGGCTGCCGGGGCGCAACCAAATAGAGAAACAAAAAGAGGGAGAGAGAGAGAAAAGAACGCGAGCAGCGGGAGAAAACGTAACGACTGCGACGGTATATGGAACGTCGAAGCTCATGCACGATTATAATAAATTGCTCCGATCGGCGTACGGATAACGGCGAGGGGAACGATCGTCAGAATTGTAACCTTTAAGCTCGTCGAGCCTTCCGAGAACCTTTCTTTGCACGAGACAATGCTCGCGTCGGCGTAAAAATCCCGAACAAAGGGGAACCTCGTGTCCTGGAAGTATTTAACGTGACCACCGGTTGTCGACCGATAATTCGACAATTTCAGAACCGTCGGGGTTCCTTGTTCCCTTGATTCGCGGCCGATCGAAGCTCGGTCTCGATTGCAGTCGTCTACATCTACACCGTCTACGTCGTCGCGGCCCGTCGCGTCGCGTCGTTCCGTCACGCTAAACGCCGCTCGCCGCGCCGCGATGCGTGAGTCCCGATGATTACCGAAGACTCGTCAAGCCAATGAGACGGTTTCCCGTCCTCGGAACGGTATTCGCCCCTGCTCCCCGCCTTGAACCTCTATCCTCTCCCGCCAATCGAATAATTTCGACGAACGAAACCTTCGGGGGCAATTCCGCGTCATCGGCAAGGTCCGGTCGATGTTTCAAGGCAATTCCGTGGCTGGTAAGGGCTTATCACCGGGTGGCACGGCATCCAACGGCTCCGACACGGGAGCCGGTCTCCTCCTATAGAAGTTCCACGAGGGTTGTTGGTTCCTCCTTCTTCCCCGGCGAACCTCTTACCACGGTACCCCACCCTCTGTCAGTCCTCCCGCCGTTTCCACTTGGACTCCGTACCCTTGCTCCTTCTCTTCTTCCTTCTAGGACTCGTTGCTTGAATTCCTCCGGTGAAGAAGGATCGATAATGGATCCAGCCGGCTTTCCAGTCTATTCTATACGCATCATTTGACACCCGGTAGAGACGGCAAGGGAGGGAACACGGTGAACCGCGAGAACGCGCCGCTAGGGGAGCGCGAAAGAGAGAGGCGAGGAATTCAATAGATAGAAATCACTGCCAATGTCGGAACGCTATATGACGGCGAAGAAATCCTGGAAAATGAGACGATCCCGGGAGCCGAGGAAGAAAAATTATATCGACGCCCGGAATCCCTTAAGATCCGCCGTTTGAGCTGCTTCTCTTTCATTCTACTTTTCTTTTATTATTTTCCTTTTCCTTTTTCGAATGCCGATCTTTCTCCATCTCTCAATTTCTGACTGCCTGTGCCGGCACTGTCGACTCTCTCGCCTCCGCAAAGTTGCCCGAATTCTAGGTTGAAAATAGTCGTACGTCATTTTATCCTATTTGTAATGAGTGAAATTATTATTTTAGATCCTGAAATAATGATTTTACATAAATAGAACCACTTTACAAGATTATATAGATAAACCTGCTTATATATAAAAATATATTTATACACAGTTTTAAAAATTGTAAATAATATACACATAAATATTTAAATGCATACCGAAACTTGTATCGAAGTCAATTAACGCAAGTAACAGGCATTGAAACATGAAAAAATCTCTAGGTTACTCACACTTTTTCATTCACAATGTCAACGGATGAAATTTTCAACGCGCATGTGGGTTAGAGAGATCTACAAAACGCGTTCCTTAGACTTTTGTCATAAACTCATAAAAACCGCGAGTTTCTCTTTTTATTCCGTCCAATTGCAATTTTCTTTAAATTTCTATTAACATAGCATAGTACACTAGACACTCCAAAATCATCAAAAAATTCATCTCATATAGTCCAGTTTTGAAAAAGTTACACAGTTTTAAGAGATGTCCGAATGCTTTCTCTACCCACTGTATCTATTATATTTCCTGGCATGGCTTTTTCCACGTAGAATGGTCATTCGTCCCACCGCGAGTAACGGTGGCCGGGATGCGTTGAGACAGCGGCGAAATCCTCGCGAAAATACCTCCGTTCATACTCATTTCCGCCTCCCCCGGTTTGCACAGCTCGCCTCTTCTGCTCGGTAATCCCGTCTATACGGAACCCAAAGACGGCATGGACGACGCTCTCCGGGATCCTCCCCGAGGACACCTCTATCCCCCGCATTGTCGGCCGTCTTCGCGGCTCCCTGCGGTCCTTCGTCACCTTTCCCGACCCCGAAATGCTCTATTTATAACGGAGTCCTCCTCGATCGCCAACGATTTTTTTTCACCGTACAAAGGACGGATTTCTTCCCGCAGAGGTCTTCTCTTACGGTCACTTTGCTGATTGCTCGGCCGATCCGAGGGCGATCTTCTCACCCCACGTTGGCCAAGCGGCGGATGAAAGAACGCTTTGCCACGGGAGATTGTCTTTTAATGTTTCAAGTGAAACTTCGGGTTAGTTTTATCTCCATCGAGGAGGATATTGTTTTTGAAACGTCTTTCAGAAGTTTCGGCGCTGAGAATATGACCCTTGCTCTTTAGAGCCTCCGAGATAAGTGTCGCGGTCTTAGAGTCCTCTTACCAAAGGCGTCCAAGTCTTCTCCATTTTGTGGTCGCATCCTCCAGGAACAATGTCGTTCCACTCAAGACAACGTAACAGCAAGTTGCTTGACTCAATTCCATTCCTAGGGTAGTGGAGCCGGTTACTGCGGAGTGTCCAATTGATGCGCGTTTGGTTTGTTTCCAGACATGTTCAACTTTTTTACTATTTTGTTCCGTTTATTTCTTAATAACAAAATTTAATATGTCTTATTCGACAAGTTAAAACAAACCAAACGCGCAGCAATTGGTCACCTCGCAGTAACCTACTCGACTATCGTAGGCCTTATTTTAATCTGCTAATTAACACGTTAAATGGCGAAAATCTACCGCGAAAATTCCCACGGAATCAAAGTAATTTAATTAATGTAGCTAAAATAAGAGAGTAAAAATTGATCACAATGGATGGTGTTTTAATAAAAATGTCGAAAACTGGTTAAAAATCAGCATCGCTCGACGTGTTAAGAACCGAAACGCCAAGCGTAACGAAGCGAGACTTGGTACGCGTCAGAATCAGGATAGAAGTCGAACCTAATTACGAAGCAAAAATGGGAGGGTAATCAGAGTCGGGGACACCGAGCGCGGCAGAATCAGATTCTCATCCGAGCTAATAACTCCGCGAGACAAAGTTTCTTGCGGAGCGGCGGACGTAAACAGATTGTATGCAAATGTGGTGTTCCGCGGCCCGGTAAAAATGGCTTAACTAAGCCGTCACTTGCCCTTAGCCGGCGCCAAGATTGTTTTTGCCTCAATAAGACACGACGTAGCCCGGGCGGACGCGATGGTTAGCGGAAGCAATTCGTTCTTTCCCTCTTTCTTTTCCTCATCTTCCTGTTCTCCTTCCTCGGGCTTCCTTTTTTCCGCCTGTTCCTACGGTGTTCGGAACAACAAGACCAGAAACGGATGTGGAAGATAGGTACGAGCACAGGTCGGTCCGTCGGAGCCCGAGTTTTCGAGACGGCCGTGGCGAGATTATAATTATGCAAATGCCTTGTTGCGGGGAAGAAGAGAGCGAGCAACAGATGTCTGGAACGGCACCTTCGCGAAAGAGCGTCGCCCCGGCGCGATGCTATTCGTGTTGTACCAAGGGCCGACGATAGAATATAAGGTGGGGCTGAAATGAAGCATGGCTCCGGCGACGTCTTGTATTCCCGGCCGTGGCCTTCAGTTCCCGTGGCTGCGAGAGCCACGAAGACGTTGCCGGATTCTTTCATTCCCCTGCCGCCGACAGGTGCCGCAGATTGCGCATCCAACGCCGCACCCAACACCTGTGTTTCTTTTTATGAAAACCAGACGCCGCGGCCGCAAGGAATTGCTACTCGTAAAGCTCCTTTATCCACGGTAAACCGATACGCTTTCCCCGGTTTCGTTTCTTATTTTCGAGCGTACCAGAAATATCTCGCGATTTCAAATCTTGCCTCTCTACGAGCACTCCTGCTGTACGGTGCTGGTCTCGAGAAACGCTGTAATATCGTTGGAATTTAGATGAAACGAGATGTACAAAGTTACGTAAACGAATTTTGTTTGTTTCAAAGTATTCTAGTCTCGATCGGTGTAGACAAAGGTTCAATGACCTCGTCCTGACTTTAGAATAATCGAATAGGATACACAGATTGCACAAAGACGTCTTTAAGACGTCTAGTGTAGGACATTCGAGATGTTTAAAGATTATAACTGCCGACTATCAACAATTGAGATCATAAAAAACGCCTTTGAGACATATTTCAAGTATCTTAAAGACGTCTTGTTTCAGACGTTAAAACGATGTCCTATTCGGGACGTTTTTGAACCATCTTTAAGATGTCTGTTTTGGGACCTAAATTGTTCGTCTTTAAGATGTGCTTATTGGGAAATTGATGGCATAGGAGGAAATCTAAGCGACTTTTCCGTCGTTGGCGAATGATTAAATATAGTTATTAAAAGATATATTTATATAGGTCATCCCAAGGTCATGGTGTAGTAGACTGATTAAAATGTCTTGAAAACAGTAACGATACTGTGAAACTGAATGTTTGTGGTACCGCTTAAATAAAGCGTTCAAAATTATATCAAAAATTTAATTCATTTAAAACTGCCTCCATATTTATTATAATGTACGCTGTATTTAAAGAAATTGTTGAATTATTTCTTACGAAGGTATCTCTATAATTCCAACAATTCTAACATAAAAAATATAAACCCATTATGTTGATCGCTATGGTAGAAAAGGTAGAAGATGCGACGTATAATTTGATTCTTATTAAATACGATGTAGCAAAATAAACCTCAACTAAGGTTTCCAAAGCTCTATACAAAAATATATATAATAGTATACATGAACATTATTAATTTCTTTTACAAGGAAATAAAATTCAATTTATTGCAACAATTACTGGGGACATATAATAAATACAAATCTTCTTTCTGGCGTAGGAATTTATTAACTACAAAGAAATGATAATGAAAGCAGCTATGAAAGAAATCGTAGCGCAAAGGAAACTGTGCCTGCCGTCTCATCGAATGTCAATGAAACTTAACAGAAATCTCCGTCCGCTATTTCATGGAATATCGATTGACATGAAAGAACAATATCAGGCTCCCACCGCGAGTCTTGGAAATTGAGTATTGTACAAGCGGCCGCGTTTAATCCGTGCCAAAGCACGGAAGTCACCGAGAATACGCTCCGAAGCTCGCAGGCTAATTGGAAGTTACGAGGATGGCCACGAGCCTGCATGAAGCCATCCGTGGTATTTCCAGTTGTCCCGTTTATAAATCATTCCACCCTCGCGAGCCCGCACGTAATATAGAAGACAATTCTTCCTCGATCGAGTCGCCGCCCCGT
The DNA here is from genome assembly GCA_028455555.1 of Augochlorella aurata. NCBI lineage: Eukaryota > Metazoa > Arthropoda > Insecta > Hymenoptera > Halictidae > Augochlorella > Augochlorella aurata. Next base: position 14,731,349 of record CM052161.1, on the reverse strand, counting down.
TCCTCTAATTTCTCCTCCGGTGGCGTCTCTCCGTCAGGCTCGCGCGTTTTATCTCGTCCACGCGACGAAGAAGATTCGTGCGACTGACTGCTTTCCTCGGGAACGAACGGTCCGGCAGCAAGAAGAGGAGCCCTTTTATTGTGCGCCACGGACTTCGTCGAAGAATTCTTATTACGGGCGGGCGCGGTGCTCGCGCCCGAAGAAATCTCATTACCTCGTGCGGGGATAGAATTGCGTTGACGAAAAGTTCGAAAGGAGGTGTTAAGGCTCGCGCGCAAAGAGAAAATCGAAGGAGACAAAGTCCATCCGGCCGGACCACCCTCTCGCCCGATCCCTTCTCTCGGAGCCCCCTGTCTGCCCGTTCCTTAGCGAGCGCGAGGGTGGGGCTCTCGAGGAAAAGGAAACTCAATTTTCCACGGATAACAAAAAACAGAGTGTTACTTAAAGACGATAGGGACGAGCGGGCCAAGAATTCGGTTTGCGTTCCCCGGTCGCGAGGATGATACGCCACGCAGTAGGGCATTTACAGCGAAAACGCGACACTCAAAATTTTCTTATCAAAATCAGATATTTGTGTCCAACTTTACGGTATTTATAAGACCTTATATATATACGTGTACTTATGAATATTGAATGAGTTTCAGAATCTGTTC
>CM052161.1:14660242-14730596 GCA_028455555.1 Augochlorella aurata | reverse complement strand
CTTAAACAACGAATTAATAACCAATGCAATGTCCAGCACCAGGAGCGTATATAGATGCAGCAATCCCTCTAACTATTCCAATAGCCCCTAATAATAGCCAATTCCTTTTAAAAGTAGGGCAAGAACCTACTATATAAAATGTAACCGAAACAAACACTGTACCTCATGGTACTAGTAATTACGAAATAAAATAAAAATTGAACATATTCAATTAAATATAAATAAATATGATTCAAAAATATGGGCAATAGAAATTTAGTGTAAATGACCTACTATGTGCCGCTTCGTGAGCTGTATTCTTCTACGAATTATTTCTCCGCGAATTTAGTCTCGATCGTCGAACCGAGCTCTCTTGAATCATTGCGAAACCGTTGCAGCGTCCCTCGCCGATGAGAATTCCGTTCGCCTTCGTCCCTTGTTCTCCTTCTTTCGCAGACGTTCGCGTATCACGGAGTCATGACACGAGTGTATCGAGGGGAAAATCGATGCCCGCGATGGTAAACGTTGTTTAGACACACAATACACGCCGGGGGAAAGATTAATGATGCCGGCGCGGTATCATTGCGCTGGAATGCATCCCGGCGTTCATTCATCATCTTGTTCTCGAGTCGCCTCCATTCTGTCGTTGACTTATTATTTATTGCAACGATCCCCGCGTTTTCCGCCTTACGGGACCCGTCTCGCAACGAGAAACGTTTCCCCGGTTCAAGGTGCATCGGGTGCCCATAAATAAGGCCCCCCGGACCCGTTAACGTATTCGTCACGTCTTCGGTTCGGCCGGTGGTAATTAAGGGGATGTCTCGTGTAACACGGAAAATAGGGGATCGTTAGGCTGTTTTTTTGGGGGGGGGGGGGGAAGCTGTCTTGCAATTTTCTAGGTACTTCGTTAAAAACACTAACATATTTCAACCTACTTTTCATAATTCGAACAGATTCGTTATTTTGTTTGTAGCTTTTTAGAAAAATGGAATTTTTCAACCATTTTTCAATTCTTTTCGTTCTATAGATTTATCAATGTTATTTCGTTTAGTTAAATACGAGACACAATTTCGAAAAATCTGCAGCTGGGTACGAGAAATCTACTTATGCGACTATCTTATACATATTTTAAAGTCTGATGTGCACTCGAAGGTTAAAGCTCAATTTCACGCAAAAGAAACGCATAAAATTATTTAAAGTTTTTGTCGAAATCAATATTTTAAAAATACGTACTTCTCTAGCTATTCTAACGTAGATTAAGACAAAAGTTTTTTTTTTGGTCCAGAACAAAATTAACTGCACTAATGTTGAAAGCCCCAGAAAAAAAAACACATGTTGCAGTGCGCTAACTGTTCTGCTGGCGCCATTTTTAAAAGAAATTAAAAGAAATTTTGTTTGCATGGCTCTAAACTTATACGACATAGTTCCATAAATAAATTTCCCAATCGCTTATTTATCTACTCGCACTAATAATTAAAGAAACGCTTTACTTTTGAACTCCTACTATGCTGTTACTTCTTAACCATAGGTACAGCATAACTTGAATTAATTTGCTTCAACAACGAAGACTCATTTTGTAAAGCATCGTTAAAATTTGTCGATACTGATTACATACTTCGAAAATATTTTAAAGTTAACTGTAATGTTCACGAGCGAAAATAGCATTTCAGCTGACACGTCACATGTTTAACACGTTCAGCGCCAACAATCGGCCACCAAAATTTTCACAAAATCAAAGCAATTTCATTAATTAAAGCGAAATTAGAAAGTTAAAATTGATCATAGGGGGTGGCATTAGAACTCTTTCGCATTCGAAACATCCTAGTTAAATTCGGTTCGTTCGGATATATTAAAATGAAAATGAAAATGAATTTTCAAAATTGTTTAAAAACTAGCGTCACTCATATTTGGGTGACGCGGTGGGTGACTCAACGTATTAAAATGCGAGAAAACGGGACAGCAGTGAAGAGTGTGCGATGTTGAACGAAGAATTAAAAGTAGGGTGTCGGGAAACAGATCCAGTATAACTGTGGCGAGTCGCATGCAGGCAACGGACCCAAAACGATCCATTAAACTATCAACCGGCCATTGATTTACGTTTCCTTGTTGGCTCCTTATACCTCCTTATTATTACAGCTAAATCGAGCCATAAATCAAACGGCGTCGCACGAAATCCCCCCCACCGGTACGAATTTATACGACACTCCGAGCCCGTTTCAGCGACGTGGCATAATCTCTTTTGTAAACGCGTCTTCTTTTGTCTAGCGTTTCTTGCGCACACGGTTCTGTTAACTTGTACTTACGATCCCGTGGAAGAAGTCAGCACGTGAATTACGACTGGAAACGAAATCTCGCGTGTTCAAAATAAAATAGAAGGGAACGATCGTCCCGATGGAATAGGGGAGGAGGAATCTGTCGACGGCGTTCCTCGTTCACGATCGGCCTTTTTAGAATAAAACAATACCTAACAATGCGTAAGATACGCAAGTATTAACTAGCAAAGAAGTTCAATATCAGTTCTACTTTTATACCTGAGTCTATTCAAGTGTCAGTTAATTAATGATATTCTGTACTTTTATAAGATTTGTAACGGTAACGTTAGAATTAACATGTTAATTAGAGCTAGTGTAATAGGAACAATAGTGTACCTGAACGCTTTAACACGTTTAATGCCACGGGGGTCACCGGTGACTGCCACTCAACTTGGCAGTGACGCCATGGGGGCCACCGGTGACCGGCGCGCCGGTCAGTTTTATTATTATCGTCGTTGATGTCACCGGTGACCCCCGTCGCAATTAACATGTCAAACATTGTTATACACTGTAACTTATCTATTGCAGATAATATTTCAACATTATATGTATCGCATGATAGAAAATTCATCGTGGCGCCACGGACAATGTAAAATTGGCGTGGCATTCAACGTGTTAAACAAACAAAGGAAAGCACGAACGGCCTGGTTCGAAGTGTTCTAAACGATAAAATGTATTCGAATCCTGCAATAAATTAATTCCCAGTGGGATAGACTGGCTTATTTAGAAAGGAATATTGAGACTGTTAACTAGATAGGCCAGTTAAGTAGATAGAGTAATGTCACTAGCAACGGTTTAGTCACTGCATAAGTAGATAATGGTAAGGTTACCGGTAGCGTCGCTTTTCATCCGTGATTACCTTGTCAACTTTCTGTAGATCGTTTGGATGCAACGCAGACTTCCTAACACTCGCAACCATAATCTTTATCAATGTTCCCGTTAGCGCCGATTAATTTATTCAACTGGCGAGACGTATAAATTGCTCGTAACTTGAAAATTGACGGCGCGTATTTTCGTTTCACATTAACGCGTTAAAAATTCAGTAAAAGACGCGATTGAAGTTCTAGAGATTGCAAATGTGAAAAATATTTTATGAATAACGTGTAACAGCAAAATGTAAATTAATGTTGCAAAATATTATTGGTCGGATCGCTGTCCTGACCACAACAAAACTTTTCGATGTACCAATTTTTACAAATACATTGCAATATACTTGAAAATCTGTAGCTTTTTTAACAATTTTAAAACATTTGAATTTTGTGTGAATTTATATGCACAATATTTACTGAAGCGATAACTGGCAGTAATTGTCGGTCCGTCTGATTAAAGGGTTAAACAAATTTCAAGCATGACACTCCATCATCTGGGAAAATAGTATACTATTCCAAAGGCCTAAGTAATGCAGTTTGTTAATTTTCGTACAAAAAATGAAATTCAATCACCCAACCACATCGCTTGCGCTCTAACTAGAAAATGAATATCCTACACCAGCAACTAATTGCCCGAAGAACAATTTAACAAAATAGGATGCAGCTCGAGCGAATTACGTCCCCGCGCAAAGACCAAGAGACACGGCGGAGTCATTAAAATTCAGCGAGCAATAATGGGTCAGGTTTTGAAGCAGGCTCCGGCCGCGCCCATGCACGCGCAATATCGTGAGAGCGATGCGCACCTAACGTCCACGTCCAGTGATTGCATGCTAAAGACGATCCAATACTAATAACAATAATCGTAATATTCGTGCGAGTCGTCGACCCTGCCACGCTTCCCGGCTGACATCTCAGGACGAAGACAACCGCGAAATCCGTGCCGACAACGCAGGGCGCAACGTCTTCGGCTGATTAATCCTGCGCGTCTCGTAGCCTTGGCATCCGTTTTGGGGTGGGTTCGCGGCAGATAATACCGCACGCGGGCATTATCTGCAGCCGGAGAGGTCGAGCTACACCGGTTGCATCGGAGAGACATCGCGGTGAGGCCAGGACGAGACGCGGAAACGCGGCGGTTCGGAGAGAGAGTGGAAACGATTGTGGCGAGGCGGGGCTGGCGCAGGAAAGGAGGGAGAAGGGGCGAGGGTTAAAGAGAGAGAGGCCAGCCCCGAAACTTGGATGTAATTACTCCCGTCTAGCGTGTAAACTCTCGTCTTGTCATAGCTATCTAGGCTGCCGGGTTCAGCTGCGCCAGCCAGCCTTGAAATTACTCTCGCTTCCTTCTGCCGACTAATCAGCCGCGGCTCTTCCTGATAAAGTAAGAATCCTGTTAGCGGCGAAACCAACCCCGGCCGTGTTGCGCAAACATCGTGGCCACGACACCCCTTTGCAACCCTGTGCATCCCTATTCACCCTCTCCCAGTCTCCTCTCGCTGCACAGTGATTTATTTGTCCGATTGGCGCGGCAAAACTTAAAATTTTTATTTTGTTCAAACGAGTGAAACCTTCTTCTTATGTTCTTCGATATATACACAAGTAATCTAGAGTGATATTATGTCATAAACAATAGTAGTTTGTGAGAAATATATACTGGAAGTTTGCCTATTGTCGCGATAAAGAAACATGTCGAAAAACTCGTATTTGAAAAGCGATTTTTTTGCTTTACTTTCTTCTGTCGTTTTGATAGTATACAAACCGAAAGTAACGCTTTCTTTTTAGAAATTAATTACTTTTTTATATTCTCTATGATTCTCTGTTTTTTATTTAGTTTTACTGTTTAAATATTTCTGTATAGAATCTATAAAAGATTCGGAAGAGAATGAGTAGTAGTTTCGCAACTGAGCGGAAGTAATTTCTCATTAAAAATTTTCATTAAAGCAATTTCTGCATAATTCTAATTTAGCGCAATATACAACGTTTAACGAAACGAGATTTTTAATTTTACAACTATAAAACATATATTGTATCATCATAAAATAAAACATTGAAATGTTTCAGACTGCAATATTTTTTAGGTTTCCCGTGCTTAAATTGTGCTTACCGCACAAATGTAAATATGAAATATATATTTAGAAAGTAAAAAATAGTTTGTATAATTACATTTAAACAATTTTTTTAAAAATCGAAAAGAGCAATAAAAATTTATTAAAACTTATTGTTTAACAAATGCAAAAAATATTTAATTACCAGTAGGTAAAAATGACCATTTTTTAATTATTTTTAGTGAAAATTTTATTGCAATATCTCTAATGGTTCTAAAGTTATAACAAGTTATCAGTGAATTCTCGAAACCGGACCACTGTGCAGTGTACGAGCAAGTGCTACGGGACCCGAGCATGTCGCGTACCTCACCGATCCGAGGGAAACGATCATCGGAACATTGCGACTGTCTTCTCCGCCTCTGTAGTCTGCGTAGGTGATTACCGTTCAGCCAGGACACGCCGTGATCACCGATTCCGAATAAACCCTTTGAATTTATGCGGGTGTCGAGTTGCAGGTCGTAGATCCATCGCAGAAGGAAAAGAGAAAAAGAGCGTCGCCGTGACCGGCGATCACCGGCTCGTTCGTTACGTCTAGCTTACGGGATTAACAATAAATTCATCGGTTTATTGTGTATTCCGTCGAAATCGATGTCTCGCTTATCGATCCGGCCGGTGGCGCGGCGTCACCGGATATTGTAATAGAACCGAGAACAGGTCGGTTTCGCGTCGTTGCGTTGGCACGAGGGAACGGCGCGCTGATAGCGACGCAGGAATAACTATGCGAGACGGTGGGAAAAAGAAAGCTTTTCAAGCGACGCGGACAAAACGCGCTCGCGTACGCCGAGAAGGAAACGGCCGCGTGTACGCGTCTGGCGTGCAGATTGCGCTTCATCGGCCGCACATTCCGGCCGATCGGCGACGCACCGTTTACACCTTTATATCATCAATCAACTGGGCCAGGTAGCGCAGGTGTATAAACGGGCGGCATCATTCCGCGATTGATCGATGAGTCAGCGAGCGTGGAACGAAAGAGTACACGAGAGGAACGAGAACCGAACGGAAGCAGACGCAACGGAGAACGCGCAGAGAAAACGAGGGGACCGAGCGCAGTCGAAGCCTCGTCCTGTATTTTAACAGGGAGGCTCGACAGAGCGTTAAAACGAGCCGTCAACGTGTCTCCGCGCGAGGGTATTAATTACGAAGCGATGGACATCCGACGCAGTACCGCCGATACGTTCCAGGGATACGCGAGGACGCGTCACCGGCCGGAGATATTATGCCGAGGAGATACGGCCAGAATCGCCGCAAAAATCCTACCCCCTATTAGTAACGACTTCCGACTCTAATTGGTTCGCTGTAACGAGACCCGATCGATCCTCCGGCTTCGCCGTCGCCTGATAATTCTTTCACGTTCTGCCTGCATCGGAACGTTTTCACGCAAATGACCGAATTTTTATGTTTGCACAGACGCTTCAGATAGCTTCGACGTTGAAGCGTTTCAGAAAAATCATTCAACTGATACGGAAGGAATTTAGTTAATCGTTATCGAAGACGCAAAGGAACTTCACAAATTTTTTGACCACTCGTTTTTACGAGATCAGAATTGTATATACAGCGAGGACGTTGACATTATTTCTGGTACAGAAATTAAAATGATTGATTAAAATTAAAATGATCATAGTAATACAATAGCAAAGTAAATACTATATCTGACTTAATTAATAAAAATCAAGTTCAGTAGCGATTTCATGAAAAATGTTTTAAAACGAGAAAATCATGTCACATTATACGAGGATAAGGTCAAGTGCATCGCCTTTTCGACTCCTACCTTTAATTCGTAATCTTTCTGTATGTTCTCCAAAGGGATTCCTCCACCTGTAAATAAATAAACAAATCAAAAAAAATAAATGAGAAAACTAACACATAACCGTAATTTATTCTACGTTCTACATGGAAACAGTCGCATTTTTTAAAATTTCAAGTTTGAACACTTTCTTGAAATTGGCGGCGCACTCGTGTTTTCTCTTTACGTAATCAAGAGTTGCAGAATGATTTGCGTAATGCACGCTTTTGAACGGCGTGCACGGCGCCGAGTGTATCCGTAACCGAATCCAGTAAGAACGCAAACTACAATCCAATGGCAGTGTCATAACAGGCAAATGGAGGATCTGTCGCGGCAAGTTGGATCGAAAGTTTGATCGCCGCTGTAAAAATCTGCATTTAACATCGAAACTCCATCACCGCAAACTTCTGTACAATCCCAAGTTCGCAAGTTTCCCGTTCGATTCCGATCGTTGTGTTTCTCGAGCACCAAGAGGGATTCGGTGGAACTTCGATACGATTGAACTCTCGTTGCACGTGAGGCGAGCATATGGACGGATCAGGGATACCTCGAGACGTTCGAGAAATCCATTCTCGGCTCCGAAATTCGGTATTTCATCGGAACTCCGGCTTTTAGCTCGGCACGTCAAGAATTTCCGAAAAAATGCAGGGAAACGTAATTGAAATTCTGACGGCTTGGGTGCAATACTACTCCGAGGCATTCGAATATGCGAATGCGAAGCCTTTCGGAACTTACAAGACATTTCCATTTCGCACTGACATACTCCGTGGGCGAAAGATATTTATCAACATATATACTTGAAAGCAATGCAATTTCTTATTATGCTATTTGGACGATTGTATGACAATTACACTTTTAATAACTTGGAATACAAAAAGCTTTTAGTTCGGTTAATGAAACAGCACTGCAAAACGTGATATTTTGCTCATAGCACTACGAGGAATAATGTTCGAATTGGAATGATGAATTGTGCCGATGTGTTTGAGTATATATTTTGTTTCGAGGATTTAGATTTTTATATTCAATATTCAAAAGTATTTTTCTATTATAGAACAGAATATTTTATAAATCATATCTATAACAAAAATTCTTTTAAAATATTGAAACATAGATGACTGTGACATAAAACAAATGAAAATCGCAATTCTTTGTTTTCATCACTTACACCACTTTCAAAATCACCGGCACAATTATATCACTTATACGTGTAAGACTTACAACATGTAAATCATGATTAGCAGTATTAAACGTCAGGAAAAGGTAATCAAATTCTTGTTGTTTAACCATTTTTCGAACGTTATAAATACACAAAGATCCCCAGTCTAATGATAAACTCGTGTTAAGGACGGAAGTAACTCTCGCGAAATAGCATTGCTACAAAAATGTCTGCGAGATCGAAGTTTGCCAGGGAGGTCCGAGGTGTCATTGGAGGCGGGTGTATGGTATCGATCGACCCTGGCGGAGTTTAATTTACCGAGACCACGGGTAAACAATTAAAAGGAGTGGGTATATAGTGAACGGAGGAACGAGCGTCTGCTGAATGGCTCTCCGAGTACCACGGGGCGGAACTAATAACATTGGGAACCGATAAACGCGAGTTACGACGTCTGGTTAACATTCCGCGGGCGACTTACCTCGCTCGGAAGAACATTCTTCCTCGTCGATCTATTCTAGTACCAGATCAAGATCCTACATTAGGTAGCACGCGAACTACCTACGTGCCTAATGTCTCCGTTCAGTTATTCGTGGTAAGAAGGCTGCACGAAGACCACGGACCGGCTAATGATACGGCCGATTCGACTCGCGTTGCCTGGAAACGTTTCATTCTCGAATCAATGGCTATAACTTCCAGTCGCTGGATCGATATCATCAAATTTCGCATCTATTATTACTGTCCCTCTTTCCTCATAGATAAAGTAGCGTGTACATTTGTTGACCTATATACAGTGATTGACCATTTTCCTAAAAAATTAGTAAATATAAGATAGTGCCTTTTTCTTGTTACAATATGTATATATTTCGATAACCACAATATTTTTGTCTAGAATGGATCACATCTCATTCTAACTTACTTCTTCATAGTGATTGACTAGTACAGGATAATAACTAATTTGAAGTTGTGACGGTATTTATCCATTGATTGGTCTGCATAGACATAACCTATAATATATCATATTATAACCTCAAATATAGCATAACCTCAAATTAGTTATTATCCTATACTAGTCAATCATATTATACTATATTATTACTATATTATTTTTAAATAGGTAGAATTTTGTTAAATACATAGCTTATAAGAATTTTTAGATTAGCTGCCGAAATGTCTTTACGTTATTGTTAACTATATGCACTGTTATGTTCAAACATCTTGTTATTCACAATAGATTCAAGTTCTTATTGACAAATAAATAAACTATTTTGTTTGTCAGAAATGATTATGAAGTGTTTCTGCGACTGTCCTAATAAAAGGGTCAATCACTGTTACATAATCTGTCAATCACTGTGCAATATCTATAATAATTAATGATTTTTACATTCTCTTTTGTGTTCCATACAAAAGTCTGAATCTTTGTATAATTTCTCAAGTATTTTTATTATTCGATCTTAACGATAAATATCAAAACCTACAGTATCCACCCTACATCTACAATATTTTCCCCAAAGAAATCGCTGATTTTTATCTCGCATCCATTATCACGAGAATGAAAAGAATTTGTGTTCCATAAACTTTGTGTTTAAATTGTTGTAGTATTAAAAGTTATGTTCTCCTCCGGAGGAAATAATGAAGTAAATTTCATAGTTCAAACATCAGGTTGTAATTCTCGGTATTATTAATACTCGGTATGATTAGCGTTAAATCGACGTTACTTTTGTTTTCCTTCGAAACGCGTCTAAAAATATCTGCCTCGTGAAATGTAACTTTTGAGACGGTAATTTGGCTCGTTAGTGCGGGATCGTGCGAAGACGTCGCAAGTTGAAGAGATTCGCTGATTCGGAATCACGTTGAGTAGAGCACAAAAGAGTCCCGCTGACAAGCGTCCTCTTTCCGATTTTGGAGGCAGCCCCGGTCCGCATCGGGGCGCAGTCATTTTTCATACTGAACGTCCGACTCACGTCGTCGACGACTACATTATCGCCGGATCAAATTTACGAGCGTGTAACGAAATTCGAGAACGATCCGTCTGCTCGGCGTTCGTCTCTCCTTTTTCGTCGATTTGTTCGGAGTCCGTCTGTTACAAGGCTGGTAACCAAGGAGCCGAAGGATGGTCGGGAGCCACGTTCCTTGGTGACGAAATTATCGTGGGCCCGCGCACCGGTGTCGTTTATTTCCCCAGGGCGGGAACGAGTAGGTACGTATTCCGCTCTTAACGAGATTATTGTCGCCTGGGCGCGGACGTGCCGGCCGATGCGTATCGATATACCCGATCACGGTAACGTCCGGGTGCGTTTCTCGCATTCCCGCTCTCGTACGCGCCTTTCCGCTCCGCGTTTCGACGGGCCTTTAACGAGTGGACTTTCTCGATCGCCGGCGAACCGGACAATAACAGCTCCTCTCGTTGACACGCTCGGAAAAATCCCGTTATCCGACACACAACCGCCTCTTATCCGTCGTAGATCAACGATTTTTTTCGTTATGAACGGGAACCGGTGGCGACCACAGGAGCGGGAGCTCGAAATTTCACGTTTAATTAACGCACCGAGTTACGATTCGAGAACCGGCGCTGTCGCTGTCCAAACGGATACCTACGGCCACTGATGGCTGGCAGTAATAATTAACAACAACTTCGCTCGCCGCGGACTGGTTAAGCTCCCTCTCGCGCCCCACGTCGCCGAGATAAATCGACCGGTGGAAATTGGACCGACCAAACGAATTGTAATATGATATTTCGTTGTTTGCAACCGCTGCTCCGGTTTTCTGCATCCTACTCTGCGCGCTCGCTGATAGGTGCAGAATATTCTATGCAAATATCCGGCGATATGATCATTTAATAATGCCTCGGTTGCTTGTTAACGAGAGAAAGAGCGGTATTTGAATGATAATATTTTAAGAATTAATACTAATAAAAAATAATATTTTAAACATTCGGTAAAATCGTTCCAAATGTTGCAGGATGCAATTAGTGAAACTGTTAAGGCATTCTTGTAGAAATTTATTGAACTATCTATGTTGTTATGTATATGTTAGTCATTTTCAGGGGGTAGCATTTTTTATGTTAATTTTCTGTACACAAGTTTTTTGAAGATTAAAATAAAGAATATAGGCCGAAGAGATTTACCCGTACATTAAAATATGGAACACGGTATTCCTGATACATACGAGTAAAAATTAGTATAATATAGTATATAGTATTAGTCGTACGCTGTTCTGCGCGTTTTACATATACCCTAAAGGTCAAGTCGTAAATTCCGCTTTCTAGACATTTGATTACCAATTAGGTCGCTTACATAATCTCCAACATGCGTAAACGCCAATTCAATATTTATTTGTCACGATCAAGTGGTTCTATTAACTTCCATTGCCTATAAACTCACATTACCATGCGCATTTGTGGTTCTCGTTTGTTTCATTTTAACATGATCGTACCTATACTTGCCAATATCGTCCAAGGACAGAACTTGACTTCTAGGACTACTTTTCTCCTATTTCTTTTAGAATTTTAACACTGACTTACATGTTGAAAAATGTTTAATAATTAAACTACAGATTTTATGTATTTATTAGAACAATGTATCAGATAATGTAGGGTCAATTTAAAGCAGGAGAAAGTTTTGAGTAACTGAAAGATATCGATATTCAACTTGTTCAAATTATTAAAATAATGTCTTGCAGTTAGGGCAGACAATTTTTATTTAGCACAAACATTCTAAATCTATTAATAGCATCATTTGTGTTAAGATACTATCCTATTAATAATTACTATTAACGAGAACCGACTTCGCCAATGTAGGGTGAACATCCCCCTAGTGAATGAATATTTCTAGCGATGCTTATCATACGTATTTTATTATTTTGTAAGCTGAAACTAGCTAAAGCTGCATGAGGTTATTAAGAAAACAGTTTACTTACGATAATACCATTCAAGTGATTAAACATCGATTATTTTAACAAATATGTGTTTTTTAATTCAAGTGTTCATTCACTGCACAAATTAGCTGACTCGATTTCTGTAAATCCGCATCACACTCTCCAAACACAAAAAACTAGTCAAGAGAAAATAATAAAGAAAACGAAAAATCCTATCGAATTTCATTCGGCCAGCACAAAATGATCAATATCAGTTATCTGTGCAGACGCACGAACATTATCGCATCGTGCGTAATAACGTCACAGCTCATCCTCAAAAAATATTCAATTACGCCTAACGTCCCTCGATCATCGAGCAGATCGTCGAAGTCGCTTCACCCGGAAAGGACGCCATCCCGTTGTGGTGCGGAGTGTCGCGATAATTACGTATATCGCTAAGGGAGCAGAGAGGAGCAGAGAAGAGCAGAGATGAGCAGAGAGGTGCAGAGAGGGCAGAGAAGAGGCGAGAGGGTGCAGGGGGGTTTAAGTGCCACGCAACCCCGTCCCCGCCATTTCCTCGCAATTCCCGTGGCATCGGATTTCGCGATAGGGCCCGGCCCGCCGATAACAGCAACCGGGGAACGTCGTGGCACCGAGCAATCATGCTCGTCCTAGCAGGAAGACCGGTGTCTCCGTCTCCGTGAACATCTTCGTGATCGTCGGATGGCCGAGGCGACGCGAGGCGATGCGACGCGACGCGACGCGCGAGCGGAACACAACAGCCGCGGCGAGGAGATGGCTCCGTCAGGCAGACGCGACAATAAAGCTAATTGTGGCCCTAACGTGAGAAAGCCTGGCCGTGCGTTCGTATACGAGAGATTTCAATTACGTCTCGTTATGCTGGCAGATGGGCATAATAGTCCTAGCGTTGGCTGGCCGCCGCGCCGCCAAGTCGACACTTTAGGCGGACCCGGCAGAACGAGCCGGAACGCCTACGACCTGATAACCGAGCCTCCAAGCTGCTCCGCCACGGCACTAACCAGGGAAAACGGTGACAGATAAGAATGGCATTTCGCGGGAAATCTATTTGGATTTACTGCCGCTCGTTTGTTCCCTCCTCTCTATACGATTCTATTAGCTGTTCCTGGTAGCTTTTTGCTAGCCAGCTCTGTGCCGCCGCCGCCGCTGCGAGTGCTCCACTTCGCTGATAAACGCGTCGTGAATCATGCGTGCGTTGTCGGATGTTGGTACGACCCGTTCGACAAATCGACGACGTCTACCTTCTATGTGTATTCTGGACAAATGCCTCGCGGCTCAGAAATATTTAAACAGTTCGGTGGAGTACCGGTTTGATACTTTTACTGCATCGAATACGAGTGCTTGAATGTTTGGCTGCGAGGTGGATATTATTTTTAATCTTGTTATTACAGAAATCTCCTGTGAGTTGATTCGTAGTATGAAAATTTGTAAATTGTTTTTTTATGTTGATACCAACAATGGACATTTCAGCAAGGATAAAGTTATTTTTCACCGTATATACTTGAGATTAATCCTTTGCACTCTGAGGCACTATTAAAAATTGTTAAATCGCGTATCAACATAATATTTACATTGTCAAATCTGTTTGTATTTAAAAAAAACTTTTAAAAGTGTAATTGTTGTACGAGTCACAAGGCTCAATTTCGTATGCATAGAATGCAATAAGTGACATAAAATAGAAACACTGTATAGGTCAGAAGAAACTGTTTTGGACTTAGAATTAAAATGGTTTTGAGCGAAAAAAGTTAACTCTCCTCTTTTAAAAAGAATGATAAGGTAAACGAGAAAATATTCTTGTATAAATGAAAGGAAACTCTTCTAATGTCTTTACAGTTAATTATTACACTAGGAGTGTTTATGTAAGTGCATGAAAATAGATAAAAAATGTGTCGATAGTCTTGCCTTCGGCATATTTTATAAATTTTTTCCGCATATTACAGGGAAAACCCCTAACAAAACATAATTTCATAAATCTTCGATAAAGGCTTTTTTACTTCGCGCTGAACCTATCAGATAAATTAACAGAGGATATAAATCTTCATTAAATTACATCCGTAAAAGAGTCCTCTACAGAAACATCTCCATAACATTTATAATAAAAGCAAACTCCATTTCCCTCGAGAAAATCTAATAGCATGTCCTTATATTAGCACTTCTGAAAAATTGTGGGACATCCATTTTCAAGGTGTAACGCTGTTTTTAATCCTTAATGACATCCAAGCTCTACAGGGGAATGGAAGAAACCGCGAGTACGGAGATTATTCTTGCTCGGAATTCCTTAATGTTCGACTCGTTTATTAATGCCTCTTAATTAGTTCCCAGCAGAGTCGCATATCTTCTTTCGAGCCGGGTCTACGTAATTTAGTATCCTACACATAATTACAAAGTAGTCCGAGGAGCATTTACCTTGGAAAAAAGAATAGTGAACTCATCCGGACGTGCTGCTCAATCTCGCGGAAAGTTGACAGGCCATCCGTCTTGATAACTGCGGTCCCTCGCACAACCAATTCTAGCGAGCCTGTGCCCGCGTATCTCGGTCCGAATGATTTTCATTTCCAGTTCCGATCCCCGGCCATATTAGAGGACAGTTAATTATGCAACGATACGAGTGGGCGTATCGCACGATAGCTGGGACATAACCGCGGTACACTAATCGGCCGTGTACGACCGTCTCCTATCGATCGTTAAGGCGGCCCCGCAAAAAGGAAATGCCCGTAATTGCGCGTTTCGAGTGCTCTAAATGACGCTCCGCCGCGCTGGTACCTGCTAAATCCCGACGAGAATGTCTGAGCGCGAGCGAGAGAAATTGATACGTTATTCGTGGCACCGAGAAATATAATCAACGTATTTACCTGCACTGAAAAAGAAGCAGCGCGCGAACAGCGTATTTATGCGCGGCTGCGAAAGCTTTAACGAGGCGCCTCCGGCCGTTGCGTACCCGGTGTACCCACGTAAAGTCGTATAATTCAAGAACGCCGCGGGTTTGAATAACCCTCCACTCCGGCGAAATTCATTTTTCTTATTTAGTAATAGGAAATCTGCATCATTCGGTCAAGGTGCTGCCGGACGTCTGCTGGCGCAATGAAGACGTCCATAAGCCGACGATTGTTCGAAGCGTAGCTACATCGCGACGATGTATCTAACGACCTTGTCTTATATAAATGTCAACAATGTTTATCTTTCATGTTAGAGGTTCGTTAATCTTTAAGGAAGTATTGATAGCTTCGGAATGCTACCTTAGAAAATAATTCTAGATTGTGGGACGTTATGGAAATTTCTTTAGTAGTATTTACAGCCTTGCAACCCCTTACTTTGAAGAGTCTGACTGAAAAGTGTGTAAGTTAGTTTACTTACACTGTACATGTTCGATTTTCTTCCTATTTTGTTCGAATACAACACTTTTATAAAATATATAATTTAAAGAAGAATATCGAGGTATGTGTAGTATTCTTCTTATTCAATTAGCTAACGAGCATACTCGTCCTGAAATGACAACATTTTGTATTATGGCAAGTAGACTCGTTAAAAATAGTCAACTGGTTAAGTATGTTTTTTTTTTAACATGAAACGTTGTCGCATAACTATAATTTATTTAGATCTTTCTCGAATTGTTAGGAATTCTTATAAATTTGATTAAAAAATTATTAAAACCTATTATTATATTTTACAATATGAAACTTGACAAATTTATTTTTGTAGACAGAGAGCGAATTTCCAGGCCACTGTGCATTGTATCTGGGAAGAAAATGGTCGGTGTCCCTAACTTTCGGCAGTTTTCACGTGCGCAACAAAGGCAGGCGCCAGGGGGCGAATTTCAGTCGAAATTGCCAACAATTACGATGTTTAAAACAGCAATCCCTAAGAGCGGCTACGAACAATCCACTTAACGCGACTATTTAGCGACTCGGCTATTCATCACGGATTCTTTCACCCTCGACGAACGGTCCCGACTGTCTGCGCAAACTGCTTCGAAAAATTTGCCGGCAAGTTTCGCCGCGCACAACGGGCGATCCGCGAACTTCGTTAAAATTAATTAAGGCGGCGAGCAATTACCCAGAAATCGTTCCCTCTAGCTTGGTTCCGGCGCCCGTTGTTTTCAGCCACTTCGGATCTATACGATCGAGCTCTTTCTCTATGCGACACGGCTCGCGGCGCGGCGACGCGACGGCCAGAAATACGGTCTGTTGTCGGCGAATAAATTGTCGAACAAAAACCAGGATAAGACTCCCCTCGATCTCGAGACCCTCGCATTGCCTGTGCATTGAGAGATCGGCCGTGTCCCCGTTTCTAGAGACACGTTAAATCTGTCATGAAAGAGGTTAAGGAGGATCGAGGGCCGCTTCTGCGTGTCCCGAGGATCGCGAGCTCCTTTTCTCGATCACCGACGAGATGCGTCACGATTTCGACAACGACTACGGACCGCGGCTTGATCGTTATTAATAGCCCCGGTTATTGTATTATCGCAGCTCGTCGCCTTTGTTGCAGCGCTTTCGTCTTCGACCGGTTACTCTGGCTGTATTTATCGGCGGCACTCGTTAAACCCGGATTCTTTCCTCGTTTGTTCCGTCCGTCGACCATCCTGGTTCAATTAAGATCTCTCGGAAGATAGCATTATACGTTTCGGTCGAATTGATCCTGCCATTGCGATGTTTCGCACTTTTGTGGACCGCGTGCTTAGATTCGACGTGCACTTGCCGTTACTTTTACGAAAGGCTGTAATTGCTTATTTTATTGTAGTGTTCAGTGCTAGGGTGTGCGCCAAAAACACTGTTACAGATAATGGAGCTGTGTTTATAATCGTGCATGAAGGAATTTTAAAAATCTTTATGTGCTCTTCAATATCATAACAGACTTCTTATTGACAATTTCAAACCAGCCACAATTTTTTCTAATCTTTCCGATCCTTAAGTGTATTGATGGTTTTATCTTTGTTTACTTAAGACAATGTAACTTTGTAGTTCTGGATTGAGTCTATATCTCGGCTGTTTATTTTTTTGTGGACACGTGACGAGGACGATGTTCGCTTTGACTCTTTAAAATAAAACAATGATTATATTGAAAAGTATTCTACAGTGGTTTATTCAACAGCCCAATTTCCAATATGCATGAATCAATAGTAAATGATTTGTAGCAAGTTATCAAGCATACGGTAAGATTGATGTACAATTATTACCGACAAAATATTAATGTCAAAAAGGAAATACTTTTTAGTTGACTTATGTATAATCAATATATGTATTCGTTTCTCGTCGTTTAATAACGCATGTTTATACTATTTATTGTTTACATTGAAAGCAAAATATATGTAAATTCTATTAATCTTTAACTAATTAACTTAATTACTTATTTATTCTTATTCATAATTTTTCTTATTCTTCATTACTCATGTGCAAAGTAAGAACAATCGATTTTGATATTTTATTTAACGCTTTTGTGTCAATGAACTTTATATCACAGACCGCTGATAATGATTACGTAAATTTCAATACTCAGTTAAGGGTTAAAAGTTGTGCGAAGATCTGTCAAGACATTCAAAATCTCTAATGTAGAGAAGCAGATTTATAAAATTTCAGTTGCGCGAAAGTCACCACGTTTCCGCCAACGCTATAAATTTAACCGCGGCATCTAGAGAAAAATTGTTCGCACGAAACTACGGACGGCAGCAGTCTATTGCAGGGGCGGAGTCGTGAACGGTCGCGTACGTTTCTCGGTACGTGTCTTCGTGAGATGCTCGATAAAGGGTGGCAGGTGAACGAAAAAGACCGGGGGCGTGGTGCAATACCAGTGGAAAAATGGGAAGCGACTTCGCCGGTCACAGCCTCCGACGATAACGCGGCGAGGAAGTCGAGTTTATTTTCATTTCTGCCTCTTTCCTGGTGGGCCTCTTCAACCTGTAGCTTTCTCGGCCTGTTTACTATTTAGATTACGTTCTGGCTGCGCGCCGATGACAAACGTTCCGAACGCTGCGGCTTGTTCCGGGAAATCTGCGTCCCGTTTTTCTACTCGTCGGATGTCCGCCTGAATGCGGCAAATTTTCGCGTAATGAATCACTATTTACTGCCGCCTCCGCGAGCTGCGTACTACTCCCTGCTTTCGGTTTCAATTCGAATAATAACTTGGAGAATACGTTGCGGATCTGTTCATCTTAAATGGACGATTTTTTAAAAATGATATAACTGTTTGGAAGTAACTGTTTATGCAACGAAAAGTAGAAAAATAATACAAGGGTGTAGCTCTGCGTTAAAAGTGCGAACATTGCAAATGCGATTTTCAGTATTCGGCTTGTCGTAGTCGGTGACTATAGTCATCCGTTGTGCGTAATGGGTGTTTTATGTGTGGTGATTATAGTCACTCATCTCGTAATAAAAGGGTTAAAGCTTCTGTTATTGTAAATTATAGTTACGTTATCAAACAGCAGCATGTCAATCTATAAGAAATATTTCCGCTACAATGGAATCAGTTTGCGGATCTATGAAAGAAATAAATCTGCTACATCATCATCAGCTCATTCAAATTATTAACACTTCATCTACCGACAGTTTTCTAATAGTTCCGTCGAAATCGAAGATCAACAGTTAAATTTGTCCTAAAACATTGTTCGGAAACTGCAATAATCTCATCCATTATCTGTACAATTATTTAAATTTACACAGTGTAACACGTTTTTCTGAAATTGTATTTTAAAAATCTTCAACCCCTGTTTCTTGCAATTAATTAATTGTATAAAAATAAAATGCACGTATTATAGAATGAAACAAGAGGGAAAACTTGTCATTTGTAGAAAAGATTTTTCGGGAGGCGTTTGGATTCGAAGTTTGAAGAGATTTGAAGGTTAAACACGAAGCGAGCCAGCAATCATGGTCTCCATCGAGGCCGTGCGTGACTCGAAACAAACTTTCGATTGGTCCACGGGCGAAAGTATTGATTTTCCGAAGATCGCCACTAATCTTGAACGTCAGGTGAATTACAGGGGTTTCCCTCTTGCTCCTCCACGGCACGGCGGAGTTCTCCGTTTTATCGCCCGAGCGACTGCTCGATTTTCGAGCGTACGAATCGACAAATCGAATTCTAGCTGTTTGTTCGTCGAAGCCCTGCTCTCCTCGGCTCCTTCTTCCTTTTTTCCGGGGTTCTGTACACAGGTCCGCGCTCCTACACGCTATTCCGCGAGCCTGTGTACGTCCGTGTACCGCGGAAGAATGGACAGGTACGATTCAATTTGAAAAAACGGAACAACTAAGGCGTCGCCCTCTCCCACGCGGGGGAAACAATATTTTAACTGGCGAGAAGGGGCGCCGGGAACCCTTCGACGGCCGTCCCTTTGCGAAGAAAGACGAAAATGCTTCCGAAACAATAACAGCAAACACGAGCGAAAGGCTTTTGATGGAAGCAATCGTTCGCTTTCGAGAGATCCGACCGCTTGAAAATGCACAATGTGCCTTTCCGGCAAGACGGTCTCCGCTCGAGAAATTCTGCCATCGGCGAAACGTCGCGAAAAATATTTTATTGTTCGGTAACCAAGCACGGACACCGAAACGATGCTTACGCGCCGTTTCTAGGCTCGTAGTTTACTTCGATGCCTCGTTTCTTTCTCGTCGGGACGCCGATCGTAAAATTTGCCAACATCGCGAGAATGTCCCCGTACGAACGTAACCATCGCGTCGGCCCCGTTCGTTTCCCTTCGATATGACACACGCTGGCTCCGCCGTCGACTTGTCCTCTTATCGTTAAATAGAATCGATACCGTGTTGCGCCCATAAGGTTACCGGTCACGCCCCTGCAGGTTACTGCACCCACCGACCGACCAGAAGCGGTCGTTAAATCTTTTCGCGAATATCGGCCGGTTATTGTGCTTCGTCGCGCCAAGCCGAGCCAAGCAGAGCCGCGACTAGTCGCTCGATGACTCCGCGATTCGCGTGCGCTGATATCGGATGATGCACGCCGCTCGTTAATGTCACCTCCGCTCCCGCGATTCCTCCCCTCCTACGTCGACCTTATTTGTCCTGGTCGACCGCACTCGCGGTGTCACTATCGCAAGCTTTTTAGCTCACGGGGTGCGAAGAAACGTCGCGTCGCGCCCTAACTTTGACGCGCGGTTCCGCACTCTAAGTTAATTTAAAAAAAGCTCGGTGAAACCTGCGTGCTTGAATTTAGTTTTAATAATGTGGTTTCCATGGTTGACACGAGGGAACGGTGATCGAGTCAGAAAGGAATAACTGCTATCTGTCGGCCAACCACGAAAAAATATTTAAGGCAAGATAACAAAGAAACTAAACGTTGGAGAGATGAATTTTTTTACTATTAGAATACATACTGCCATCAAGTTTCTTCTACGTTTACTTGCTTTATTTACAATTTTATTAAACGGCGTAATTGTTTGCATTGAATGGGACAGTGTAACAGAATAGGATAATTTTGGTATTAATTTAAAGTACTATTTTTTTTCATTATATTTGTTTTAGTATTTTATAAAAATAACGAAAATTGTAAGATCAAAAAGAAGGAAGACAATAATATGTATTTCATTTGAATCATCGAGTAAGCAAGCAAAATGTTTTGCCGAAACAAGTGAGTTCCCGCAACGCTCTGGTGTCAAACAACGTGTCCGTAACGTTATTGTACAGAGATATCGTTTGACACTGGTGTCGCTAATAGTATTATTAGTTATGAAGGAGAGTTTAGTTTGTAATAGAGTAACACTTCACGAAACTTGTATTATTAACTTAGACTCGAACTAACCAGCCAGACCACGGGGGACGGTTTATTGTGACCGTTACCTCAATCAACAAGTGAAACAATTAACTAACTAGTTCTGTGGAACAGTATTAAATGGCTGTACACAGATTAACATAAATGCCCTAGATAGAAACCACTTAGTGGTTGCAAATTGAAAAGTCAATAATTTACTGTAATTACACCGTATATGTTTGATTTTTTTTATATTTTGTTTAAATACTACACTTCTATAAAATATATAATTTAATAAAGAATGCAAAGTATGCACGCCTTTAAAGTAGTCAGCAATTTTCGACGAGTATTCTCGTTGTGAAGAAATGGCAACATTTTGTATAGTATACTCGTCAAAAGAGATTAATCTCATATAATCTGTCCTAGCAGCTTTTCTTCGACAAGATAGCATCGCTCCGATACGTATTTACTGGACACCTCGTATCGATAGATAGATAGCGCGAGCGTTCACGTCTTCTTCGATCGGCCTTGACGTGCATCACACGCCGGATCGGCGCGTCGCGGCGCCGCGAACAATGAAATTGGAAACTGTACGCGTGGTTTACGATCTCCACTTCCTTGAGCAGCAGGCGAAAACTTGAAACACGGTACGAGCAACTTGCACAGAGCAACCGCCTACAATGAACACGACCGCAGGACGGCGACGCGTGTGCTCGATTTAGCTCCGATCGAAATGCCCGGTGAATGGTGTCTGGCCGTTTCAGACAGATCAGGCAAAAAGTCAGCCGATGCTGGAGGATCGTCGCGAGCCCCTTGTCGGCAACAATGGAATCGGTCGGATCGATTTTTTCGGGGATCGATACGTCTGCCGCGGCGGCCAGCTTGCGGCGAGCCGACGCGATGTGTCCACTGACCTCGATAAGTCGTCTGGTTCCACCCCCGTCGCTTTGATCCGCCGCCAATTCGATACTTTCATTGACTCCCGGCGAGCCACGGACTGTACCGGATTGTTCAAACTTTCGTCCCCGTTGCTCGAGCGAGGGTCTTCCTCGAGTAGGCGATTAAAATTACATTTGTCCCTTCCGCGTAATCAACGTCAGACTCAACGATCCAATATTTACCCTCGTGGGAGGCGAGTGGCCCTTCGCGGTTCGAAATCTCGAAAATCAATAGTGAAAAGGGTCACCGGCCGTCCCCTCTCTCCCTCTCTCTCCCTCTCCCCGCCGCTTTCAGCCCAACTCCGCGATGAGCATCTGCTTGTTAGCATACTCGTCACTGCTCTCGGGTAATCGAAAATATTGGAAAAGTTTCGCGACAAGTGGGAACAGGTTCGAACGTTAATTGAGCACGAACAGATTGTAGACGCTTCGATCGAGTCCACGAGACGACGGATGTATTTGGGGGCGTGGGGACCGGCACTGATACTTCGCTCGACACACACCCGGCTAACAAGGAGTGGCTGCGATCGGCAGAGTGCTTTTTCGACGATACTTATTGCGAGAGCAACGTCGTCGGTGATACCAAGTAACCGTTAAAATATTAGATGATAGCTGCAAGAGCTCCTAAATTGATCGACGTCTATACAAATTTTCGGTGTGGCGCCCGTTACGTATTTTTAATGAGCGAACGGCGTTCGAATGAATTTATTTTATCAATCCATAGGGACGAAGGTCGCAGGAAGGTCATTCAGTTGCAAATCGTTGGAAGAAGAAAATTTTGTTCTATAAGGCAGTTTGGGTGCTCAAGTTTGGTTAACCCGTGACCGATTTAACTCCTTAATTTATATTTTCAACAAAGTTAGTAATTTGGAAAATTCGTTTGACTTTTCTATTCCATTTACACGTTTTAGACATATTTATTTTGCGCCCTTTCGAGGTCTCTCAAATTTAGCATTAACATTTTTCTTACACCAAGAGCTCAGATCCGTTAATTATTAAATAATAATAAAAATCAGTACGAAAGTTTATTTTTCTAATATTTTTAGTAAATGAAACTTTCGTTTCTCGTTGTGCGTCTTTTATAAATTTTGATATTACCTTTTTATTCTTATATTTAATGTCGCATCGACTTTTTATAGCATTTTTCTCAAACATTACAAACTATGTCTAAAAGGGTTGAACACCATGTAGAATAATTTCAAATTCAGTAAGGAATACGGTAGTTGCCGATGCTTAAGGGCAGCTGAAAAACGGCCCAGTGAATTGGTGCCCTTCACGAAGAACCCTCAAGGCCGCGACGAAGTCGTGATTAACGACGGCTGGCAACGAATTCCGACGCAGAAGAAGCAAGTAAAGCAATTAACAGATCGCGCGGGCTCATCGCGGTGGCTGAAAAAATGACGAGGTAAATTGGTCGCGTCTTCGACGCCGTTCATAAGGCGGTAATGAGCTTCGAAAATAACGACGATGCATTCTTCTTGCGGCGCGGTCTGGAGCTGGCGAAGCAATTAACAGATCACTCGGCTGGCAGCTTATCGTGCCCTCCGCTAGATTTTTTCCCTCGGGCTGTCGTCGCCGGCGCGTCTCGCCGCGTGTTCCGGTTTTAGCCGAGCGCAGACACCATTTCTCAAACGGTTCGTCCGGGTTCACTAAAATTCTTTCCCTGTTCCGGCAAACGTTATCCGGTCTGGGTCGTGTGTCGCCTCGTTCTCGAACCGCCCCAAGGGCCCAGCAAAAGGGCGCGGACGGGCGTCGGCTCGACGCGTTACGCACACCGTCGATGACGCAACTGACGCGAACAAAAGGAGGCAGAGAACTGGAAAGACTGCGACGAGCGAAAACGTTGAAAGCGAAAGCAACCTGGCGGTCAATCTACTTAATATTCGATGACGCGTCACGCTCAGGTGCGACAGAAGCTTCGGCTCGCTGGCCGACCGGATGTACGTTCCTGTGGGACACGGGTTTACGAGGCACACGCGAACTCTTCCTGCTGCACGAATGAGAGCCCGGTCCCTCCAACCCCACCCACGCTCCTTTTCACGGGAGCCTTCCCGTGTCACGAAGAGACGGCCAACCTACCACGGGGTTTCATCAACACTCGTACGCACGTCGGCGCACGTGACGCGCATTTATCCGGCCGGTTTTTTTGTTCGAGCCAGGGCCAATTTTCCAAAGTCCACCGGGCATTAATCATAGCAGAGACGGGGCTAATAACCGGTGGGCCCGCGTGTTCCCGAGGAGGAGGGCGGAGAAAGCGGAGCTAGCAAACACCGAGACCACCAGCCATTGTCATTACCCCGGGACACACCTCGGGATCGCCGGACATCGTACCGGGAAGCGGAGTTTTCTCCTGTTAATCAAAAAGTCTCATAACCGTCGGACATCGCGACGATGATCCATCGGATGAAATTTCTCGGTGTTGATGTATGTCCTCCAGCCGTACCAACGGCGACGCGCCATGGAGACCGACATGGCGCCGACACCGGAAGTTCTGCTCGCGTTCGCGACCGTCTAGTTGACACGCTTCGCTTGCGAACGCGCCGACTACTTTATTACGCGAGCTGCTCGTTAACGCGCGAAGACAACGAGCGAATCGCCTACCCGCGGCTACGCCGATGACTTTCGAAGCCAATGGACCGAGGAAGCGGCGAGTCACGCGCGAACAAGCTCGCATACACCGTGTTCCATCGCGGCAGCCTGTTTATCACCGCTGGTATCTCAGTTAAGTCTCTTCTAAATACTACCAACAATTATATTGCCGCTACGTTTCCTTAAACTCCGATTTATGCACGGATTACTGACTTTTAAAAAGCCTATCGGCGGCTTTGATGGTAATGAACTGTTAACGAATGCACAGTTATTAACTTCATAAATTTTGCCCGACCATTTGGAGTGGTTATTCAAATTAGAGGAATTTGAGCCAGATGAGGGTGAACTAATTAAGTCCCATTGTGGAAAGCTTTGTTTTTTTTTATGGAGAATTAAATGTTTACTACTTTCTAATAAATAGGAAGTTTTACGTTTTTTCTATGTTGCCAGTCATTTGAAGTCAGCAATTCGTTTCCTTGAGGAGTATGTACAAAAATGGCAGTATTTACAAAAATCTGAAAACAATAGCCACTAATCAGCCAGACTGTACAATTTTGTCAGACAATACAGGCCATTTTACTACCGAACGAAGCAGACAAACGCGTAAGATAAATAAAACGAACAGAAGGAATACAATAAAATAAATGAACAACTTAATAACAAATAATCAGGCCACGATTTCTATTTATGCTAATCAAGTGAATAAAGGGATTATGGAGTCTGCCGTTGATCACACCGTTGTTATAGCTGCATTTCAGCTTTCACTTCTCATGGCAAAACTGCGAATTTTATGAGCTTGCGGTAAAAAAATGATGCAATTTGAATAAAAATAATTGAAACATGTCGATGTATCAAGTAATGAACATTACCAAGGACAGAAAAATGTTATAAGATGTCTACTTTCTTACACTGCATCAAGATCCGCTATTCTGTAAACCAGCACAGAAGGCACACTCGGAAGAAATGCAAGATCTTTTGCGAGCAACATGAAATTAGCTAACGGGAATCGCGGCACTATACTTTTTTCAAAGCATAAGTATCTGACACGAGCTAGCCAGGACATCGGTACTTTTGCAGACCCTGCAGCCGGTTCTTCCAGTCACTCGATGATCCTTGGTAGTCCGGTAGTCGAACGGCCAAACTCTTTATAGCCTCCTTTGTTTTTCGCAGGGTCTGATAGCGGCCAGCGGAGACCGCTTATCGCGCCGTTAATGAAATTTACGACGCTGAGAAACCAGAATTTCGCGGTTCGTATTCGCGTGGCCGTTCTTTTTCTCTGCCGGCTCGGGCACCACAGAATTATGCGTTTGACTAACTAACAGGTCGCGCAGGATTTACAGCCCCGGACCCGCACAAAAGCGAGTCCTTCGCGAGTCCACCGCGAGATATACACCGTGTCCCAGGGATTTAAGACTCGCGCGACGGTCCCGAAGTCGAAGGGCCATCCGCGTTCCGCGCGAATCAATCCGACTGTAAATAACGTCCACTCGTAAAATCCGTCGAACGGCGAGGGCATAAAATCCCGGCGACCTTTTAGTGCGCTTTAGGCTGATAAACGCCTCGGACGGACGCGCGGCGTAAATAAAAAGTAATTAACGATAAATTTCCAGACGTCGCGTGTCGATCTCCGACGTCGCCGGAGCCGACGTCATTCGCGGCTCCGTCTGACTCGCGAAAATTGCAATTATGACACGAAAAGTTTTAATTAAACGGCCCGCCTGGCGCCGCTGCCACCACCGCCGCAGCAGCCGAAAAACGAAGACTTTGCTCCTCGGATTAAGGACACACCCAGCTGATGTAACCGAGTCTACATCACGCGTACCGTTCTCTCCTCTCCCGCTTTCTCTCTCTCTCTCTCTCTCTCTCTCTCTCTCTCTCTCTATCTCTATCTCTCTCCGGCGCTCTCGGTTCCTTCGAGCCGCGATTCCCTCCTCCCCCTCATATTCTTCTTCCTCCACCATCTCCGATTGCAACCGGCTCGTTGATGGTGTTCGGTTTCTGATTATCGGAAATCGATCCCCGGCTGGCCATTAAGGGCACGGTTGACTAAGCGGTAGGCGCGCCTCCGCTTCTCCGGTCTCGCCGGCGAAATGTACAATTGCCGGACCCGCGATCTCCTCTATCGATGTTTTTCTCCCGCGGCCGTTCGAGATTTATGTTCGATTTCCTTGGGGTATGGAGACGGCTCCCGGTGTATATTTGGCAGCACGGAGTCCGTTCCGCGACTGATTGCTTCGAGGATGATTGACGTCTATAGAGCCGCGCGTTTAATTCCGGTAATAAATTTTGACGGATCGCCCCGCGATCGAGACTCCTCCACACCAGGTTTAATTGAAACGTCGTACCGCCGGTGTCTCTCCTTTTTCTCTCGCAGGTACTCTTCTGTGTTTCTATTTCGGGTATTTTCAATTTTGCCTGGCCAATTCCCGCAGCCACTTTAATAATTGTTAGTGCGCGCGCCGCTCGATTTGACGGACACCGGCGCGGCTGCAGGAAACAGAGCCGGAGTCGGCGTTCGAGTTTGCCAAATACAGTAACCGATGCTCACCAGACCGAGGCCGGTTCTTTTCCTCGATTCATCCTTCCACGACGGGACGGGACGCCGATGCCGAGCCGAGCCGAACCGGCCAGGTTCGATTCCTGATTATTGGAAATCGATCACCGGCGGCCCGTTAAGGACACGGTCTGCGAAGTCGATGCCCGTGTAGGGTAGCAATTCAACAGTCCTGCTGATACGCGGATTCGCTGCCTCGAGACGGTCGTTCACATTTAAATATCATCGCGCGACGCGACACTCTCTATTTGCTCGGTGAACTTTCGGAATTTCAAGACAACGTGTAAAATCGACGATTGACATTCTGCAGAAATTCCCTCAGCCAATGTCTCCTGCAAAATGCAGCCTCTCTGGAACGGTCAGTTTTTAGCGCTAGGCTAGTCTCAATTTGACGGATTTCTAATTTCGAATGTCGAAAAAATCGTAACAGTAATTCTAACCAATTTATACTGTAGATTAGTAATTTCTTTTTAAAAATATATGCATATATCTATATATCTCCTGCTAGGCCCATTAACTTTTAAAAGCAGTGCATCTATTTCTACGAAATCCGCCATATCGACGGGTCGATTAATTTCATGGTTAACACTTCCGCGCCAGAAACCTAAGAAATTTCATAAAATTAAAGTACTTTATTTACTTAAATGAAAATTTCAAAAAAATTATTTACTTAAATGAAAATTTTTAAGTTGGCTAAGTGTTAATTTTAAGAAACCAAATCATTGTAATAATTGTGAAATGACCGCGTCGACAATTTTCATTCTACCTTTATTGATATTATTATTTATTGATATTTAACCAGCGCGGTAGGTTTACTATGAAGTAACATAATATTAGGTTACAAATTTTAGGTGAATTTAAATGGCAAATACGATTGACGAATTTTGTTCTCGACACAATAGTTGCTTCTTGAAGTTACGATTCCAAAAATTCCGTAAGTCATTTTTAAAGGATTCTATGAAATATTACTAATAAAAAATATTTTATTAATCTAAATTCATAATTCTATATATTCTTGTATAATAAGTATATATATTCTATATATAGTCTACATATGGTCTATATATATAGTCTAATATACAGTCTATATATTCTTATATAATAAGTCATAATTCATAAATGCACAACGAAGATTCACAAATTCACACCGTTATTTTAATTCACGACTCTCTGTTCTCCTATGACGTATGATTTAATATCCTAAGAGTGCAAAATTTTTCGTTTCCTCTCGCGATGGAACATTTGATTTTCTTTCCTCTACTATAAATAATATGTATAATCTATCGCTTCAGAGCGTCAAGCGAAAATAACTGAAATATTCTCATGGGAGCTCTTATACTCTACCAACAATTATACTACTAAGTTTATTGCATTGCACACGTAAAAATAACATCAAATATCTCTACTTTCCAGCACACCCAGTCCACGAAACCTATATTTGCACATCTAAATATAAACCCGCTTATATCGACTTGCTATAAAAGAGATTCTCGCATTCCCCGTACGCGACTAAATAAACACAACGTTTCGGATTCATGATGCATTCGAGCACTTAGCAACGATGCGCAATAACGACAGTTTATACCGCGCATTCTCCGAGTGGCGGGAGTACAAAAGCATTTACCTGACGCTATCCATTGTTTTTAATACCGCGATTCGTATGCCGATCGACGGCGCCATAAACCCTCGGACGGAAAACACGGAATTAGCTTCCTTATGAACAGCGGCGTTCCTTTGGACGGAAAAATGTGAATGCTGTTACTAGAAACGGTAGTCGCTCCGGAGAACGATACAAGAACAGAGGAGCGAAGGGGAACGGAGGACGAAAATTGAGCGGCATGGGCGGTCGTTGTAAATTAAATTTGGTTGCGGAGGAAGTCATAACGACCGGCACGTGCCGCGTGCTCGTTGCACGATGCATACGCGCGAGCGAGCGACCGAGCGGACACCCGCGCCGAGACGGAGCAAGCGAGCACGCGCTCAATGGGATTACGGAAAAATCTTCCGTGCAAAGCAATGCCGGGGGATTTCTTTCTTTCCTTTTTCTTTTTTGGTCAGGAAGCGTGGCCTCTACGTGATTCGAATGTGTCAACTGGCGGGCATCGAGGCGGAGACCCGGCGGAAGAGGTTCTAATTATAAGCTGATTATAAACCGCGCACAGATTTATTCCCCTTGTCGTCTACCTGCCACCACGATTTTTCAGCCGCTGTGATTCATCGCCGCTGCTTCTTCGCCTTCCACTCGCAAGAAAAATTACTTGGCTGCTTTTCACGGGACTTTTTGCCCATCGGAATATTTTAGCGAGGATTTGCTAATTGATTAATGCGCTTGGTGCTTTGTATACAGTTGCTGAATTCATCTAATGCAATAGAATAAATAGAAGAAAATGCGACCAATGAAAGGCGAGTTGAGCTGGCGCGAGGCTGCCGAGTCAACGGGTGATCGAACCCCAGCTCCGCTCATTGGCTCAGCTACCTCGCGCCAGCTAATCTCGTTTCTCATTGGCCATTGTTTTTCGTGAATAACTGGTAAACAAAGCCACGGATTGAATTTTCGCTAAGGAAAGAGTTACTTCAAATGGCCTTAGTGACTCTTCATTTCACGATTCCGAATGACTTTTGGGACACCCTGTATACTGTTGTTTCACGTGTCGCATTTTCTGTTTAAATCTTACTTTATCCTGACGTATTAATTTGAATGTAAAGAGAAAAATTTCAGTGAAATAATATATCCGCCGCAAAATCACAATTAGCAATGTGAAAAGCACGTGTAAGAGATTGGGTTCAGTACCCCGCGTAAACGCTGTTATGAAATATAATCGAGGAATAAGATCTCGATCGAACTAACTGATACTTTCTAATTGACCCTCATTTTATTCAAATTTCGTTCAACCAGCACAGAGTGCATTAATTCATTTACTTTCAACTACGTTGTGCTATGTGTCGGTAAATGCTACTCACCATTAATTACACGTAATAAGTGCTCTGTCGCAAGATAGTAGAAGCATGGAACGTACCTGCAAAAGAAATAAATCTCTGTTAGACGTTACACAAAAAAATTGGTTTTAAACTCTCTGAAAACCTTTAAGCTTCCAGCGTTTCATTAAAATGCATAAATGACAGATCAAAAGGATCTTTTCTTTAAAGCTGCACGATAATTATAAAAAGCAGATATACAGTGGGTAAAAAAAAAAATAAGTAAACACTTTCAATTTTATTGTATTCTTTGCATTGTGTTTCACCTTACCTCATCATTTAGCAGAGATAACATCGCAAAACGGTCATCATTGTGATTATTAAATGTAAAAGTGTTCACTTACTTTTGTAATATAAATTCTTTCTAGTAATAATCATTTCAATTGTTGTCTTCAAATTCAATGCTGTAACAAAGTATGTATTATTTTGTGTAAAATTATTTTTCATTTAACAAACATTACCAATTTATCCATACATTAACTGTTTACTCATTTTCGTTACCCACTGTATATTGCTAAGCGGACGAGTACCTAGAAATCGCCGAGATTCCTCCGCGTCCGCGAGAAACGCGCACATATTGCAAGGAAAGCAATTATGCAAGACCGAGCCGCGATATACGGTTTTTCGTACAGTTAAATTAAAAGTGATCTCT
The DNA here is from genome assembly GCA_028455555.1 of Augochlorella aurata. Taxonomy (NCBI): domain Eukaryota; kingdom Metazoa; phylum Arthropoda; class Insecta; order Hymenoptera; family Halictidae; genus Augochlorella; species Augochlorella aurata. The sequence goes on along the minus strand of CM052161.1, from coordinate 14,700,113 downwards.
CCTCGGGCGACGACGGCTGCATCATTTTTTGCCCGCTTGGCACGCGCATACAGCGGCGACCGCGGCGACGCGGCGGTCCCGATACAAACTTTAATTACTCGAATCGTTAATTAAATCCGTCTGCACACAACGAGCGTTCAGTTGACCATCAGCGCAGGAGGAGGCTCTCGACCGTGGTCCTCGTATTTCACTAAAGCTCATAATGCGAGGGTAAATAATAAGGGACGCGGGAGGTGGCCCTACGTCGTGAGTACAGTTTACACAATTTTCATCGTCGAGAGCGAGGAGGAGCGGCGAGTACGACGGACAGAGGAATAATGCTGGTTTTTTTGCCGTGGCCCGTGACGAACCCTTCTCGTTGTGGAAACCCTTTCGACTTCGATGCGTTTCAACGAGGTTTGCCCCGGGATTGATGAATCGGAAAACAGTAGTTTAAACCGGGAGGAAAAACGCGGCGATTAACGTTCCTCTGGCAGAGCCGGGCCTGACCCGTAACGCGGGTCGCGCACGCACCCTCCTCTTTGTAATCGATTGCAGCTGAGCAAACGAAACCTCGAAATTAACGGGCTATTACGAATTTAAACGCCGTAATAACCCCGTCGCTCGACAACGGACGGAACTACTCCGGGGTCCCGGGCTCCCCTTTTCCCGGCAATTATAGTTAAACGGAAATAAAATGGCCGAGCACCGTTCCCCGCCGCCTGTAAATCTACGTCGATCGCTGTGCGCGCGCGCGTGTGTTTTTTTTCGGTCGTGTCGCCGGTGCCGCGCGACCATGTAATTTCGCATAAATAACCCGAGATACCGATGGATTCCGACACAGCTCGACCCGTTGCCGTAGGTGGACCAGTCACCGACCGGCGGAAACAGGTGGTTAGGATAAAATTGCGGGGCCGGACGTGGTTTTCGCGCACCGATCTAATCGACGTGGGCCGACCGTAATTACGTTGTATTCGGGAAAACTATGTTGCGGTTTAATTGGAGAAAAAGCGAGCACTGTCCGCGCCCTTTCGACTTCCATCGACGTAACTCAGGATGAACGAACGCGCGCTTGTTCCGAGCTGCTGCCTCCGGAAAATTGCTCGTTCGCCGCGAGCAGCGAGCTCGTGTGTGCGTGGATCATTATCGGAATGCTATTTAGGATGCCGATTATCTCGGCAATCACTTTCGACGTGGATTTAGGTCGAACCTGCTCGTAGAAATACATAATTATCCCTGCTAAACAGTTTCAGGTGAAATGTCAGCTTCTAATAGCTGTTTCGATCGAACGAATTTCCTGGATAAATTACCGGTCGCTAGTGAATTAGGTTTCTTATTACACGAATTTCAGTTCTCAGGTGTCTATGAATGTTTGTTTTTTGTTAGTAATATGTTACGAAGCAAATACCTTTCGGATTCATGTTCAGCAACGGGAGGCGCATAAGAATCAGATTGATATTTAATCTACAGCGCTGAAAATATTTATTTTAACTCTTTGCGGTCGTATGTTCACTCTATCAAAGATATTTATTTCTTTTTCTTCTTTTTATTTTTACATAAAATTAAAACGTACATATTATTGTGTTACATATACGTATCTAACCTTCAAAAAAACACTAATCGTTTTTCCTTCTTAATCTGGCCTATTATGTATTACTGTTCGTTCAACGAAAATTAATTCCGACCAGCATGACACTTATATATAAACTTAATACGACCGCAATGAATTAAAAAGTAGCACGAAATCTAGGTACATTCAGTATTAGACCACAGATCTTTCAAGGATAAATAAAAATTTATTTTCATTTTCAATATTTTTAATTAATTTTTGTCTCGCATTTAATGTGCTCTATTCGATCTACTCACTTTTGTCATAAACACATAAAATCCGCAGTTCAGTTATCATTTTTCCAAAGCAACACGCGTCAGTTATTTTTAGTGCTCGGTAAGTCTGTCGTTAAATTGAAAAATTCATTTGACACTTTCATTTCTCAAATTGCACATGACAAAGACAGGCGATTCCGGAACGTATTTTTGAAGATAGCCCGACGAGATCGACACCAAGGAGCCGAAAATCTCATATATGTAACGATCTAACAGCCATCTCCTATCTCCCCTAGGCTGCGTTCATTCCAAAGAAAGTCAATGCCCTTTTTTAATCACCCCGTGCACTTAACCCCCTGGCAGCTTCGTCGAGCTTTTCGAGGAAGCTGCTCAGTCAAGTACCCTCACGTATTCTCCGCGGGATACCGATCTTCCACGTTCATGGAAGAGGCCCGGGGTAAAAAGAGACTCTTTATTCGTTCCTCGCGTACCGTTTATCGTGTGCCATCGCTCGTGCTCTTGACCGAGCCAAGGTACGAAGGGAGAGAGAACGGTCTACGGTATCTCGATCATCGAGGCGCCAGCATGTAAATGAGGCGGGAAGCTCGGTAGCTGCTCGGTAATCGAATCGTTGGCAAAAAAATCGACCGATATCGATACCGGGAAGAAACCGGCTGGGATTTTGTGGATCCAACCGGAACCTAACCCGGACCCAGACATCGGAATGATCCTTGTTCGGCGTGACTCGGTGGCCCGTTCGACGTTTCCGTTGCCGGAGGGCCACGTGGCGCGCCATATTTTTAGACCGGCCGACCGATACACGACAGGTGGATCGTTAACTGCGAGTCTCGGCTCGGCCTCCTCCCTCTTTCCGCTTTTTCACGGTGCTTTCCTGCTTCATGGACGGTAACGAACGTCCTGCCACGCCGCGTCAAGTTTGTCACTCGCGGTATTTTCGAGGAGCTTCACGACCTGCCACCGACTTGCTTAAAACGTGCTGTCGACAATCCCCGTAAAATTAGTAAGATTCGAGAATTTCCGTGTCATGGAATTAGTTGAAATTAGGTCTGTTATAGATATTATGCTGGATCGAGGTACATCGAACAGGGTACAAATTCTTGGCGAAATGTATCGGTCAAACTTCTTCAAATATCTTTCGGCTAATTAGTTATGGATTTTTATAATATATTCATACGTTGATTTCCTAAAAATGTCTCTATTTTTACCTTCAATTCACATCGCAATTCTCTATTACACTATCTATAAGAAACAATCGGATATTCTTTATCAAACTGGTACAGTATTACTTTCCTGGTAAATATGTATCAGACAAGAAATTTTTCAATACAAAATTATATTCTTCTTTATTCTTTAATTTTTCCATATTCTGAAATAGAAAATATAGTATTTCATTAAAGAAAATTGATCTCCAAATCTGTGGAACGGTTCCACCCATAAAAAATAAATGCACTATATACTATGCCACTTTAAACCACGCAACTTCTGTATTGAAAAATTTATTGCTCAATGCATATTTTGAAAGTTACAGGAAGCGTACAAGTTTCATGGGCCACCCTGTATATAAATGTGTTCTATTACGCTGAGTAAGCATTTGTTTCAGGAAATCTTCCTGTAATGAGTAGACAGCAGACTTATAGAAAAAAACAAATATACCAAATGCAAAACATTGAACACATTTAAAGAATTTAAAATTACAGTTGCATTAATTTTTTCACGTTTAAATCAATAAGAAAAGGTTGCAATAAATATCGGCAGTTTTTATTTTGCATAAAAGTCCATTGTCTAGTATGAAGTCTGAAAGAATGGATTAACAAGTACATTAAATGAGTCTACCACAACTAAAAACAATTTAATCATAACTTGATTAGCTTTTGTTCGCATTACATCTCTTGTCATCCAAAGAATGTCCATCGATTGAAAGTTCGTATGATCATATTAAAATCAATACAAATTGTAACTATCTACTCCGAGTGGCCAAAGTTTTGAATTCTGAAGATACGACAGCCACCGAAAAGGTAGTATCGCACCTCAACGAATAAGTAACACCAGAATCATCTTTCAACCCCAAATACCCCTGTAGAACGAACAAAGATGCAAATTTAGTCCATCAACTCGCGATTCTGCGGGCCGCAGGCCGGCATAGTGATTTATTTACGAGCGCGATATCTTCGGGGTTCGATGCGCGGCGGCTCGTAAAAAATCGGGTTTATAACCGGCGCTTTTCATCGGATCGAATGGCGATGGGCAGCGACGATGGCGGCTGCGTATATCCCATTGATCCCGATCAACGGGGATAAATTTGATGTTAAAAGCGAAACCGAAGTCATGGGTATTGATACGCGGCCGTCTCGAGCCGGGATTGTTAATAATAGGAGGCGCATAAATCAAAGTCCCATTCGCGTCTTTATTGCTCTATTAAATGGGGCAGCTGGTGCCTGGCGTCTGTTCTCGCTTCGACGCGTGGTACGGAAACGGGGAAGAGAACGAGAGAGAATGAAAGAGAACGAGAGAGAGAGAGAGAGAGAGAGAGAGAGAGAGAGAACGAGAAGGGGGCTAGGAATCAACCGGATGGCTTCCGCGAGGGCGTATTTGTCTCGCGGGGCGAAGGACAACGCTCGGGGGGATGCCGTGAAAACGTGCGGTCTAGAAAGTTATGTCGATCCGTATCCGGCCGGCGCTCGACGTATTGAGTTAATATCATTAATTTCCGTGAATGACTTCTCCCGCGCGGTGCGGTGCACAGCCCGGTCGGCCGCGTTCCGATTCCATTATACGGGGCTGTGGGCGCGGGGGTGTTCTCGCCAGGGTACGATCGAAGCTTGTTTACATACAAATGCGTCCGGTTATATTGTGTCCCCAGCTAACGCAATTCGAAACTAATTCGCCGCCGGTAATTTTCTATTCGCAGCCGAGTGCGAAGTCAATCGGTCGGTCCGCGGAGACGAAATTACGGGCACGGGATAATCCGTGACCGATCCTTAAAACGTGCGCCGCTCTCCGGCAATTGCTCGGCGAAACCCGATTTTCCGGCGTGCCGGTTGTTCGGCTCGTTCGATAAACGTCACGTTTCGCGTGTTCCAACTTGCGAATCTCGCGACACACGCGGCGCACTTCCGACGTCGCCTACGCCAGCCTCTCCGTTTTCGGCGTTCCCCGTCTCGCATGTCGTTCGAACTCCGGAGGCACCGAGGATTTTGGGATTCATAACCGGGATCGGGGTAACACGTGTCGCCGCGACGGCAAGTTACGCCGAAGCGTGTTCGCGACGGGCGTCGTATCGGGTTAATAACATTAATTTCCGCGAACGGGCTCTCGAACTCGGATTCGCCGGGCCTCGGTTGCCGATAGCCGACCGATCGAAGCCTGTTTACATACAAATTCGCCCCCGTAAAAGGCCAGCTGCGATGCCGCCGCAATCCCGAAACGCCGTCGCGCCGGTTAATTTTCGCGCAACAACGCGCGGCCGCGCGCCCCGCACCGCGCCGTGTCGCGCCGACAAAAGGTGAAATTGTGACCGAACTTCGGGCCAACAACGTTCGGGTTAACGATTTCCACTGATGCGTTGACGCTCGCAAATCGCCGTGACGAATAAGGTTCGCTGCACACGATATTGCCTCGTTCCTACGCGAATTGTTCGTTAGTTTTCAGTCGAAATTGAATCGCCAGCAGCCGCTGTGAATTAACGCAGATAAGTCGATGCGAAATGTGACCGTTTGCCGATTTAGAGGCAAAATTTCATACGTTTTCCTGCAATTTTTTAAAACTTCACGCAAAATGGAAACTTCTTTAAAGTCGAACCAAAAGATTTGAACTTTTACTAGATGGAGAGTAAAAAATATTTGCGAAAATTGTAATTGGTTGGAAATCTGTTCTCCTGTTACCAAATGATTTACTACGCTGTCCTATAATCATAGAAGTATAAATAACGTAACTTTTTTACAATAAAAACTTTATTGGCAATACAAAATAAAGAAATATGCGATTTGTTCACAGGTTCGATGTGTACATCTCACATCGTGGTAGTTAAGGATTTACAATATTTTAAAACGTAGAAGCATAAATGTTAATATTGGGAACAGCTGTAAGCATATCGATAGCGGGAACTAGACTGCAGATTTAATGTATTCGCGAACGAACGGGAGCAGAAATGCCGAAAATACCAGACGAATTTAAGAACAATTATTTGGACACAGTGATGCATTTACAGAGGCAGAGGGGCGGCAGTCGTGCGCGAAGGGTTAATAACGGAGCAGCATGCATCACAGTGGAGTAACGGGCAGCATCACCTAACCGTGGCCGGCTGAAATTCGTGGTCACGATCGGAAAGGGTTTTCACACGAGCAATCTGTACCGGGTTTGCGAACGTGAGACGAAGAACGGAAGAAAATGGAGGAACACGTTTATTAGAAATATCGCTTCGGTATATCGCGAATGGAGCTTCCACGACAGCGTGGCTCACGGAATCGGCCGCGATATATCGTGGAATGTTGTTCCCCGCTGAAATTCCGAACATCTGGAATAGGGCCAACCATTTTTATTGCTACGAGTCCGCTCTCTGTCCGGAGATCCGAGTGCGCCTACGACTACCGCTGCGAGTCATGAATATCCCGCGATCCCCGCCAATCAAATTCTTCGACTCTCCCGAGCCCAGGAAGGTCGCCGCCCGCGAGTTATATCCGCCGTAACCTTTTCATCCATAGTGATTTCGACCAGAGATCAAGGGTGCGCCGATCGATCAGGATTTTCACGGCTCGCCTAACTAGGACACAGCTGATGATCGTTCCGGTGATATACGGCCGAGGAAAATGCGACCGGTAAAAGGAGCACCGCAGAGTGAAAAAGAGGAAATTCTATCGAGGCAGATGCGACCGTGTTGGAGCAGAAACCGCGCGCACAAAGCACCGAAAATCCCCCACGGACCCGCCGATTTCGACGGGCGGAGTCGGCGTTAGATATGCTTCAGGGAGCATCGGGAGCCCGGAGGAACCGTCGAACGAGCTTTTCTAAGCTGGCTGCCTTTCCCAGGGCGGCTGCCGTTCCTTTCGCCCTCGTTACGCTTTTAACGATAATAATTCTGCTTCCCGGTGCTTCCCCCTTTCTAACGCGATAACTCCTGCGGCCTGCGAAATTGCAAATCTCGTCTTGAAATCTTGGCTAGTCGGTCATGTCGAATGCGTAGAAATATAGAATGTCATCCTACAAATGAAAAATAGCAGTTCTACAAAGAGTGATTTCTATGATGTAGGATAGCGTGTACAGTTGTTCACCTATACGTATACAATGATTGACCATTTTCCTAAAAAGTTAATAAATATAAGATAATGCCTTTTTCACTTAAAGGAAGAAAATTTCAACATTCTGGATTTTAAGTGACAGGTGCCGCGTGGTTTCATTTCATGGCGTAAAATTTTAAACGTGTTTTTCTGGCAAACGTCAATTTGTAAAATTGTTTACTTAACGCATGTCTTTGGAATGTAAAATATATCCTGAAAAGGCTCGCATCGAGAAAAGACATATTTAAGCCACAGTTATCCTAGGCTGTCGAGCTAGACGTGGTTCACAGCGCCTGGTAGCGAACGGATTAAAGAATGCTAAGGAGGTTAAAGAAGCAGTGAATTAATCTGCAGTGCTTTTAAGGATGGCATGACGGAAAAGAGTTGGTCATGTCTGACCCGTTTACTCCAGCGAGAGCGCATTCCATCGCATTTGCATTTTATACCTGAATGCATCCTCCGAACGCGATGCTAGGCAAGCGATTTTCAAGAGTAAGCTGCGAATCTTTATGCAAAATAAAAATTATCTACATTAATCGTTGGAAATGGCAGGTCAATAAAGTATTCCGAAGTCAAAACTTAGAATTTGATTTGTGACAAATCAAAAATTCGCAAATCCGCAGTTTACTTAGAAACTGACTTTAATCTCTCTATCAAGTATTTGTACAGGAGTTGGCTAGGGCATATTGGAACGTCGTAGAAACAGCCGAGAAAAGGGCCTTTTCCCTCGAAAATGTATCATAGAGCAAAGGAAGTTTCTCAACGACGGATCTTCACGGACGGGACGGAATAATTCCACGATTTCGAGGCAAGAAACGGAGCCGTGATGGCCTGTGGTGCACGAGCGCACGTTTCTTGCTATGGGAATCCGGCGGGACGAATCTGCGCGAAATCCGCTCGATCACGAGCGTCTTCCATCTCATGGTGATTCGGCCGATCTCGCATAAACCGAGTCACGGATCGGTATCGCGAGCTGGGATCGGGAAGCCGGCGTTCCACGCCTAGACGGTCAGCAGCCGGATAACGAACGGGGACAAAGGGAGCACGCTGCGAATTAATAAGCCGGCTCTCTTAAACACGCCGCGCTGAGAAATCCCCTTTCCTGGCCATGTCGAATCATTCAGCAGCCTGTTCATAATGCTCCGCAGCTGAGTCGACCTGGGGGACCCCGGCGTTTCAAGGATCGGCTATCCTATTGTCGCGGACCCAGTTTCCTACCGTTCCGCTGTCGAGCCCCCTGACTTTTGGGCCCCCGTGGGCCTCTTCAATGAGCACCAGGAAAAAAAGAGAAAGAAAGAGAGAGGGTAGCAGTTTGATTCCGAACGGTCGATGCAAGCTCACGCTCGGTCGGTTTACTCGAAGAGACTGCGATTTGCGCCCTCGAGTGTTCCTCTCCACGGGACGTCCTATTATCGTCCCTCTCTGTCCTCCCTCTTCCCCTTTTTTCGCGACTCCCTGCCTCGGCTAAGTGGATTATCAGGGATATCCGTTTGATCTCTCGTCCGAAAGGGCGGCTCGGATAAACTTCCGTGCGCGAGTTCGGGCAGGTGCAACGGATAAGTTCTTTCGTTTGGCGCGGGTGACAGTCGGAGACGCGGGGGTGTACTGAATATTTCAGGGTGTTCTTCTTTTGTGCACCGGCCGTATTCCAGAGACATCGTTCCCTTCCGAAGAGATGGCGAAACGGAGCGAACCTATGTTATATTTATAGAATATCGAAAACCTGCTCGTCGAGATGAACGATATTAAAGGAACTGCGAAAAGCGATGTCCTGGAGGATCGAAACGCAACCATCGCGTGCAACACAATACAGTTTCCGTTGGAACGTATTACTATGCTTCACTGTCTTATTTAGATAAATCTTGACTTGTTCTTCGTCTCTATATTTCACAATATATTATATTTGATGCTGTTAATACAAATCGGTAATACGCAGAGACTTCTATTTACTTTGGCGTTCACGAGTCGGGCACGTTATTATTAAATACATAATGATGACAGAGATGTCGCGATCACCATTGACACATAGTGTCAATAAAGTTGGGACTCTGATACGCCACACATAACGTTTGCGGAAATAATGCCACGTAACCTCGACGACTGACAGCATTTATTTCATTTTACACAGCACATCTTAATAAAATTAGCAAGTTATGGGTCTGTTACGAGACTTGTTATTAGGTTCACAAGAAATTTATTAAACGAATAATCATTATGACTAGATATTGATGTGTTTGATAGCTTCATTAACGTTTTACGATCTCTACTATATATTTGCTCGTAAACCAAGTCATTACGCGTCCTCCGTCTCTCCTCCCGCGTTTCTTGTCAAGCACAGGCATACGTTAAGAATTTTCTGCCCCGTCGTATACCTATACTACGTCCCTATCTATCATACTAGTGAGTCCCCTGGAACTCACTCTTCAAACGCGAGCGTAATAATTTGTTGAAAAAACTCGATAAAGTCTCTAACAAAGAAACCAAATGTTAAACTCACTAAAGAAATATTACTATAAAATATTACTATAAACTAGTAATATAAATCCATGCATACGTTAATTATCGGACTAAAATGATTTTCTGGTTCGGCGAAAGTACTACAATCGGAAATCGTGGGCATTGAAATCGGATAGCGACGCGTGGACCGAAGTGTGCCTGTTATCGAAAAACTTCCGCGCGAAATCTCATTTGGCCGGAGCGATCTCTCGAGCGGTAAACTCGCGGAAGAGTCCAGGCTTATTTCTTCCCCGTTGACACGATTGTTCCCTCTAATTACTCCGGCTCGACGTTACCCGGAGCCGTCGGTGCGTCGATGCCTGAAGAGTAAGAGCGTGATATCGATTTAATTCGTGCTCTCCCTTTCTGTGTTTCGTCGCGACGGCCGGCGTCGTCGTCGTCGTCGTCGTCGAGAGTGGAGCTCGGGCGATCGTGAGCGGCCACCGCCAGGACACATTGACGCGTTGCGTGATCGCCTCAGAAAGAAAGAGATCTAGTGGGTCGTCGTCGTCGACGGCAGGTCTGGTCGGCCAGCGGCAACGATGACTTCCTTCGCGGAGGGTTTCGATTCAATGGGGTCGCGATGATCCGACAATGGAGCCGAGTTTGGACGAGGGAAGAAGTTCCATAAGGGGACTCATGGAGGAATCTCCAGCGAAATAACGAGTCACGCTCGCCTGGTGGCACGATCCGCCGGTGGATGTGCCTGGAAGGGTGAAGAGACGAACGAGGAGAACGGAAGGATGAACGAGGGTAAGAGATGGGGGAGGGGGGTTTGGGGGAGAAAGGAACGGGTGGAAAGAAACGAGGAGACGTGTGACAATCTTATTGTCGTTTCTGGATCCGCAGAAAAGTCGTTCCTCCGGCCGGCGCGCATCCAACAATGAGACCCACTTCTTTCCTCCTATCCTTCGTTCTTCGCCGCCACTTTCGCCTCGTCTATTTTTCTATCCCTTCTGTTCGGCTCGCTCGTCCTGTCTGTCAGAGTCCCTCGACGCGCAAAAAGCAGTTAAAGCGATTAAAGTCCCCGAAAGCTCGGCCGGGGAGAGAGGCGGAGCGCGATAGAAAGCCTTGCGAGTTCTTTCGCCGGCTTTTCCTTTTTCCACCTCTGGCCTGCGCGCCACCATCTTGACTGGTCGACGCGACGGAGGGGCTGGGGATATTGCGACCCGCGCTGGAATTGCCCCGGGCAATCGCAACGGAATCTAACTTCCATTCGGACTTATTATTTGAACAGGGACACTCCGATGGCTTCACGCTCCTACGTTTCTGGCCAACCCCTCCGACGACGACGACGACGACGACGACCATTCATTCCTCTTTTCTCGTTCCGCGCTCTCGCGATCGATGCCTCGCGATCCAACGATCGATAAGACCCACGTCGCCGCTTCCAGAAAGTGAAAACGAAGGGTGGAACTGATGCCGATCTTTTATTCGAATGTAGATCTGTCTCGAGCAGAGATCGTTTTATCAGAACAAGCTTCAGTTATTCGTTGGGAAGCGAAATTTCCATACTTTCCTGCGATTTTCATTTCGTTGCACCGTGTTTCTGTATTTCTTTATCGGTATTTATAATTATTGCTGTCATTATGGGCTGAATAGAAGTTCGTTTATACAAAAGAAGATACGAGATGTATGAATAATGTACAAATGACTAAATCATTGAAGCTAAATCTAAATCTATCGGATCAGCATATGATGATTAAGAGTCATCGCAATCTTCGCAAAGATTTGAATTACAAAAATCGATTGAGTGCAATCTTTTTAAACATGTGTAATAATTATATTATTAACAAAATTTATCCGATTTGTATTATTAATAAAGTATGTCGTAATTGTACTATTAAAAAAGTTCATCATAATTACAATATTAACATTTTAATTGCCGCGACACCCACATGTGGATGAAAGAATTATCTGGAAATTAATTTTTATGCTAATCCATTATAATTTCTTAATTTTATTAATACTCGCAAGAGTTCAGAATGCGGAAATAGTAATTGATGTTGATAACTTTGCTTTGCAACTTTAACTTAATTGAATAAAATGTTGATGGGATAATGGGAAGCCTGTATTATCCATGGTGTGAATGAGTAATTAGGGAATGAGTAATAGGAGCGTGGAAGCGTGAGTGTGTTGGGGTGGTTTCTCTTGTAATTACCTAATTATATGAGTTTATAATTTGATATAATATATAATGAGTTTATGACAGTTTATTTATTTATCCAGTTCATCACAAATACCATAAGCATGACCTTATAAAATTGTCATAAAATACAGGCTGTGCTAGCAGAAAAAGATTCTATACTAACAATTCTATTTTTTGCTTCCCAATTATGATAATTTTACTGAAACCTCAAGTAAATGTTACGTTGCAGTCTACACTCAAAGTTAGAGCAGTAAGATGAGCTGCTTGCATATTGCCACTAATAAGTTTAAGAGATTCAAGTTTCACATAATAGGCTTGAACTAAATCGAAACACCGAGTCAACAGTAATCCGACGATTAGGGTTGGCGGAAAGCGTATGTATTTAACACGTTCACTTTTTATCGAAAACCCAACACAAGGTCCGGAAAAAATCCGACTGTCCATTAGGAACACGCTATACAAACACGTGTTGATTTTAACCCTTTGTGACACCCTATAATCATGAGTACACATGAACATCCTTATGTGCGGATCACTAAAAGCAAACCATTCGAGTTTAACCAGGTTTGATCTAGGGTTGTTGCGTATTCACCGTATTCCTGCCTTATGATTAAGATTGTCATTGCATATTCTTTCGTTGTGACTGCTACTATTATATAATATTCTTCTTTATGGCTGTTATTATTACTACTATTATTATTATTGTTGTTGTTGTTGTTGTTGTTGTTATTATTATTTTGATTATTACTGTTATTATTAATATTATTGTAACTAGCATTATACTACTATTATCATCACGATTATTATTATAATTATTATTGTTAAAGCTAGTAGATATAATTATCATTATAATAAGTTATCAATTACCATTATAATAAGTCATCGAAGTTATTCAATTTCTGGCAATTAAATCACGCAAATTACTGTTACACTAAGAAGAACAGGAAGAGTAATAGATCTACAAGAAGTATCTTCAAAAATATGTTTGAGAAAGTGATGAGTAAAGCAGACAATGATCATACACAGCGACAATTGTACTGGTTAATAAGAAAATATTAAACGTAACCCACCTCACCCATCATTTCTATAGACGAATTTCCAAGCAAACATCGTTGTAAACTCAAGAACAAAGTTCGGAATGTATTTTGAAATTTCGAAATTTCAGAATTTTCTTTTTCAAAGTCGTCGAAGACCTCTCAGGACTCGTAAATCTGAAGTTGCACAACTTCGCGATTCGTCAATGAACCACAACAGCGTGTGCCCTTCTGCTGCGGCCAGTCGGCGCATGAAATTTGAATGAGCTTGCACGAGACATGGCCAAGGTCACGCGCTAATAATCCCCGACTCCCCTGATCGCCACGAGTGAAACCTAAGCGCGCGCGAAGGGTCAAGGATTAAATCTCGCGTCGCGCCGCTGCTCGGCGGAATCTCCGAACCGGAAGAGTAATTACTACTGATTGACCTCATCGCTCTGTGTCCGCCACCCGAACCGTGTAACGGGATTAATAAAGGTCCTCCCCGCGCGTTTATAATCCGATCGGAAGGAGGAAGCTTAGACCTCCTCGTAGCGGAAGGGGTGAGGAGCGAGCGCACGTGCTTTTCTAAGCTCGACACGCTGGAATTCTCGCGACCGATCGGTTTTTTCATCGTCGCTAATTGCCGGCGGCGCGGCGTGGTAAATTAAGAAACGAGCCGAGCCACCGCGTAATCGAGAGCGCTTTCGCAGGTAAATGGTCGCGGCAGCGCGATAAGCTAATTGGCCCCGAGACAATGCCTTCGCTTCGGCATCGGGACCGAACGAACGACAACAACAAAAAAAAAATACAACAGAGAAGCTCGTTTAACGAACACGTCGAGGCGGTTAATCGCGTCCCGTCGCGCAACACGAACGAAGGAATCGATAAGACGACCTTCAGCAGAACGGAGACACGACGAAAAACGATTGTTAATTACGATAAGACGGCGAATTTGATGTTAATGCGCGCGGCAGGAGATTCAAGAAGCAAAGGAAACGCGCAAAGGCCGCGCGATCCGACCGATGATCAAACGATCCGGCCGAGACTGAAACGTCAATCTATAATCACCGGACGCGAGAAACTTATATTTCGTTTCCTCGTGCTCGTTCCCCCTCCCTTTTTTTTACTTCTTTTTCCTCTTCCTGCATTTTTTATTCCTCCCCGTTTCGTTCCTTTTTAATCGCTGTCGCAGCTTGCTCCGAGAACAGCCGAGCGGTAATTGGACTGGATCGCAGTCACAAAGTCGATAACCCGGCGTAATTGAATTCGTAAGCAGACTGTCGATCAACCGGGAGACTCTTCGAATAGCGAAACCCCCGACTGGCCCGGTTCAATGGCGAGCGCTTCAGTTTTGCAGCTGGCAGCAAAAGAAAGATGAAAAGTCCGACCCGGTGGGCTCTCGCTCCCGTTTAACGGGCATCGTTCACGGCAATTTTTCGTGTAATCGTGCATGCGCGCGACCCGTCGCCCCGGAAATTTCCTACTGTACGACGTCATAATAGGGGACGAAACGCGGAAGGGAATCAGGGGACCAACGGTGATCCCCACGGTGAGATAAAATTGCACGCTACAAAGGGAACCGGCCTTTATGCACGCGCTTACAAACATCGAAAAAGATACGTCTTCATTTTCCGGAACAAATGCCGTTCGCCTACCGCGGGCACCAATTACGCGAGGCCTTTGCCCGTTCTGTCGAGTGGCCGCTCGCGTTTCTACTCCTTTTTTTCGTAATTTTCAGCGAGCCCGTTTGCTTTTTGTTGTTCCGGCGAATTTCCTTGCACACACCCAAATTTGCGCCTCGTCGGTGGCGGCTTTCCGTGGAATTAAACCGTCGACGATCGTCGAAACCTTTCGCCCGTATAATTCCTCAAACGGCGCGGCAATTCAGAAATGTGCATCCCCAAAGGAAATAGAAAAATCGGATATCCGAATTTGTAATCCACAGTCGCGAAATGAATATTAATGAAAAAGAGTCCTGTCTCTTTGTATTTTTTATTTTTAAATGTTTTAGAGTCGTTCTACGATTTAATGGATTAGTATCATATTGGCGCAATTCTCATTTTCGAACGTTTTGACTTGTGTTAGGAAATGTAATCTATCCATGCTAAAATGTCGGAGAACAAGTGAAGTAGTTTATAAAGTTACCATAAATTAACTTAACTCTGAATTAAATTTATAATAAATTTGGTCAGAAAACAGTGACACCTCTTTGTTTCTGTCAATGAGGAAAATGTGACTAACTCACACAATTGATTGCGCAAGTTTAAAAGCGACTAATAAATCTGGCAGACAGATTCGACGTATTTTGTGCACATTGATTAGCTCATTAATTCAAACTGAGAATGTTGACATTCCTCTTTGTTCAGCTAATGACATAAATCATCAGAAGAATTTAAGAGCGTTGTTATAGGTACTATGACAGATTTTCACCCTTGTTTTCTTGAATTGAGCAATTTTTATTTGATTATGACATTTACTGACAGGTATATAGATCGATCTTGTATTTACCATTTTCATGTCGATAACAACGCAATAAACACTAGCTGTCTGTGAGACTGTTGGTAGTGGTTACGCAAGTGTTAATAAGTGTAGTAGTTAAGGCTTAAAGATCGCAGATATGCAAACCCGACTAAAACCTCGAGAGGATATCAGAAAGGAGACCGCAGAGCAAGAAATGGATTACAATCGTCGCCTGCAGAAATCCAGGTAGAAACGCCTGGTGGAAGGTCTCGGCAGGAGGATTAAAGTATTGATAAGCGGGGATTAAATTGATCAAGGTTGACAATATCAGCGTTGCGTATCGGAGACTCGGCCGACTCGAGCGGAATCTCCCCCAGACAACAGAGCCCGCCCTTCGATCGGTGTAATTCCGAGTTTGTCATGCCGGAAATTTCTTTCCATATGACGCATAATGTGGGACACGGGTAACAGGGAGTCGAGGCAACGGAGCTTTGTGGTCTCGGTTAGCGAGATAAAACTGCCTGACGATACAACGTCGGCGACCTCCGAGAGCGGAGAATCTCGGTGTACAAAGGGGGTCCGCGGGAAAGAGAGGAGCTATCTTCCATTCCTCTTTCCCCCTTTCACGATTCTTGCCGCGCCCGCCCCCGCCGGTGAGTACAGCGGAGACGAATGAAAACGTTCGCCCGAACAGAATAATTCATTGTCCTTCTGAAACCGGCGGTGCTTCACGCTTGTTTGGAGAGCGGATTCATCTCGTTCGAGCCTCGGTGATCCTCGACGAAGGCAAGCCGAAGCGTCCGGATAATCCCGCGGAAGCTGCGTTCACGGTTTGTTTTGAATTCTTAAAGCTCCGCGCCGTGGCGAGCTTTATTGTTCCCCTACTCCGGGGCCCACCTCCGCGATCGCCCGGCGCACGCGACCGCGCCTACCCATTTCCACGGGAACAATTCGAAATTGATTCCAAGTTTTCCCGGGCGCTGATGGCTTGCGCCGGAAAAAATATCCCGGCGAGCAGCAGAACCACCGCGAATCGCTTCCCTCGTACACGATTAAACAATCGAGACGAAACTCGCGGCCGGAGCAACATTTTTTCGAGCACACAAAATAGTCTTGCCTGCGTTTGGAATTTTTTTCGGAACGAGTACAGTATGCTTCGCGGTTTTATAGTTCGAATTTCAAGCTCGCGGAACTATTTGGGTCTGGAGCTGGCAGAATATTCTCTTGGTGACATTGTCGGATTTTGTCGGCGTAGCGCATTCATAGATTGCGGAGAATTCTTTGCTTTTTTTTTATAAATTTGTTAGAGGTATTTGTAGATCGTATCTTATCTTATTTAATTGTATATAGGCTATTCCAAAAGTCACTCGCAATCCTTGAGGAAATGTTTTGTTCTTAATATTTTTAAATAAATAACAGTTTTATTTCTGATTTCTTCTTCCTTTTAGAATTTTCTAATTACTAGGTTTTACAAAATATTTGTAATTTCCCTCCGAAATTTTCGTCGCCGCTGAGAGGGTTAAATTAACACTAAAATTAAAACCAAATGCCAGAGTGTAACACTTAAAGATCAATATACCGATTAACAGAATTTCTCACTGTTTAACATAATGATTACTTATCTCTGTCGTAATCTCCAGAGCCGACACCCACAGAAAGTAATATCCAACGAAACGGATTACAGCTAAATACTATTCTCTTCAAATTGACAAAATCATTTATTGAGCTATTAATCTTCTATCTACAGCTTCATCCTACGCATCGGTTTCTTATATGACATTACGAGTGAAAGTGCTCGGCCATAAAGCTGTACTTCCTTATTCCTCTAATGTAACGCAATCGCGTACTTGCATAAAAATTCGTTCGCTAAATGCAATCACAAGCAAAACGGTGATCAGCTCTCACGATTCAAACGGATTAAAATAGAATTACACATCTCGGTATTGAAACGAACGCTAGCCTGACGAGATAAGCCGCCACTAAATCACAGCCGACTAAAGAATTCAATCTAAACGGCCACGATTCAATCCTCTGATCTTCGAAGCCTCTGGGGTTATCAACGATTCATCCTCGACGATATCGGCTAACAGCGCAGCGGTCTTTCATGTTTAAAACAGAGAAAGAAGAAAAATAAAACGAGGAAAAAGAAGAACCCTTGAGCCGAACCTCTTCTAATCAGTGGTATCGACTGACGCACGAGTGTCCATCAAACTCCCACGACTGCTCGCCACGCGGAAGAGAAAGGAACGAGCGTGGAAAACAAAGAACGTATCCAGGAGTACACAGGGCCACGGGAAAAGTAGACAATGAGCGACGAGCAGGGTAAAAGGGAATATGAGAGTGAAATGGAATACGAAATGAAGGGAGGCTCCTTGTGTCCACGTTGTACTGTGTCCGTCAAGGTGGTGGTTACCACCTCATTCCCACTCTGCAGCCCACCTCCCTTCATATATACCGTCCTTTTCGTTTCATCCACACCACACGGCTCCTCGTTCGCGTTTCGTTCCCCTCCACGGCTCTGCCCTCCTCCTCCTACTCCCACCTCCCCCTGGCCCATCGTACACCACCTTTCGACCCTCCACGGCACGCGTTGTATGTCCGGTCCGGTCCCTTTACTTTCGCGTTTTTGTATGCGGGGTGAGCAGCACCCCGGTGGTGCTCGAAAGGGGAAGAGCCACGGTCCGCGGGACGAAACGAAGGGACGCGGACCGGGCAAGAGAGAAATCCTCAAAAGGCACAAAGGACACCCGCATGCATTAAAGGGTAACAATTCCTTCACGACACAGGCCGATTCTACGTGGTCTGACGTTTGAAAATTCGTCGCCTGCCGGTGACCACGCGACCCGGCCACGTTTTCTATCCCCTTCCCCTACCCTTCCACTTTTCGGACTCGGATAATGTTTTATCCAACGTCGCGCGTTTAGAGACGGACGCGGACCTGCATGCTGATTTCACCGCCGGATTCGGGCCCTTTGTTCCTTCTCAACCGACGCCGACCGATTGTTTCGCGAGCAGACGAAAAAATTAGAGATCGGGATTTATTATTATTGCTGTTTAGGTTGATATGAAGTAGCAAGTTCAGGTAAAGCTATTTCTTGGATATAGTGATACAATGTAATTTGTACATAGTTTTGTACTGTTTGGTTGCCGTGAATGACGAGTGAATGTGAATGTGAGTCTGCAGAAAGTTAGATGGATGTGGAGCGTTGCGAGAGGAACCCCCGAAGTAATACTGCGGTTGGGTGTTCACTCGAAGCCCTATGATTTGGTGCTTATATATACAGCAATTTTGATCTAAAATTTTGTTGTTATTAACATCGTCGTCATCATTATCATCATCATCATCATCATCATTATTATCATTATTATTATTCTTACTATTATTATTATTGTTATTAAAAAATGATATGTAGTAACAAGTTCAAGTAGAACTATTTCAATAAGAATCGTTAAGACACGATAAATGAGTCTCCTTCGAAAACGATTCCTCATTTTGTTTCCTATGTGTTGGAATACTAATTCAAATAATTTATAAAACGCTCTCTAATGTTCTATCATATCAATTGTCATCAATCAAGATTAGTAAAATCTTTAACCAGTTATCTGTTTAAGACGGATACACGCATTGATATTCCATACTAAACTGTATATTTTCTAAAACTTGTATTTGAACAAAATATGGATAATGTCAAACATATACAATATAATTACAATAATCTGCACACTTGTCAAAGGAATTATAACAGCTAAGTGGTTAAAAGTGTGTATTACATGAAACAGTAATAACAAAACATTCGATTAATCGTCTGAAAAATAGTTTAAGCCAATGAAGCTCGGCAAGATGTCGAAAGGGAAGTCGCAGTGGACAGTCTTGCACCCTAATCCTTTATTATGCCGAGCGAAAGTACGGCCCCGACCGGGGTTCAATTCGTAACGGTTCTTTAAGCTGAATTTTAGAGTTCCTTATCGTGGAATCTGCGGGGACAACGAGCGTCCGAGCGTAAGCGCACGCACGATCGTACGGAGAATTGATTGCAGCTTATGGGTAACGTTTAGAGGCCGTATCCACGTCGAGCGGACCGGCTCTATAAAGTCGCCACGGCGGAAATTATAACTCGGATGCCGCGGCGGGCCGCGTAAAACGCCCCCTTTTACGAAATAATTTACCAGCCCGACTCGTTAGCTGGGCATTCAGAGTGAGACGCAAAGGAAGAGCCTTGTTAGCCACGCGTACTCGCCCCCCTCCCTGCCGTTCCATCACGGCCACGTTCCTCCTCTCTCTTTCCCATCGACTTCGGACGGTCCAGGATTTTTCGGCGAAACGGGAACGTTCACGATCTCGGCTCGCCGCTGGCGGACACTCCTGGCATCCCGATCTTCTTTTATAGCGTCTAATTGATGCGTCCCGATTTGCATAAAATCCGACGGCGGTCCGAGCTGTTGACACCTTCGAGAAATTTTAATGCGCACCCCCGTTACGCTCGTTGATAAAGTGCGCGGCGCCGTCGCAGTCTCACCCGCGACTAATAAAGTCGTTTCTTTCTCTCGCGCGAGAATTATCCTCCGATTTCACTCGGGCCGCCTCCCCTCCGAGCACGAGGGCCGAGAATTACGGTGTTTCTTTCGTATAACAAGCCTCCCGCCGCAAATTGTAAGGGCATTCGGGGGGCCACGAGGGACCTGGAAATCATTTATTGCCGGCTACGCCATAAACTCGGATTCTTGGACAGCTGCACGCTGTGCTTGTGTTACTATTCACGGGCTGATTTCGAGGAATGCCGGGGTAATGCGCTTATACGTGGAAGTGGCGAGGAAATAACCCGGTTTTGACGCCTTCGATCTCGTATCGGCTCGCTCGGGCCGTGTACGCTAATTACATCCGCAGGCGGGAACGGAATTATTGCTTCCTATTTTGCGTCGCTTTCGTCCGATTAAGAATATGCCGGGTCTTAATGAAAATATACTGCGAACGTGTTTAGAAAACGTACTAATTCATTTCCATTTATTCGCGCTGTTTACTGACGCGTTTAATGGGCGATTAATGTGGCCAGTTCAAACGCAATAAAACAATAAACTATATGTAAATTCGTGAATACTTAATCACGTTGTCAGTGATTTAGAAATGTGGCAAGCAATTTTTATAACTTTATTACATATCTCGTCCAAATTAATGAAATTATTCGTGATCAAGACGGCGTAACTTTTTTCCAATCTTAAAGAGACTGGTTTATGTTATGTACAATGACTAAAATACTTCTTTCCGATCTTGCCATTACTTGAAATGACAGAAGGAACTCTCGGTTTTTCAATCCGAAAATTTAAAAAATGCGTTCTGTTCATCTTGGTATGGATGCTGAAAATTTCATCCGTATCTTTATAACGATGAAAAGATTATATTCATTTAAACCTCTCGTCGCTATTATAATATATTGTATGATTGGATTAAGGAATCTATTCAATTATTTCCTGCGAAAGCGCTTTTATAATTTGAAATCAGTCATCTTGACCGGCTCTGTGGGTTCAGCGTAAAATAGCAATACAAGGGATGAATATCGTTGTATACCCAATAGAACGCAATCTGTTGAATCGAATTAAAAATATTGAAACTTCGTCAGAGTCTGTAAGAAATCCAGTAGGATCGGTAAAGCTAACGTAGAATATTTTCCTCAGTTTCAGTTTCACCGACGAATATTTCTAATTAAAGGAGCAGTCCTTTGCACGTCGATCGAGACCGGAAAGCGTGCGGCTCGTTCCGACGATCGCCGCCGGGAACAAAGAATTTAATCGCGCTCGGTCGGACGCATTTCTATTCCGTGATCGTTCAAATTTTATGAGGAGCCCCGGGGTTCCTCTAACGCGTCCGGCCATGGGCGGCCACTCTAACTTCGAAGTGGCAGCTTGGCTAAAAGCTTTCCGCAATTTTCGAAACGATTATGATTTCGCGAATGGTAATGAGGTCAGGACCGAACGCATTACGCCGGCCAGCTTCGGCAATTCCCGCTTCGAAGTCACGACAGTTTAATTAATTTATTGACCGGACTTTTCTCGTTATGGCAAGTCCGTCGTCGCCCGCTCGGACTGTTTAGCAAACACGAAAGCGCGCACGTTCTCAAGTAATTACCCCGCGCGGCTTGATTTACAGTTATGCCCCCGCGAGCGCGACTTCGCGTTTGCATCTCTCAAACATCTCGTAATCTTGCCCTCGAATGGGAAATGGAAATTCGAGACCGATGAAGCGCTTCCTCGTCCGCTGCGACGCTGTGACTCAGCCCCCGCGTTCGGATGCTTTATTTCGACAGGTACGCCTGCTAAATGGTCCCAGAATCTCGCGGTGGCTCGGAGGTTCTAGGAGACTTTCTAATACTTTTATCAAACATTGTCTTCAGCGTTTGTCTAACAACTTGTAAGTCGAAGCCGAGCAGGATTTAGGACCGTCGTAACCGTCGTAACCTTCGTAGAAAGGAAACATCAGCCTCGACGTCCACTTTTACGTCGTCTTGAAACGGAGTGTTCACGCAGAGAATCAAATAGAAGGAATCATGGTAATTAGCAGTAATCTTCGCGTTGAATCTCCGGTTGTACCATGAAACGGACTTTAATTTTACTTTAACTGCCACAGAGTTTACTCGATTAGGCTTGTTTATGTCATAATTACGCTGGACGTGGGAACAAACATTACTTATTGTCAATTGACTGGTTGTTTTTTCTTGTGTTTATTGCTCAGGGACTGCTTTAGCAGATTTTTCTTCCGTTTCTTATCTGATGAAAAAATCGCTAGAGAAAAAATTCAATTTGAGCTTTCGAAAAGTCTTTAAAAATATGCAGGTTTTAACGTAAACTTCATCTGTACTTGAGTCTACGTAAATGTTAATTAGTTGTAGGAATATTGTGTACTTGAATCTATTCAAATCTTAATTAATAGTAGGAATATTTTGTACTTTTCTAAAATGCGTAACAGTAGTATTAATATTAAGAGAGAGGCGCTATTAGTTTTAAGAAATGATGTTAATCTGAGCCAGTGTAATAGGAACAAAAATTTACTTCAACACTTAAAATAAACGGATCACTGAAGCAAACACATGAGCAAGCTGTATCGGTCGAGAACGAAGATTACGGTACATAATTGATAAGCATTCAATTCTAACTAGGGTTACGATCATATCCATTGTATATCGTCCGAATATTGACCAACGTATCTATACGTTACAATTTTATACCTAACAATGTGTGTGATGTGTAAACACGTATTCTTGTCCGAGCGATCTTTTTTTATAAAGTAGGTATAAAGTATCTAAAGTAAGCATCTAAGTAGGCCTAAGGGATCTAAAGTAGGAAGCACCGAAAAGAGTGTTGCTATCAATTTAAAATATTTTTAAACGAAAACGAGATAAAAACTATAATTAAACTTTGTTTCTTCGATGCTCTACTAATCTATTGAAACTTTTAGCCCTGGAAACGAATCGATTGCATACTGCGAGAACAAAAAGCACAGAAATCCGCAGACTAGCAAACAACACAAGCCAAAACCCTTTCATCAGTTAACCCCTTGACTACGGCAGACTTTGAGAGGGCCGTAGCATACGGTAGGAAATTGAATTTCACTAAATTAAAACAATATTATTTATTTCTTTTTATTCTGAACCGAGTTGCTACTATAAATATTAAAAATTTGATATTAATGTAAATCTTTTTTTACAATCAATTTAACAATTTAGTAAAGTGTCATATAATTCGAAATATGGATAAATACATAATTCGCTTCCTTCGTTATGTTTCCGTCATACTACACACTTGCGCCCTTCGTCTAACTGAGATTGAATCTGTCGGAACAATTATCGATCAAATTTTCCCCCCGCTCCTCGAGCACATTCCAAACTCTTCGCGACTAATACCTGCAAAACTATCGTTCGATCGTTCAGAAACACAGGGATCGAATAACAGGTGCATGCGTAGCATACCTAATCCACGGAGCAATAATCGAAGACTGGTCAAAGAGACGATATACGCGGCCGTCCATTAATTTTCCAGACCATTCGTTTGCGCGGCAGCTCCCGTTCGTCTCTCGCGGGTCATTCGAGCCGGAGGATTTCAATTTCGAAGTACGAGTGCCGAAGATGGGTCGAGAGGAAAGAACCGAGATAATCGTAGGGCGGAGGTCGGCGGGAAGGTGTCGCGGATAAACGATCTAGATAGCGGATTTTATGGTTCCGTGGGATTACCGTTCCGTTGCATAAATTTCGGCGACGTACATATATAATGCGAAGCTAATATGCTGGTTCTTCGAGTTTCCGGCGGGGCTGAGAGCCGCACGGGGCTGGGTAACGGCGACAGATCGCTGCGAAACGCGCAGAAGAAAAGAAGAGGATGCGGAGAGACGCGTGGGAGAGGCGGCAAAGAGACACAGCGAGGACGAGTGGCCGTGGAACGCTCGGGGACAGTAAATTTTCGTTGCAACGCAGCGTCGTTATTAGCATACAAGTATTTAGAATGAGTTATTGGCCGGCACGCTTATCCCCAGGGCGGATATATTCGGTACAGCCTCTCTACCGTGTCAGGTGTATCCCTCAGGAGACGGCATTATGCGCCGCATACTTTATCTCCGGTGTGTCGCCGGTCCTCCAGCGCCGCTTTTCTTCGAGAAACACCGCGGAAAGCATCGCAGCAAGAAAGGATCAACGATCGCTTAAAATTGAAGCAAGACAGGAACGCGACCCGCTTCGCGATCGCGTCGAATCCTCCCGTTTCTTTCTCCCGACGTTCCTGCCCTATCGAACAATTTTCCCTCTTCCTCTATCAGCTTTCCTTCGCTCTCTATCAGCGAGCCCTCTCTCCCTATCACCGTCACCTCTCGCTTCCTCCGCCGGCCATTTGCGTTAAGTCTAAGCCATTCAGATTTATGATCGGTTTAGCCAAGAGAATCGATTCTGCGGCTGGTATAAAGAATCGTTTCCGTGCATTATAGCGCAACAACGCCGGTTAGAGGCAGCGTCGCTTAAAACCGGCCCTGACAAATGGCCCGACCCACAGAAATCGCCGCTAATCGCTGCGAGAGCGCGACCGTCGACCGGCCACCCTCTTTTCTCCGCGATACCCGCCGATTAAACCACTTTTGCGGTCAGTCCGCGGGGTCGCCGTTCTTACTTTATTAAGCGAGAGTTATGCCCCGTCCTCTCATCCGAGATATCACTAGCCAGGGTCAGTCTATCTTGCCGAGATCCTCCCCGAGGTCTAACTAGCGGAATAAAAAGCTGGACACCTCTCTCGTTTCTATCCCCAGATCCACGGTTACTTCCATACCACTGATCGAGTTATAAGTTTTCCGAAAAAATGTCTGCGCTCGTGAATAGCTAATAAAAACCTCGAATTTTTGGTATACCGGTTTTCGTTGTTTTTATCTTCTACCCTAGAGCAACC
The DNA here is from genome assembly GCA_028455555.1 of Augochlorella aurata. Lineage (NCBI taxonomy): Eukaryota > Metazoa > Arthropoda > Insecta > Hymenoptera > Halictidae > Augochlorella > Augochlorella aurata. The sequence goes on along the minus strand of CM052161.1, from coordinate 14,675,481 downwards.
ATACGAAATGTTTGATTTGTCTGTAAATCTCTGAATAAATAGTAAAACGTTGGGGTTTGCCTTCCCTCTTAACTCATGCTACATTTTATGAAGGAACGACATACATTTTTGTTTTCAATTTGGGTCTCCAGGAACCCCGCAATGCTACTTATGCCAAAAATGGGGGTCATTTTAGCGTAAATATGGTCACTGTATTGTGCATAGTACCAACATGATGCATTCGATTCTGCTGCACTACATCCATGTATCGTATGCAACGCATAGGATCGGTTAAGATCAGTATTGATTAAGATTTATTTAACCAGCAATGTCCCTCGGAAATAATTTTTGTAATTAGATAGTAATTACGGTTCCTACGGTAGCAGCTGATCCAATTGTAATTTACAGTTTAAATCAAACAAAAAATAGTACATAGTATGTACATAGTTATAGAACAAGGATTGAAATATCTGTTAAATAAAACCTTCTTATTCAATTTGTAAGAAAACCAGAATATTAAACTAATAGGTGATGAGGTATTATTCGATGATTCTATGTACAATAGAGGAACGATAGATGGTCCGCAGTAAGCGGACACAATGCTTAATGGAACGTGTAGATATAGTTCGCGTCAGACTCGAACACTGAAGCGATAATAATCTCAACGCAGCTATTCAGAAGCTAGAGCAAATTCTAACTCTACGCGCTAACTACTCATCTCTTTGGACTCGAATGGTACCACTAAAAGTTGTAATATCATGTGTCAAAATAATTTTTATATTATCTTCGATTACATTGGGTTGTTGCAAAAGTAATTTCGGTATTTTTGTAAGCTGTCTGTTCGGAAAATCAAAATTACTTTCGAACTCACCCAATATTTAACAAACTGTAAAAAGGTAACTGAATCGTAAGGTCCAATTTCATATGCATAAAATGCATTGAATGATGTGAAATGGGAATACAGTAAGTATATAAAACTATTTTAAACTTACAGTTAAAACGTCATTGAGTGCAAAGAATTAACTATTTTCAGGATTGAGAGTATATTATTTCACAATTTTAGGAAAATCGGTCACAGACTTTATGGCCTTTATTTTTTTGACACCAATATATGTATCTCTCTCTCTCTCTCTCTCTCTCTCTCTCTCTCTCTCTTATTATCACTGAGAAAACATCTAACTTAAAGATGTGATAATATATATTACGAAAAGGATCTCATGGGACAATCAGACACAGACGAAATTCACGAACGGGCACGTAACTTCTTTTTTGTCGTAAAAATACCTAGAGCTGTAGGGAGCTGAAATCTAATACTTCGGAGGAATTTTGAATTGATGTGGTCACATGTCACAATTGATGTGACATAACCTTGATATAATCTTGACATAACAATGGACTGAAAAGTTGAACGATGGGCAACAGTAAAGGACGGAATGGATGCATTAGTCAAATGCAAATGTACATAGCCCACGCTGTGATATGTATAAAAAAGCAGTTTGTTTATATTAAAATTATTATACAATTATTATAATACAAAATATTTAAACATGTTTTAAATGTGTTTAAATACTATACTAAGTTGAAAAAATGACGACCGGACGATGGTTAATATAAACGTACGAAATACCGGCAATTTCCAAACACACTAAAATCTAGGACTCGTAGAAATGGTAAAGGAGAGGCAATTAACTTCAGAATCGTACCGTACGAGTAACGAGAAAGGAAGGGCAGGGCAGCAAGAAAATAGATAAACGGTCGGCTTCAGGGTGCGACGTTGTCGCACGCGTCGTTTGGTACGCGTGGCGTAAATCGTTCACGGTCAATTTCCGAAGAGATCTTCGGGTCGTCGGTGTTGCCGAGTGGATCAACCGTCAGGATTTCTTTCTTGGGCCGGTTTCCACCATCGGAACATGAAAACGAAACAGCAGGCGGGCTCGTAGCGGCACGATGACGGCGCCGCGTCAACGAGAATATATCAGGCAGCTGCCGCGCGGACGAATTCAAAGGTGGTTGGGGGTCGGTGCACCTGATTGCCCGACATCCATCTACCCCCACCGACAGAAGGTGTAGAAACTCGACGGGAATCCAGCCCCTCTGGACGTTCGACAGAGAATGAACACACGCGCGCACTGCTAGCGGATATAATGGCTTTCTAATTGCGCTGCGCGCCAGCTGATTTCGTGCGGGACTGCGAAATTAAGAGACAGCGGAAGGAAAGCGAGAGGGTGCCGAAAGCGGCCATCATGAATAAAAAGAACCTTCGTACTTGAACATTGTGGCAGTCTACTTGGTGATCGAATTGACTTGTGGGTGAGATAGACTATGAAAAGTGTGCCTTTCTTGCAGGTGAGCCAGAGATATTTTAATCTTCCTTTGATAATTGCGCTACTATGACTAGATCACGTTTGATGCATTTATGACAAAAATTAGTAGATTAAACGCAAAATAGTGATACTATTGAAATAATTCAATAATTTGATTATATTATTCATATCTAATTAAAATGACTTGTTTTTTGCAATTAATGCATAAAATTTATATCTTGTATAAAGATTCGCAGTTTATGACTGTCCTTAATTTTTTTTAATACATAACGTGATTATATAATGTAACTAATGTAATTGTACAATGCCATAGCAACGAGACATTTCGGGAAGTTATTTTGAACAAACGTTGTGAGACATTGAGATTGATTTTCAATTTAACAATTATCCTGTAGTGTTCTGATCTAGAAATAAACAGTTTAGGATGAAATATAGAACACCCAAGAGTTACATTAAAGTTGCTACTGAAATTATGCAATCTATGAATAATACAAAAGTACACAATCAGAACATAACTCTTCCAAATTACCTTACCGTAGCACAGTTGTCAAATAAGAAGTGTCGTAGCACAACGTTTGACATTCCCAACGAAGATTGGAAGAATCGTTCCGGAAGACTAATGGGAATTCATTATTACAAAGCTTGGACATACGCGATTCAATTCTCCCATTACGATTGAATAATACAGAGGCGGAAAGAAGTTTCGGTACCGATAAATCTGATCGGCGATACGCGTCCCCCGCGAATCGGATAATGGATCGGATACAATCGGCTCCGAAAGATACATCGGTTCGGTATTCGCGACGCCGATTGTTGGCGGCGGCTGTCGTCGTCCGCGACGAGGAAAAGGGAGCACGGTCGCAAGAAGTTATGGCGTCCAGACGGCGAGGGGTGTTTCCGGCAGCGGGGAGCGCTGGCAGCGCGAGATTTTTCGGAAATTGACCGTAAACGACCGGGTCAATTTACGCTCGCCGGCGAAAGTGACGGCTGGGTTCTCCTGAATCGATGCGAGACGTCCGCCGCCCACGGAGGGTGGCAGAAAAATGGGAATTTAAACGACCTCCGCCACGCGAAGCTTTCTAGAATCTTAATTGGAGTAGAAGACAAAGGCGAGCGGGGGTTGCGAAAGGGAAAATTACGCTCGACGTTCGGGAGCGTCTGGAAAAACAGCCGGAGTCCCTCGTAACGAACGGCTCTCGAAGACAAACGGAGGCGACGCGATTCCGCGGGTTAATTTACATCCGTAATGGCGACTTCCGAGATCGCGGACCGTGATTCGCGATTCATTGGACCGCTGTAAACTCGTCGGCGGCAACGTTTCGACGACCGGTCCGACCGCGTCCATTTTCGAGGAGTTAATATTCAAAATGAACATTACAGCGAGGGGCCAGGGCTACCGTTAATCTTCGATGGCATGTGGGACCACTCACGGCGCGCCGCAACTCGCTTTATCGTGCTCGCGTTAATTATGCAAATGAATAATTAGCATTTCGATTATTTCGAACGACGCCTCCTACTCCGGACCAGCCGAAAATTTATCGGCCCCCCTCTCCGCGCGCGAATCCGTCTATGGTCCCTCTTTCTCCGGTCGCCGGATGTTTCTTCGGCTTTGACGCGGCGGCCTCGTGAAGCTGTCGTCAGGGCTATTAATATTAAACTAGACGATAAGTTACGACGCGTGCCGGTTTCGGACCGGTCGATTCGTCGGCGAGCGAGCCTCCTCGTAAAACACGCGAGAGATTTCATAATGAAGACGCCGGGAGGCGGAGCGCGATGTCGCGAATACGAGGGACGTCGAACCACGAGAAGAGAAACTCTGGCCGACGCGACGGGACTGGTTCGACGGCCAGAACGATTCGCTGGAAAAGAAGCGCGCTACAAGGGTACCGACGGATCGAGTGCCTACGAATATTAATCGAGCCGAATTTACTACGAGAGCTCGATTCCACGAATCCTCGACGATTGATCAATGCGAGAGGCGAATCGACTCGACTGCAGAAATAAACTGTTAGTCTTATGAATATATTCATACCCGGTTCATCAATATTCAAAACCTACTTTCCCGGCTGCGCTTAAATTCACTGAAATCGGATGTGCCAGGATCGCGGCCGACGGGGACCAACCGATTCTCGGTTTCTCATCGTAAAAGTTTACGACCGCCCGATTTCCGTCGGAAGACTGGGAAAATGGGACGCTTCGATCGAAGGACCTCGATGACCTGTCAGTCGCGCGAATTTCGAAGAGCACCGATTTTCTCGGGTCCGAACCGTGGAAGAAGAGCAACCTGCTCGACAAACAAATGTCCTAAACTGACCGATCGCGATCGTCTACCGGCTGCGCCGGTTCGACATGTTCTCGCGAATTCGATGTCCGCTTGGACCGATTCCAATTCCGTTTCTGCCCCTTTCTCTTTCGCCTATCATTGCCTGTTGCATCATTTCGAGGCGGTCACGGGCTCCCGAACGTGAGATGTATCCCGAGGGTCCGCGAAAGAACCGCTTTGCGAACCAGTACACGTCTCGATTCGGAGGATCTACGGTGGCCCAGGCAAATAGATCACTCCGCTAATGGACGGCCTGCCTCTCTCCCCCGATATTCCGGGAGCCCACCACGACCAGCGCCCCGGGCAGGAAATTAGCAAGTCTTAAGAGAGAGATCCCCCGCGAGTTAATCGTCGGGCCGATTTCTGCGGCGTCGCTTTCGGACAATTTGCCACGGCGAAATTTCATTTGTCCCGCTCCCTTTCGCGTGGCACGGCTCGCTGGCCATCTTCTTGCGACCCCAACGAGAGGGTCTCTTCTCGCTAATCCACCTTCTTCGCTCTTCATCTTCACCGACCTCCTTCGATCTCCCGCCCCGCACGATTCCGCCGCGGCTTAGCGGATTAATCGATGTTATCCCTACTGTTCCGGAGCCGAAAACCGTGGAAACGTCGGTCGGCTCGAGTCCCGGGCCCCATTCATGTCGAACGGAGAACGAAATCAGATTCCAGCTCGACGGCCGTCGGCTCGCGAACAATAAGTCGGATTAAGGGAGGCCTGCCCCGAACGAAGCGACACGCGGCTCAACCGATCGATGATGCAGTCATCGATCGAGGTTGCGTCCGAGGCTTCACGGCTGATCTTATTTCCCGGGATCGCTGGACTTTTGGAGCACAAGGGGCCCGCGACCCTTTCTCTAACCTAGCCGATTTCAAAGTCTCGCGAGGAGCCATTTCAGAATTGTGCGAGGTGCATGTTATCTAGGAACGCTCCCATGCCTTATAGAAACTTGTTAAAAATTTCTAGCTACGTCAAAGGAGAATACCGGCTAATTTTTCAACGATTCATGTCACGACACAGGCATCACCAATTTCCCAAACCGCAGCGTCGAGTCACTTGATTCACGTGGCGAGTTCACGTGACTCAGAGCGCGGCGGCCGAAAGTGTAAAATCTGCAGAATGCTCACCTCAGATACCGCACTGCGAACCCGCGTACGTCGATCAGGAACGGAACGAGCACACACCGAACAGCACGTAAAAAATCATCGATCACAGACCGGCTCCTGGATGTTCCCGCCTTTTCCGGGGATCTCGTATAAAACGGCGCACTGGATCACCTCTGGGCCGCACGTGTGACATGTACAAAACGCACTGTGTCCTATCAACTGATACTATCTTTCAACGGAAAAAAGAAACGAAGCCCACCGGAACTGTGGAAAGAAAAAGGAAAGGGGGCAACGGTCACACGCGGTTTGTCCGCAGTCACTGCGCGGTTGTCGGTCACTGATTATCTTTGCAGTTTAGATGCGTTTCGCGCGGACGGGTCCGTTCGGAGCAGGACCCCCATTGAGTGCGAGACACGTTCCGCGAGGCGAACGATCAACCAAAAACAACGTACCAACCTACACCGTACCGTCACGGCGCCACGGCACTAACTGACAGGCTGACGAGAACCTCCAGTTGCTCGTTGGTGGGAAGCCGGCGGGGCGAGGAGCGCGACGACCATAACACCGTCCCTGTTCCACCGCATGCAGGCTCGGCTCGCTCTTGTTCAGCCTCTTCCTGTCTCTCTTCCTCGCGTTCTATTGCCACCTAGTGGCGGTCTCGCAAACTCGTTCTCCGGTACGGGCCTCCACCTCCCTTTCGGCGAATGGGTCGGTGGGGGTGAAACGAGCACGTGGACCCGCTAAAGAGGGAGGTCCGAACCGGTCAGCGGTGGGGGGAACAGGCAACCCCGGCTTGCTTTGGGGGTGAGGTTGCAAAATATGTTGTAGAAATGGGGTGGCCGATGAATGCGGTCGCCCGTAGACTAGGGATTTTATTGATCTTTTTTCCAACCCCACGCGAACGGGGGTTGGGGGAGGGCCGTGTGCACTCGCGCACGCTTAATTAAGCGGCCGGACTTACGTCGCGTGTATATGTGCCGCCGTGCCGTGCCTTCGTGCCTCCACGGACTCGCGCTGCCTAGCTGTTTCGACGATCGGCTGGAATCCCGATCGATCGATCGATTTGCGGTAAGTTCGACCCATTGAAATTAAACGAACTGGGGCCGGCTCTGGCCACTATCAATGTCTCGATTGAATTTCTTTGGGTCGCGCCTGACGCGAGACTATGGTCCCTTCGACGTACGATCCTATTTTTTTACTGGTACCAATTTTGTATTAGATTTCTCTTGTTTCTGCAGTTCAAGAATTTCTGCAATTTGCAAGGTAGATTTGGTTTCTTAATTGGGTCTCCTTGGGGTTACCCAATCATGTATGTGCAGCAGGGTGGACCTTATTTTTCGATCATCGAATTTTTGTCAAGACGCCCCTCCCCCAAAATTATGCCATTAGATGAAAAAATTACATCAATTTCAGATCAGTTTCAGATTTTGCATAGGTTATTTTTTCGTCTAATAACATAATTCTGGGGGGCGTCTCGAAGAAAATCTTGTAAACAAATTTTTACCATGTATAACTAAGGTGCACGTTAATGTGGAGCCGTTTAAGGCAAATGTGGTAGCAGTCAATTTTTTGCTAGGAAGATTAAAAACCATTGTTTGCAAACTTAACCTTCATTTTGTTTCGTGCTGAAGTTATACAGATATATTTCCATTGGTTTCTTCGTGAATAATACGACGAATTAGAATCATCCACTCGAATAGCGTAGGAAACTAGTCCTGAAGTCCGTTCTTCAGTATTCACAAACTAACTTTCTTGACTAACATTATCTTTGCTTTCAATAGCTCATATCCTGGCAAAAGCTACACATTGCGTTATAAATTCAAGAAGACACTGCAACTACATTGGTAGGCAATTGTTCTGCGAAACATTGACCTTCCGCTACACGTTATATAAAAACTAAGTTATTGTTCTTCGGACCATTTAACTTTACTTTTAAAAGCGATCAATTGTTAGTGCACTGTATTTCTTCTTTTTAATCAATGTGGTATCACGATCTTCTCCAACTATGCAAGCAGAAAACAAACTTTTGAGAGTTTCTTACAAGTTGCACGTAATCATTAATTTTCCTATAGTCACGGTTAGGGTACACTTTCCATCGGAATATATGCTTGAATGTATTGTTCTACGATTCATCCTGAAACCATCTTTGTAACTTCACTAAATATTGGACAAGAATCTGCGACAGATGATGGCAGAGTTTGATATAGATATCAATACAGTGGACGAAAGTGTAGGGATACTAATATTCTTTAGTAAAAAAAGCTAAGTATTCTTATAATAATATTAAAAGTGGGTTGTATATATAAGGAACTAATAAGAAATAAAAGAACAACTTAACAAACAAAAAATTCCTTTATTTTTTTGTAAACGGTATCAAATAATAAAACAGCGAAATTTGTATAAGGACAGTCAACTAAAATGTTTCGAAAAGCAAAAAATGTTGTAATATTAATATTTAATATTTCCACCTTTATGGCTAATTACTGCAAATATTTTATTCTTTATGTAGCAAACCAACTTCTGCGATGTCGCAGTATCAATTTTATTCCATTCTCGCCTTATAGCGTTTTCTAGTTCTTTTGACTGTGTTGTTTATTATTTTTATGAACAGCTCTCGACAAGATTCACCATAAATTCTCTATGGGCGCTGTCCCGCGAACGTGCTACCCATGTCACAAATGGCAAACCTTTTTGTGGTAACCACTCGTTTGTTTTTTTTCCATTGTGCACTTTGCATTTTTTTTACATGCTAGTGTTTTTGTAGAGTAACTTAACGCAGCCCATATCATCAAGCTTCCTCCCCCGAAAGTTCTTTTCACGGTTACCGATTTTTCTGTGCGTAGACCCTGCCAATAATATTTAACCCCTTGCTAGATCCGTAAATTTAAGAAGTTATATTATCCTAACGTGAAAGAAGTCGATTCTAATAGGAAATGATTAAAACATTATTCGTGTCCCTATACAAATTTCGTCCATTGTAGTTACAAATTTCTTTATCCTTCTAGCAAATTATAAACTACTAAAAAATTCTGGTTGGTGGAACCGTAAAAGAAATCGTAGTGTAAGGGGTTAACACATTGAATGCCACGGGGGTCATCGGTGACCGCCACTCAACTTAGCAGTGACGCCATGGGGGCCACCGGTGACCGGCGCGCTCAGATTGATAGAAATATATATGATTTAAACAAATGAAAATACCTATAATTTTTTATTATTATCATTGTTGATGTCACCGGTGACCCCCGTCGCAATTAACATGTCAAGCATTGTTATACACTGTAACTTCTCCATTACAGATAATATTTCAACATTGTATGTATCGCACAATAGAAAATTCATCATGGCGCCACTGACAATCCCTGTAAAATCGGCGTGGCATTCAACGTGTTAAATTAGTAACAGGCGCAGAATTAATTTCTATATTGATTTCCAGGAAAAAGCATAGTTCTTCGGGGGAAACAGTAACGAGAATGTATCGATCGTCGAGCAGGCGTTAGCGGGTGGATGTAAATCATAAATAAAACAGAAAGTAACCGGGCTATATTAATCATACATCCATAGGGAGAGGTCGATCCTTAATCCCGAGCTGATCAATTCCCGGGCCTTCACGAGGATTTATCGTTGTCGTAGCCCTAAAGGCCCATAAAATCGCGCGAATTGTAAGATATTGTGTCTTGTCAGTTTCGGGCTTCGACTCGTTCGATCGCGGTGGGGGCAGCGCGAGGCGTCGAGATTCGGATTAATGTTTACGGCGCCCCAGAGTACACCGTGGAATCCTCGGCCCGGGCGGAGAGTGTATAACAACCTGACAAGTATTAAGAATCGATACCGCGGCCCGCGTTTTATGACTTATCGCTGCGGCGCTAACGTTTCGTGAGAAGCCGCCTTTCGGCGTCGTCGCCGATGCTCGGCTCGAACGTCCGATAATTAACTGGAGGTGAGGGTTAGTCGAAGACGATTTCACGGTAGAGCAAGAATCGGGCGGATGTTGAAACTTCGAGCCCGATCGGCGAATCCATTTCCGCGTCAATCACGGAATAAACACGATTAATCGTTTCGGACAACTTTGTCCCCCGAAGTTCTCGATGCCGCGCAGGGACGCGGCTCCGGCATCGGCATCGGCTTCGGCGCGACGAGACGCGACGAGCCTTAAAGTGGATTTACTCGATCCGAATGTATTACCGGCTGGGGGTCGAGAAGCAGCTACTCCGCTCAAAGAGTTCGCCGACTGAAAGCGTGCGCTAATTAGCGATTCGATCACGAAGCATCCGAAGCCGGGAGACAACGTCGCCGCCTTCGCTGGTTTCTCTTTGATCCCTCTTCATCTCCGTTTCATTCTCTCGCCCTCTTTGCTATCCTTTCGCAACGATTCCCGTTCACGCGGCTACGCGCGGAGAGACGCATGCACGAGGCTGTGACAGAAGGTGCAAGGTGCACGCGTGATCGTAACAGAGGTTCAAAGGAGAAATTAGCAAAGCCGAGGTGGCGTGGCGCTTTTGAAGCTCGCAATTTCCCTACTGAAAACGTCCTGAGAACCCTACACCGATATAGGCTGCGACCGTGGACAACGGGATAGAGAAGAGTTTCGCCCCCGTACTTCTTTTTCTCCTTCTCTTTTGCATCGGGAAACGTACCCTATGGATAGGTATCGCTGACAAGCGTATCGCGATAAAAAAGGATTCGACGAGGAAAAGGGATTCCGGTCCGCGGGTACAAATTAACCGGTGATTGCGAGACCCTTTACGACGCCACCGACGAAGAAGAGGATCAGAGATTCCCCTCTGTGGTCCAACAATTTCTCTCTCTTTCTCTCCCTCTCTCTTCTCTATCTCTCCTCGCTCCTCTTCCCTCCTCGCCGGATCCCGACCCCGGCCAATCCTGGCGCAAACCGGGGGAGAAGGACATGCGCCCGCAGACAAGAGATCTAATATACCCGACGGTTACATTAGCCGGATTTAATTTAAGCCTCGACCCCACCGCGCCTAGCGTGAAGCTTAGCATTCGACCTACCGCGGGCGAGAATACTCGCTGAAATCGAGAGAAAGGAAGAGCGGAAGGTGAAACAGCGGGCGTCGACAGACGGTGGCGTGCCGGTAGCGAGACGCTGCCAGTTTATTGTAATTGCACTGTCGCGCGAGAGTACCCCGCTCCCACGGACACAGAGAGTCCCGGTAGTCGCGCTAATGCCCGACCGTTTCGCAACTTACCCGGAACGGCAGGACAGCTTCATTAACGGCAAAAAATCACCGTGACGAGCGGCACTCCTTTCTTCTTCCGCCGTGCCGCGCCGACCCGACTGCTTCACCTGGCTCGTGCGTTTAGGTCAATGACGCGGGAGTTGGCCCCGCATTGTATTATCTTTGGGCCGTTTGCTCCGCGGCTGCGTTAACTGATGTTCTCCACCCTGCCGGAACGAAAGAAGGCTCCCGGTACTCCATCTCGGTTGCTTCGTTTAAATGTTTTCAAAATTGCTTGCCGCCGCGGACTGAATTCCCTGGGAAATGGTGTACGAGGGTCGGTAGACAAGCAAGTTACCCCTTCCAGTGTATATAATACGAATTAGAATGAGAATTGTGTTTTCCAAGATGTAGTTACAAACGCGGAGAATTCATTTAGAAATTGTGTCTCGAAAGAATTCTAGTCTGACATTCTGACACTGTTTCAAATGTACTCATTTCTGTACGTTTTAGAGTACTAAATTGTGCTTCTGCTCTTATGCGTTTATGATGAAATTGATTAGGTACGTTTTAAAACGGTAAATAGATTAAATGAATTTAGGAATATCATTGTATTGGGTTGTCCGGAAAGTTCGTGCCGATTTTCGGTAGGTAGCGCGAGAGACCTGACTGAATATTACAATTATTGAAAACAAATGACATGTGTACATATTCTAAAAGAGATAGCTTCAGTCATATTTGGGAAAAAGTTTGGTTACGATTCGTTAATTTTTATCAATTTTGTGCGCCTTAGAATATGGTGGCAAATAAAGTGTATTATAGGCATTTTAAAGCTGGAAATTTCGAGCTGGAAGATCAAGAACGCCCAGGTAGGCCGTCCGACATTAAACCCACGCTCGACATTACGTCAATTAGCAGGAATGCTAAATCAATCAAAATCAACCAGCAGAATGGTACCTATATAATTTAATAAATGTATATCAATATTTAAATGAGCTGCGTTTTAATTGTCCTAAAATATCGGCACGAATTTTCCGGACAACCCAATACATGTCTATTAACCAGTTAGCTGTGGCGCCTCCATATGCGCCGCGAGAATCAAGCAATTGCGAGTATACTCGTCAAACAGAGTAAGTGTCGCTGTTAAAATATTGGATCAACAAGGTGGTTTTATTTTATAAAATTAACAATTACATTACTAATATTTACTTATTCACTTAATACTAACATATACTACATACATAGTAAACGAAAAACACAGGAGAAAACTTTGCAATCCCTTGCTTTTACATCTAAAAAAAACGTTAAAGCCAGTGCATACGGAGACGCATGAGTTTACCTCAAATTATTCATATTTTTTATTTATTTGGTTTTGTTTTCACTAAAATTACAATTTAAATAGCCAGTAGTCATTACTGTTTACGCACGACGAGTATACTCAGACTGGTTAAAACAGATGGTTACACAGCTAACTGGTTAAACAGATGAAACGTTCAATTGATTTAAAAAAATCGATACGCTACTCGTAGTCTATGAGGCGTTAACGTTCGTCTTATAATTTTAAAGTTTGCTTTCGAAATTGAAGAACCGCACTTGCTACAAAATATGCAAGATATCTAACGTGCTTCTCGAGTATAGCTCTGTTTCAAAGGTTCCGGAAAAAATGTTAAACAGCGAGATAGGCGACTCAAGAATAGAAGTATTATGGTTGTCAAATATTGGAGTTGCGGCCCTCCTTTTACAAAGTTCACGGTCACTGTTGACTTTTTAAATGGTATAGTCTCAGTAATATCTTCTGCTTACCGAGCTAGTCAGGTATCTTTGCTAGGCTATCGATAACCCCCACCCCTTCCCCGCGACGCTACTCAAAGGACACGTTCGAGTGTACCCGTTAGACCCATAGAGTGATCCTAGAACGAGTACTTGTGGGCTTGTGGGCCAGTGACCCTAGAAAACAATCTAGACGCATCTAGTATCCCTGGAAAGGATGCGGGGACACTGGTCCTCGAAAGACAACCCGAAATCATCAAAGTGGTCGTCGAAGACCATCACAAGTGTTTTCGGTAGGCTCTTGAAGGACCACCAAAGTTCCTTTAGTAAACAGTTTTGGGTTATTAATGGCGGGAACGCAACAGTAAACAAACTTTGATCTGAATATGGTCGTCCTTTGATTAATTGAACATTGATGATTGAAAACTTGAAAAATCCCTGAAGAAAAAGGTTATGATTAGACCGAGGATTTCATGCATTAATGATAAAAGCGAGTAGGTGAAATTGTAAACAGTAAATGCAAAATTTAACAACGCTGTTACAATATTTTATTAAACTTATTAAAAATGTTAAGAATGAAAATAAATTACCATTTAACTTTTGTTTGTTACAATCGAGGTAGACAATTTTTATTATGCATAAAGAACGTAGTCTAGTTATAATAAATATTTTGTTAATTGTTTCCATTTTTCTTTTCGTTATGTGAAAATGTGATAAAGATCTCTTCATCGTTATTACTGAATCATTATTTTCTCTATAAACTTTGTTCGTATAAAATGACATTTAGTGGCATTTTAATCAACAAATATGAAGTTTATTTATTTGAAACAACACTCGGTACCATATTGATCATCAAATACCGAGTTCATTTGTGTAAAATTACTTCGACTACCATTTTTGCCATCACATACTATTAATCACTATTAATCAACTATTAATCACCGAACTAGCAGTTTATTTATATTATTATTATATTGTTATAAAAATTGTCCAAATACTGACGAACAGTGGCATGCAGGACTTTGTATGCACACAGAAGAGCGCAGAGTAACTAGGTACCGAATAAACAAATTTCATCCAACCGGAAGCGCGTCGGCCGCATCAAACATTCTCCGGCAAACTCGCCCAGAAAAAAGACCACCATAATACTGTCATCAGGCCTGACGTATAACATCAACAACGGTCGGAGAGTTTTCCAATTCAATGTTTCTTAGTTCCTCATTTCCGTCTGGTGCTCCGCGAGGCAGCGACAAATAGGACGGGCCGGGAAGAGGGCTAAGCTCATTCTTATTTATGAAAGACGGAGACGACGTCGACGAAGAAGAAGAAGCACCGTCGGAGTCCGTCCGTCGGCCAGGCAAATATATCGTGTTCGCGTCGGCGTGCACACAGTGCACATACGCTGCGCGTCTAGCGTAGGAATAAGGAGCGCAAAGTGTTCTCGCTGGAAACTTTTGCAGCCTGTAGGTGGAAAAGTTTTCGGGGCGGTCGCTCGGTTCCGAGATCGCGCGTTTCATTGTTACTTTTGTGCGTTTCGGAGAGAGCAGAAGACGATATGGCAGAGAACGGCGCGGCGACGGCGACGGCGTCGCTCGGGGATGTATGGCGCAAATAAAACTAGCCCTGTCGGTCGAACTTGCCACGGCGACCGTTTTTACTGGTTTATGACACCAATAAATCTTTGCTACCGCGGGAGCATCGGCTATCGCCGGCAAGGAGCAGCGCGGCGGCCAGGGCATTGACAAGGTCAGTGTGTCGATGGTGCAGAAGACACGGATTTCAGTTATCCGACGCTGTCCTTTCGAACAGAGTCCTAACTTGCTTGCGAACCTCTTCTCCTCTCGACCGAAAACCCGGCCACCTTTTATGGCTTCCATCCCCACAGCCGCACAATGTCCGATCTGATTAGCTCAGAAAAAATCAACCCTTATTAAGACGTCCACTCGTTAGACCCGCGCCGTGTCTCCGAGGTAATTTATGACCGCAGTAAATCCTCGCCGCTACCGTGGAAGGACGTTTACAAGTGGTGGAACAACTGGCTCGGTCGCAGGAGGTCACTGTGCCAATGGGATAAGCCCCCTGTCCTCCGTGGTCCCTTCAAAGGGCAGACTCCTTTGACTTCGCGGCACAAAAGAAAACTCGGCCAGAAGGATGCACCGCGCAGCTTTTCCTACCTCATAGAAACCGCGCCTCCAGCATTTATTCCAGTGTTTTACAACGTTCTTAAATCTTATGTGGCCGTAGCTTCGAATCCTTTTTCTTGGCCACTTTCGAATCCTTTTAAGAGGACTCGCGGCCGGGGGTCACGTTCAGGTGGTAAACAACGTGGGAACGAAACCGAACATGGTATTTGTGCGTTTTGCCGCTTTCGTAACAGAGGCTATGACGTTATCGCGCGAGGAACAAGTCTCGTAACGAGCGAACGGCTTCAAAGGGATTTTCTGGTGCTGCGACACATAGTTTAGATTACTCATATGTTTTTCTGTAAATCGAAATTGTTATTTACTAACTCATATGACCTCAACACGTTATACAATTATACTATATACTATACTATAAATA
>CM052161.1:14636462-14650626 GCA_028455555.1 Augochlorella aurata | reverse complement strand
TATCTTGATGAAGAAATTTATAAGAAAACATATAAACCAAAAATTATTGTCCACATAAATCTAATCATTCGTATTTAAAAATTTCCAAATAATGCAGTTGCTTTAAAGCAGCTGTTCTAGATAGTCACTAGACTGCGAATCGTTATACAAAATAAATACTTCCTGGATAAATTCTAAGAAACAGATGTTACGTAAGAATGCATTTCTCAAGGTAAGAATATTTTTAAATTCCTGTTGTGTCTGCATCGCCCGGTATTTACTTCAATTTTCTTCAAAAATCTTCTTCATAAATGAGCAGATAGAATGCAGAACGTTAAAAGCATAATGCTATTGTACCATACTCACTTCATAAAAATTACCCAGAAAAAGAAACAAATGTAGTATCTTTATCGTAAAATTAACGCATACTTTTTATATTTTACATAAAAATCTATATATTATAAATGCATAAAAGTTCGCAGTTTAGTAATCATCGTTTCCGGTAGCAGTCAATTCCCACTCTGTTGACCGTGGACTCCAAAGCCTGAATACTTTAACCTCGACGGTGATCACGTATCAGTTAGCTTAACGGAGTGGTCGGGCCTAACAATCAACGCGAGGAAAAGCAACGAATGTTCTGGCTGTTGCGACCGAAAGAAATGGCCGGTAGTCTGTGTGCAGTAAATCAAGTTTCCTTCGGTAGCAAGGAAAGACTGGTGGAAGTGTCCGGTCGTGTTTGGCTAAAGCGCGGCGGGGCGCCGAGCCAGGGTGAAAAGCGGCGCGAACATAGGGGTAAGAAGGGGCGGGCCTCGTTAGCCGTTGACAGGAAGGCGAGTATAGCTCATCGCCTCGAAAGGTCTTCCGGTACTGTGAAAACCACCGGCGCAAACACGTTCTGAATGCGGTCTCGGACCGTTCAGTCGGTGGGCGTTCGTCGTTCAACCGACAAAATGGGTGAAACATCGACCGATCGGTCCGGCTGCTAGATGTCCACGTGGCACAGTACCTAGCTTCGGGACTGCGGTTGCTCAAGGAACAAAAATGGAACATCTTCGCGGTCCTCCATCAAGGCTGGCCGATTCAGTCAGGAAACTGGAAGTAGCACGACTTATTAGTAGATTTTGTGACACAACCTGCCGAGCATAAAATAGGACTGACTTGTGCTGCTTTATATGAACGGCAAGACTGAATTTATTTAGATTTTCTCCTCTTTTTTCTATAATACCTGTTTCAATTAAGAAATACAATTATTTTTCGTTGGAGTGTATTTATAATTATAGTTATAATGATAGATGTAGCTAAAAAGAATTTTTTAAATCAATGTTAATTTTTTCTTTCCGTATCTTTCAAAAATACATATCCATTTTCAAATAAATATTTTCTTTGTATTCACGAGTTGTTGCATTTGTTGTAGAAAAATATATTTTCCAAATTATAGACAGTTAGTATAATAGACATGTAATTTATTTCATAAAATGCGTTTAACCAAGGATAATGTATTAGATAAATAAATATTGCATTTGATAGCGGCGTTTGAATAAGACGGATGGTATATATTATACAGGGTGGTTGGTAACTGGAGGTACAAGCGGAAAGGGGGTGATTCTACGCGAAAAAAGAAGTCGAAAATATAGAATACAAATTTTTCGTTTGTGGCTTTATTTTCGAGAAAATATAAGAGCTAAAAATCATTCGGCCTGTTCCATGGTAAAAACGCGCAATATCTTGCTCGCAGATTTAAATATTTGACGGAACGAGTCGCCGATACGTTTATACTTATACTGATACGCGGGATCTTTAGATCGCGGAACGATAGAAAATTCACGGACAAAACGTACGGGCAAGCATATATCGTCGGAAACGATAAAGCATCGAGTGCATAATGCCTGCTGTAGAAACTGATTTTCAATCCGAGAACGAATATCGAAGATACCATCGATGGCAACAGAGCCGTGTCCTCTCTTTATGGGGCATCCCCAAAGAAAATGGGAAAGGAAGACGGAATAAGAGGCTGATATCTCTGGACTTTGGTGTCTGGTACTTTGCCAGGCCTTATTTCCCGGCCGATCCAGCAGGAGTGGCGGAAGTCCAGTCTGGTAAGCCGGGGGCGGGGGCGCGGAAGGCCGTGGGAGGGTGGAAAATCTATTCCATGAACGTTTGTCATGTCTGTTATTTTACCGGGTGGCGCTGGCTCCTTTTTCACCCGTAGCCACGCAATAGTTTCTGGTTACCTCGGTTCTCACGGATCCAGCCGACAACCGAGGGAAAAGGCGAACGTCAACACGACCAAGTATCAAGAGTTACGAAAAAAGATAAAACAAGGAAAACGAAAAAAGAATAGGAAGGGAAAGTCGTCCTGTTCGGCGAACGTTCGACTTTGGACGAGGGAAAAGTTTTTAAGAAAACGAACGTAGCTAAGTAGTCGTGACGTAATTGTCTGCGGGGAATTTTCGTCTCGTTCAGCGGACTGTTTAAGTTGCGGTTCTCCTTGATGAACGTTGGTTCAATTACGACGTCTAATTATTAAATTGGACTGTGAAAATAAGGCGATCCGAGGGAAGTACCGCTACCATGCCCGGGATCCTACCGGGATACGAAAGGAAACTTTTTTTCCCTCCGGTTCTCATTCAATTTCTTCGGAAATTTCCATGGAAATCAAATATTTCTTCATGAATCTCGGATAACCTCTCGGCCATCTCGCCGCGACGAGGCGAAGCAAGGCACGACGCGGTTCGTAAATTAAAATAGGTCCGCTTAAACGGGGCGAATATTTTGCGCTTCGAAGCGGCGGGAATTCCATTTTCAACGGATAAAGGAGAACGACGGAAAACCGGCGCACTGGCCCGGTGTAAAACGCCGGGGGAGGAGGTCTGTGGTTCGGCGGAGGAAGCTTGCTCGATTTCTTGTCTTCGTTTTCCGGCACGGTGACCGGAAAGGGGCAGGTCGCCCAGTCGGCTCGTACAGCCGCACAAATGAAGCGCGATTCTTCACGCAAGAAACGTGCGTTGAATTAGTGCGTTTCGGCGTCTGCATCGTAAATACGTCTTTTGAGACCCTGTCCGCTAATAAATATATCTCGTCTAAAAATGAATGCTGTCGGGAAAGCTCCTCAGAATAAAACTCGTAAGTCATATCGTCAAACATTGAGGAACAATATGTTACGTGTAGCGTAAAGAAAATAGCATATAACAAAATTAGAGAAAGTGTGAATCGTAGAAGGCTTAAAAACATTGTTTCAAATACCTTTCTTGATAAAATTCGGATTTTAAGGTGTGTCAATAAAATATTCACTTCTGTGGCGTTTTACACTTTTTAGTTTAAACTCAAACTACATCTTGCTTATCATTATGCATAACTGAATGTCGGCAAAATATGGGATCATTATTATTTGCATCTAATTGAAATGATCAAAAGGAAAAATACAATATTACTCAATTTTACAGTTTCTTGTTGTTGAGGCAGACAATTTTAGACACAAAATGAAACAAGGAATTACAATAGAAATGATTCGTTTTGCCCGAAAGCGGTATGTCCGATTGCATGAGATATTTGCAGTTTTATATTTCAACGTCGCCAAAATTCTACTAAATTCCAAAATTCTCGTTCAAAATTCTACATCAGCGAAGTTACTTTTTATTCGAATTTCTACAAAAATTTCAATTGCATGTCCTAAGGAATTATATAAATAGAAAATTCTATAACATTTACTATTATAAATAGTATATCACTAGTGAAAGGTTGACAGAATTCTAAAATTCCCGACAATGAATCTTGAAGAACAATACTTTCATTTTTAATCCAATTTCTCCGTACTTCAAGAACAAATCTAAACGGAGAACGCGTTAAGATGAGAAACGAATGGACTAATTATTCTTGTAATTCGTTAAAAAGCTACTGCTTATTAGTTAGTCGGCGAAAATTGCTGTAGGGCAAAAGGGTGGCGGGTATCTCGCGTCCGCAAACGAGAACACGGGGGGCAGAGTTGTACGCGGTGTAAACGACGCCCGGCGGTCCTTCGGAACGATCCCGCCGCTACGCCTTGTCCCAAATTAGTTGCAGACGTTTCATTTATAATGCGGCCGCCATTATGCTGGTCGGAACACAATAGCATTGTGGCGTCGAGCTCTCTCGCCCTCGAAGCCGCGCTCGCACCCACGAACAACGATCCGAAATGGCTGGCCCTGCATGCCGGATCCTGCTCCGGGGATACCGTGTTCGTTTCCACAGGGGGATCGGTGTGTTCGTGAGCAGTACCAAGAGTACGTGTAACCCCGAATATTGGCCGTGAAAATTTCAACGTTTCGACCGCTTTTAATCCCACGCCCGCTGCGCCGCGGCGCGGTCCCCACCCGTTAATCGTCATGAGAAGCGATTTCGATGAATGAATCATCCGGCTCGACGTTGATGGCCGACTTTCCGGCTTACGGATTTTTCGGATCAACCGTGAAAGAGATATTAGTGCGATTAGGGGATAGAGGTATTTTTTTCATTATCACCGTTAATCCGACCGCACACGACTCAACGATCCAAGTATTGATTTCGTTGGGACCCTTTGATCGTGGTCATCGTATCCCGAATCCACAGATTTACCGGTGGATAGTTTAGTTTTTTATAGAATGATCCGACCAATTTTGGGGATAACAGTTTCGATCGTAAGCTACTGACTAACTAGTTTAATTAGTTCCATCGAGGTTGTCGTTTTCTATTATACAACTTCTGGCAGAAAGTTTCCGATTATACATACTTATACAAAACTTACAAAGGATATTCCTCTTTTAGAGTTATGAAACGTTCTTTTATGCAGGTAAGTCGAATGGAGAACGTAGGTGGGATCTAAATAAAGTAAATAAATATAAAATAACGCAATTTGTTATTAGAAAGAAACCACGGAGAAAACAAAATGTTATGTGGAAAAATGTTTCCGATCAGTAGAAATGTTGGAAAAAAGTTATCTTCCAAGATGACAACACTAGCTGTCGTCGCAGCAAATTAGTAAAAGGCTATTTAGAGCAAAATCATATTAGAACATTGAACTGTCCTGCAAATAGTCTCGATTTCAACCTAATCGAAAACATGTGGGCAAAATTAAAAAAATTGATTCACGAGAAAAAAACCAAGAACTAAAAAAGAACTTCGGCATACGATCAAATTGTCGTGGAAAGAAATTTCACCTATTGATTGTGAAAACCTAGTAAAGTCAATATTCCAACGCGGTGATGAAACAAAATGTTAATAACTCAATGATCGGAAACTTTTTCCAACATTTGTACCGATCGGAAACTTTTTCTCACATAACATTTCGTTTTCTCTGTGGTGTCTTTTTTATAATAACTGTGTTATTAAAGTATGTAAAGTATGTTTTATAACTCTAAAACGGGAATATTCTTTGTAAGTTTTGTATAAGTATATACGATCAGAAACATTTTTCCAGGGGTTGTATCATTTTTACAATCTATAGACTTGAGTGTATATGTCACTAAATTATAAAAGCTGCATCTGAATAATTCGATAGAAAACACGAAAAATTAGTCGTACTGGCATCACGATTCTGGTAATAAAATAAAATGTCGCTACTCCTAAGAACCTTTCAATTTTCGAACATATTTTGTAATTGTCAAATACAGTTGCTTACAAGGACATAAATATGCCGTGTAAAAAATAAATCGTATGGTTTAATAATCTGGATTTATCAACGTCAGAATCACGCAACGACGAGAAGTTACCAGCAGCGACGGGATTGCAGCCACACGTGGGATTACTACGAGTGGCAACAAGATATTCAGACAAACGCAACGTTTCGAGCGTTCTTCGCGGGAGTGGCTACTTCGAAAAGTCGTTTAAATTAAAAAACAGAATCGTCAATGGCTCGTATAACCGGGGCCACACCTGACGCACGATTTGCGTCGTTATTCCGCGCACTCGACGAGCAAGTGGTGAATTAAATGTGAAGTGTATCCTAATGAAAGGTCGTTTCGTACACCTCTTTCGTTGGAAATTAATGAGCGCGTCCATTGACGCGTTCCCATGATTTGTTAGTTGCACCGGCCTCACTGTAAATTTGCTCGCTCTAATGAAACTTTCTAGACGGGCATATCGCGACGATTACTTCGTAACTGCTTCGCCGCTGTCAGCTTTAATTAATTCCCATTTAATCGCGCGACTTTCGACGTCGGACTCGTTCCGCCGCGAACGCGAGCCAACGTTTCATTAAACACGGTAAATCGTTATTTTTCCGTGGCGCTCGCGACATTTCGCGCGGCCGCGACTGTTTTTGGAGAATTCGTTCCGCGGTCGCGACCAAATTATATCAATTACAATGGGCCGCAAACTGCAGACAAAGTAAACGCCTAAAAAGTTTCGCGAACCGCAACATTACGCCGCTACATCATCGGTCGCGGGGGCGTTCGCTTATCGCGCGGTCCGAAGTCCCGGGCAGAATGAAAAAAGGACCAGAAATCAACGCTCTTTTTTTTCGGCCAGGCAAACCGCGATATTTCATCAAATGTTTTACCGCTGCGCAAAAAGCGGGACCGCGACGCGTCGCCGGCGGCGTAACACCGACGAGAGAAAAAAAAATGAAATTTTATGTTATATTAACGCGGGAATGGCGTGCCCGTTATTTCCAAAACGCGGCGCGGACGTCGGCGCACGTTCGGAATTAAAAGCGCAGGAAATTATATACGAACCGCCGCGACTCACGGTCTGTTATTTTGGAGATCCGCCGGGATAAAAGTATTGCAGCCAATTTCTCGTCGTTTTCGCTGATCCTTTTAGCTTTGCCCCTGCTAAATACATAATTAAACTCGTGTTATCTACTTGGTGGCGTTCCGTTTTAAATGTTACGCACATTTGTAACAGTCAAGATACACTGTTGGGTGCACTATGCTAAGAAGCAGATTTTATTATCACACAGCATGTTTTGTAGTTATGTATTACAGATTGCATTCTGTTGGATATACAGTGATTCGCGATCAAAGTCAACCGCCGAGTATGTTTAGATTAACCCTTTAATATACAATCATGTCTGAGATGTGGTCATATTTAAAATCGGGCCTGAAATGATTACCACGGGTGAGACCCGTGGTAAAAAATCGGGCTAAATGTAAACAACACAAGTTAGACTCGTGTTAGACTAGGGAATACGTGTTTTGGTCTTTTTTGTTCTTCGTCATTTAACAATAATGGTGCATAACGAATCATAATATTGCATCGCGTGCGGAGAACTATAAGCGTATAAAGGTATAAATGATTATACTATTTTGATGAGAGACAGGAAAGAAAATTCCAAAACAAAATCAGCTCTTTTTAAAGCTACCACATACGACTAGGACAACTCCAATTTCGACTATTTGAAGGTTCTATAGTTATTGGTCGAAAGTATCAAAAATCGGGACAAAACTGTGATTTTTGCGTTCTTTAATAGTTTGTAACTTTTAACAACGTCGAACTTTCAGCACAAAACGCATTTTTTAAATTTTCATTATAGGTTCAGATAAAAAAGTTAATAAACGTGAGTTGTTTTATTTATTTTATCATTTGAAGTAATAGCAAAATTAAAAAAAAAACATTTTAATCGTTGTCTAATAGGCAACGACAATAAAATCATATAAAAATATTCAAGTTCTTCAGTTCAATTTTGAAAAAGTTACAGCGTTTTGAAAGTTATTTGAATACTCTATTCCGTCACTGTATTTACGTACCGTAAGTTAAATGTGATTGGCACAACTTCACTCGTTTCACGTAACCATAAAGTGGCTCGATGGGTGGACCAATCTTGTTGTTTGTGGCACACGTTATTTAACCTTTTAGGAACGACGCGCCACTATGGTGGCTTGCGCAGACGTCATATTGCGACGCGCCACACTCAATTGTATTATCAGTTATTAAAGTAAATAATTAAAGTTAAAGTACATGTATCATATCTTTAGGAAAAATTATAATGTAAATTATTACATTATAATATCATACTCTGCCGTATGAAGAAACAGTTGCGCGCAAAACTCAGCCGTACCCAAGTGGTTAAATGTGTTAGTTAAACAATAGAGCAATTTTTATTTAATTTGAGAATGGAAATGTTGCTGTCGATCTTTCGTCTCTTGTTACGCTGGAAATTGTGGTAAGGAATATGCAATGCTTCGTATAAGAAATGCAATGAAATCGAGCACAGTAACAGCAACATTTACGTACCGCAAGTTCTCTTCAGACTAATAAAATTATTTTAGTTCTAAAACCATTTTTGATAGATCGAAAACGAAAACAAACTGCGACAGCGGGATATAATTTAATCATTCATCGTTATAAATTGGGAAAAGTCAACGGAAAATAGCTGAATTGGTAAATAAAAATACAATTTATTACATTATAAAACGCTTGAAGGATGGTAATCGTGTTGCCAATAAGCGAGAGTTTAGTACTAAAAAGATTTCTATTACCAAACTAAAAATAATATACCGAAAATAGCATTTAGATAAAAACCATTACATAATGCTACTGTGACATTATTTAGGATTTAATAAGTAAAAGAATTTGTAGGTTTGTTTACGTATTTTACACGATTAGCTTACAGTATTAATAATTCAGTAACACCATATCAGCGACATCGGAGTACAAAGTGTTAACAGAATGACTCTCGTGTCTCAAAATCGCTGAAACAGCACACTTGTGCGTTGCCAAGGAATTCTATCCGCGAGCCCTGGTGCCAATCAAACCGGCTCGTACGCGAATCGAGCCGTGCGGCGCATATGCTCGCGCGCCTAGCCGATCGTTCGATTAATTAGATTCAACGATCCGCGCTCCGGCAACGTTAATGATTCTGAGAAACGCGGTCCCAGGCGGAGAAGGGTAGCCCCGTGGCCATGAATGTGAGCGCACACGTGTTGCCGAATTTTTTTGCAGAAATCTGTCACGAGCCGGATGAGATTTATCAACGCTGTTGCAAAGTTCGCGCATCACTGGTCGAACGACGTGGCCTGGGGGGAGGATGGGGGGTTGTTCCTCGAGTTTTTCGGTAACGTGGGTATTTTAATTGGCCCCCGGCTAAGGCTGTCGGAAGAGATTTCCCGGAACGACGTCGGCTCCGCGGTGAGAACCACGCTGCAGTCCGATGATTTACGCGTCGCCGTGGATCCGACCGGCGAAAAAACGTGTCGCTGAGGCATCCGGAAGTTCGGCCGCCCCTAAACGGTGGGGTGCGTCCAGGAATTCCTGAACGGTCCGCCGATACCGGCCGGTGACCACCGGTGACCGTTGGTGACCGTCGGTGACCGCCAGTGACCGTGATAAAATAAAGCGCCGCCCAGTATCTCGTCCTTGCGGGCGCGACGGAAAAAAGGGAAACGCTCGGAGCTTTTTTCGGGCCCTGGACACGTGCGGAATTTAAATCACCGGACTGCGATTCGTTTTATTAGAGGCGAGTATCGCGCGGTTTTTGCGACCCGTTGTCCGCGGTAATTTTGGGCAGGGACACGAGAATTTAGAAATGCCAAGCGATGACGACGCTACGGTCGTAGTGGCGGCAGCGAGCCGCTGACATAATGGGAGATAATTCGCTCATGATTTTCCACTTGTTTGTTTTAGAATGTAATAGTTCCTAGTTGCTCTATAATCTATACGCATCAGTTGCATATTAAATCGGGCTTTAACATTTCTCCTTTATAGAATATGTGTGAAGAATACTTAGTTCTAGTATACGTTCTAATTAAAGAGGTGAAAGGTCTAAATAAATGAAGCGTTCACATGGTACTGTTAAAGAAAACACTTGTACCAAACTGTCATACTCTCATGTCATGTTCTCACATTTTGAAGAATTTCTGACTGATTGTTACGAATGATTAGAAGCTATTATCTGTTTCAAATGTTGAGACATAGTCCTGCTCTTTGCAATTGCATCAATTCGTTATTAATCGTTAGTCTACGAAAATTTATGCAAAATAGAAACAGTCAATCGCAGGACACAGAAGTCAATTGCAATATTTTATCTCTCCTAACGAAATTTAAAAAATTAGAATTAATACTCTTTTATATTTCGTAATATAGACATAATACGTAACGCAAATATACAAAAAGGAACATATATATATATACACATATACATATATAAAATTGGCATGATTTACAATTACTTCTACCATATCTATCTCATCACCTTCGATCAAAAAATCATCGCAGACGAAATGATCCGTAAGAAAATTAGTCAACCGGCGATGATTCTATCTACCGTCAGAAAATCTGTGCCCGCCATCGCGCGTGAAAACGAGAAACAAGACGGAACGAAGACACCGGGAAAGACGGCGGGAAATAAATACGCGAGGAAGCATCGTGGGGGCAAGGAACGAGGTCGCCGACGAGAAAAACGAATGATCCTCGCGGATTTAGACACGCGATTCTTGCTTACCGAAGGATTTGCAAAGTCAGGCGGAAAGCGCGACAGCCGGGGAGGTAGGTGGCTCACTTTGAAAAAAGACACAGACCGGATAGGTGGATCGAGGGATAGAGGGCGGAGGCGAGAGTCGGAACGCAAAACGAGAGCCACGAGGACGAGGATCTACGAGCGCACCGGAAGGATGAGTGCGATTCGCGAGCGAGGAAGAGTGAGAAAGAGGCCGGGGCGAAGGGACGTTGGCTGGGAATGCGAACGGTAATCGTTGCGGTGAAGCGAGGAGGAACGGGTGGAACGTGAACCGGGTGCGAGAGAAGGGAGGCACAGATAATACAATAACACCTGCTGCCGCGGGAATAGAGGATATCATACGGCGGGGTCTGAGAAAATCATGGAACCTGCGAAAGGACTGACGAAAGGGAGCCTGGAACGAAGGGACGCGAAGGTAGACCGCGACTGACAGTGGTGGGGATGGAAATGGAATAAGTGGGGGGAATAGCGCACGCGACGAAGGGGACCGAGTGGAAGGCAAAGCGGGGAACAGCTTTTCCTCTAGAAAGAGGGGTGCGCCAAGGCGAGAATTACGAGGCTCAGGTGCACGCGGGAACATTATTAAAAAACAGGAAACCTCATCATTTTCAGCGGCTCTCGTAAAGATATTAAATGGAGACTTTATGTTGCCGGCGTTCGTCGCGTGCGCCGCTGCTCGCCCGCGCGTGTAGTTACTTACGCGTTCGTACACGCTCTACGCGTGGAGCGGCGTACAGTGGCGCATATTTGCCCCGAAAACGCAGAAGAAGATCATTTTATAAAAATATCCCCATGACGAAAAATTTGTGCACTAATAGTGAATTGAACGCATAGTTTATGACTACACAACTTCAAAATGACCTATCACCAAGTTACCCGGAACGATTCGTATCATTTGGAATTGTTTTATTTATTTTAATTAAGTGATGACTGACAGAATTTGATGTACTTAGTATGTACTTTAATAATGCCAGAGAGCATCATTTTATTACTCGCATTTCTTGAGATATTTAAATTCTTATTTATGTTATGATTAAACATTATTATTCTATTCTTATTCAATTCTATATTCAATTCCACTTCATTTTTTAATTATGAGCGCCGTGATGTGCAGTGTTTGTATTGGTCACATTTTAGAAGATACCTTTCGTTTAAAAAAAGAGCGGCTCCTATTAGGTGATATTGGAGTAGTTAGAGGCATTGTTGTAATTAGTAACATTTCTGTAGCGGTGCAGGGAGCTCCGTTCGAAATTGTTAAGCAGCGCTGGAAATAACTTCCTTCACTGTGCATTAGTTACTAATTGTTCATGAGTTTCAAATTGGTTTATCGAATTAGTTTATATATATATATTTTATAATTAATATCGTTTTCTGTATAAATGTTGTTAAGTCTTATGCTAAAGTACAAAAATGTTGGACATATATACAGTGGGGAGCAAAATTCAGTCAACACTCTTAAAATGGTATAACTTTTTAAAAACTGGTCTAACTGACTTGAATTTTTCTGTAAATCTCATAAATGCTAGTTCACTGTACAATGACTGAAATACTACTTTTTTAAATTTTACTTTTACTTGGAATAAAAAAATGTAAGTTTTTCTTTTAAAAAACTTTTTAAACCAGTTTTAAAAAAGTTGTACCATTCTAAACGTGTTGACCCAATTTTGCTTCTCGCTGTATATGTGATTACAATAAAAAAAATATTTTTTTACCGAATTTTCGGAATAAATGCCCCGCTGAGCTGCAGTTCCACGCTGCCCTCCGCTAACACAGGAACACGGCCTACGGGTCGTCGTCGTGCCGGGATTTCCGTTTCGTGTTTCACGCGACACACAAGTCCGCGTGTAGACCGCACACACGGAGGCGTGCGTAATCGCGATAAGTGACGCACGCGCTGCGTGCATCGAGTCGCATATAGAACCAGCCAGAGGAAGTGCATACATCGATTCCCGCGCACTTCCGTTCTTTGTTCGCGCCCGCAACAACCCCGCGGCGAGTTTCTACTTTATGCGACGCCAGCATCGCTCGATTATCCGAAGCGATCTACACGACGTCGCCTATAGGCGGATTCTGACCGCTCCGTACCGATCGAGCATCTGTCTGCTTCGCGGCGTCGTTGCAGACGCGAGTACACGTGCTCGTTAGCCGTGGGACAGTTCGCTGAGAAATTTAAAGCGCGGCCCTTGTATCCGCTGAGCGATCTTATGGGAAATGTCAATGGTGTACAGGCCGATTCGTTTTATTCGATCCTGATAAGCGTTGTTCGGCGAACGTGTTGAGGTTTCGAGAGAACGGAACGCTTTTAACGCATTCATTTTGTCAGAAATTGTGCAATTAGTTCGAGGGCAGAAGTTTCGTTCTCTGTGTGGTGTAGTTGGATCAGTTTTAGCAATATGCTTGTAAAACAATCATTAATTAGTCTAATTATTTCTTTCGGGATTGTAGATTAGGAACGTTCTCGAAAAATGTTCCTTTCCTTTTTGGCTGTATTCGCGTAAAAAACACGAAATACTAATTGCATTGTTATTAAAGTTTTACTCAGAATACAATTTTGCAATGAACGTTCGTATTCTTAGGAACTCTTCAATTTTCGAATTCAGTTTGCATACTGGTAATAATTAAACAATAAATGCAGTTGCTTGCAACGGCATACAAATGTGTTATACGCAGGACAAACTGGATGGTATAATAATCGTGATTAGATTTTGTCTTAAACTCTCGCTTTCCTCAATTGAATAGATTTATTTGAGAACTTGAGACTGAATACATTTTCTTAAATAAGTATCAGATCAGAATATCGAGATGCCGGAGTGGCTGCTCCGGGTATTCGCGTCGCTGGAAATCGCGCGCACCACGGAAGCAGAAATCGGCGCCAGGTTCATTACGCTTCGGGAAAACGCTTCCCCATTATTCTGTCAAAAATCCCGCGAGCAAACTCTGCCGGCCGTAATAACGAGAAGCCGGGTATTTCGCAACACGTAGCGCGCGTAAATTATCGCCTTCTAGAAACGCGCCTCGATTAAATACAGGTTTCTCGCGGGGCATATGCGGCCAGTTCGCAGCGCGCGGCTCTCGGCATCGACTTGACTCGAGTCAAGTCGCGTCGAGTCGAGCCGGGTCGAGCCGGGTCGAGTCGGCGGTGTGCACCGTGCAGTGTGCAGAGTGCAGCGTACAGCAGGCAGCATGTCGTGTTCCCACCTGATGTCGGGCATACGCGCGCGACCGAGTACGTAGGTACACAAGTTCTACAGAGTTGTGTACACGCGCAGACACTCGCACCACGTGGGAGGCGCGGACCTCACAAAGAGAAGCACAGAGAGAAAGAGAAAGAGAGGGGGATAGAAGAGAGCGGAGTCCAGCTTTGCTCGCGGAAAGTTGCCTCTGCCAAGCAGGTGTTGCAGGTGCCACGGGGCTAGGCCTCTTTCCTCCGCGTGTCCATTGCCACCGTTCGCGTTTCCGCCGACAACGTTGACTCCCGTCTGATCTGCTAGACCGTCCGCGCTGTTTCATTATCCGGGACTCCCTCACGTAGGAAAGTGGTCATTTGGATTTGTCTAGAAATGAAGAAACCATTTTATCAATATGTTACGGATCACTTTGGTTCTTGGTTTTTAAAGGAAGGACACTACACCGTTACTACGCGCGTATATATATATATATATATATATATATATATATATATATATATATTACATTACATTAGATTACGTTAGATTACATGACGTAATTCGTAACGTACTGGAGCCGGTCGCTGCGATGAGTTTCGGTGCGTGGACT
>CM052161.1:14611431-14636362 GCA_028455555.1 Augochlorella aurata | reverse complement strand
AATGACATTGTGAAGTTTTAGGCATACTTGTTAATTAAGAGAAATCTCGTAGTGATACATGATGATTGAATACATAAAATACAAATGACTTCGATCAATTTGAGTGTTACGTAATATTCATCCAAGGCTTGTGCTTTTATTCTGTAATGCAACAGTTGTGAATATCATTGTGCCTAGTTGAAAGATATACTAATTCTACATTGCCATCTTAATAAACTAAACCGACAGCAAATATATCAGTGTTTAATTATATGCTTAACTCACTCAAGTTAATTAATTAATAATTAATAATAATTTTATTTTTATTTATTATAAAATGTATAGTTAATAATAATTAATTAATCATTTTTGCCGAGAAACGGCCAGGACCGAGTATAGTAATAGCAGATGAAATGGTTTTTCAATAAATGTTATATAATTGATAAAAAAATTTGTAAATATTCTATTTTAAAAGCTTTGAATTATTAGTTTCATGAAAAATCAAAATGTTCACTGCGCAACGCCGGGAAACGGAAGAAACCTCGGCTCCGCTTTTATTCGTTCTGACCGGGGACCAGCAACGAGCTGTCCTTTTAATATTGCACGCTTCCCGGGCGCGCGTGTATGCGGCTGGTACGCGCGTATAAAATCCGGCGCGCGATGACCACGGAGCCGTATAAGAATTCGGGTGTCTTGTTCTCGGATGCCCGCATACATTAGTGTCAGAACGGTTTTCGAGATCGCCGCGCTCCTTCGACCGTCCGGCCACTGCACACCGGCTACTGTACCGCGGACACCGGGCGCTTTTTTCGTGCACGCCTTATCTCGGCCGCGCGCGGCCACTCGCGTCGGGGAAATTTTTACGAGTGGACGTTTTGACGCCGCCCCCGGCGGAGAAGAATGATCGAGCCTCGGAAGGAACGGACAACGGGAATATTTATCGCCGGTGGGATGTTGAAATCGGCTTTGGGCTGCTCCCTTTCCCTCTTGTTTCATTCCGCTCGCGAAATCCTCGTGAAAAAGCGGTTTCAATTAATTTTCAAGATTAGAGGCGGCGTCCGGACGCCGCTGTGATTACACTTTTTAAATGTAATATTTTGCGACAGATGCCTCGGAATCATGATTATTAAAAATACTCGAATGCTCTTGTGGGAAGGTATCGGATTAATTGATTTTATTCGGCGCGCACCACGATAAATATTAATCGGAGTTTTAATAAATACGCTGTGTACGCGATTTGGTAAATGCTGAGCCTGTTGGTTTGGCTGATGGATATTTTTATTGTTGAATTTCGGGAAGCAACGTTTCTAGTTGTTAGAAATAATGGCAGTAGGGGAAACAAGGAATTAAGTAAAAATACATGTTGATTGCAAAATTTTACCATTGTTAATCTTTTAGTTACGTTCTGCATCTTTTTCAAAAATTTTGCAGAAAAGTTACTTAAATTTGCTTATTCTACGATCATAATGAGATAAATGAAGCGACAGGAAAACTTGAAAGTATCAAAGTATACCTTATAGTATCGGGTATAGGACCTATTGCATACGTGCATATTCCAGGAAGTAGTATGCCTGAAGAAAGTTCTCTGCAAATTAGGGTACCGTTTAATGTGTGTAGAGTATTTCTAAGAATCATTTATACGTCGCTAACTTCTTTGTTTCCTTGAAAGAATTACTCAACTCTGTACAAATATATTGAAGCAATTTAATGAAAGGTAACTCTGATGAATCTTAACTGATTCGTTCCTGTTCCTCCACTCAAATTACTTAAAAAACTGAGTATATAATTTGTATATAATTGACTAAACTTCGTTGCCAATGTCCATCTTACCTTGTACCATACGCGATTTTCTAGTTGTAGCTCTCTGTCATAACTGAACAGATATCCTATACAGAGTATCCTAAAAAAAGTCTAACAATCCGGAAATGGGAGATACCTGTGGTCATTTGAAGTAACTTTTTCCTTAATGGAAATGCAATCCGCAGCTTTGTTTACGAGTTATTAACGAAAAACAGTGACCAATGAGAGTTGCTTCAAATGATCTCAGAAAATCATCGTTTCCGGATTGCGAGTGACTTTTGGGACATTCTGTATTCTGCACTGATGGGTTTTTTGTCCGCGTAAGGAACAAATAATAAAAATATAAAGCTGACATATACATAAATTATTATTTCACCTTACACACCGTGCTAATAACAAAGTGCAGATCGAAGCCAGTAGTAACGCCATCAAACAGAAATCCGTAACGTTACTGACAACGTGGGACGTGGCCCGAAGGGACCAGCTAATTTCGCGTCTACTTCGGCGCTGATTGATGCCTCTCGACGGAAAAGAGCCCATTATGTGCGTCGTTTTAAGGCCACGCGTTTCTGATCGGACACGCGGCGTTTCGCAACGTTCCGTTTGTTCTTCGATCCAACTGGACGTTGTATCTGGCCACGTCACGAAAGGCCGAGGCCGATACGCCAGCTTTCTTTGCGATCGTCCGGGCCGAGCAAGTGTAGGGAAAAAGAATGTCCACGAGGAGATGTACAACCGGCTAGACTGTTGATTTAAGCGCGGCGGAACGTCGCGCGAGATTGGTACGTTTGCATGGGTGCGAACGTATTTTCGTTCCGCGGTGAAAGAACCTTCGTGACTATTTATACCGTGCACATGAATCGTACTCAGTTTTATCGCGTTTACGGCTTTATGGACCGTTTATCGCGGGACAATAAAGAGCCACTTTGAGGCGTAATGCACGCGTTGTACGAGGGGATGGTTACTCGCCGCGCCGAAACTCTGCATTCCTGTAAACTCTTTACGACGGCCGTTTTCGCCAATTGAGTGCAAACGTCGTGATATCTTCCCGACGATATTAAACTCGCGCTGTAATCGAATGATCTTCGTAAATTGAGGGTTTCGTTTTCAGCGCAGCAATGAAGAAAATACAAAAACGCTCGAGAGGATATTAACTGACACCGTAGGAGTCTTGTTAAGACGAAATACCCAAGAAGAACATTAGAATGTAATAACCCGCTTGTTGTTCTTGCTCATTTTCAGGTCACGACTGTCTTATTTCATCAAGTAACGTGATTGACCTGTTATTTTCGCTCCTACCTGATGTACTGCGAGAATGTTCCTTTCTATCACAGGTGTACTGTACCTGTGGGAATACGAGGAACGTGTAACGTGCACGAACCTTGCATTATTTTCATTTTTATCTGCACGGGTGCTGTACGCTATCTGAACATGATTCCACTTGCACTTATAATTGTTCTGGCAATTGGAATTTTATCCTTTGCTCCGATTAAAAACGCTCGGCTTCCGATGCTATTGTTAGCATAGAAACCTGTTACCGTAATTAATGTTTAACAACGTGGCGATGAAGTTCCTGTTATGCTATAGAACAGAGGCGACTCAGTCAAACGCGCTGTTCAATTATATGCCATGTATCGTAACATTTACGTGACCACCCTTGATGTACCCTGGCATTGCTAATGCATAATTCTCTGTACTAGGGGCCCACATTCTTAGCTTCCAACAAGAAGAACTAGTAGAAAGTGAAGCGCGTTAGTCCGAGTCAATGGGTCATCGATCTGCTCGCCGTTCTTTTCCATTAGACACAATGTCGCCAAGGGTATGTCCAATAACTTCTTCACCGAATAAAAAAATTTGTTCTTGGTCAAATTAAAGATTCTATAAATCATAAATGTTTAACAATAAATAGCTGAATTTTACTAGTTCTACTATTAAATCGTTAATAGTCGAATGTTTACAGTTAATAGTTTAACGTCGAAAATCAACTCCAAAAAGTCCTACAAGATTAAACTAATTAAATTGTTGAAACTTAAACTAAAGAGTTAAAATTTATCAAAGTGGATGTTATTTTTTATCTCTTTTACATTCTCAGCATCTTAGTAAAATTTAATTTGTTCGAATATATTACAATAAAAACGGATGATGAAGACTGGTAAAGAATTATCGTTATCTATATGTGATCAGCATTCTATATGTTAATAATAAGTCTACCAAACGTCTAGAATTTGTTTGTGTTCCAACTATCAAATGTCAGTATGCTCAATAATCATTTTTGGAGTAATTATTTAAAAAGATGTTGTTGCCTTATATGGTATGTATGGTTAAAATTGTTACTGTTTTTGAACAATTTTTTAAGAAATACTTTATTGTTGAGCTAAAATTGCCTGATACGAGGATCTCTCCTAATATGAGACCCTAGCTTATTTCCGTTGATGTATAGTGTCGCATCGACACTTAGATTTCTAATTATTCCTTTAAATACAACTCTATAGTGTATTCAATTACATTTAAGATTTACTATCTCAAATTTTTCTTTTATTACGAAGAAGAAGAATTTCGTTCTATATTTTTCAGTAGATTGTAAAACCATACAAATTTTAGCCGCAATTCACTTTTTATTCTTTAAAAATATACAATTAAAATAAAATAATTTACTTTTAAAAGAATATTTTTAATCGAAAGTTATAATATTAACAAGAATGAGTCTTATATTAGGTAGCTTTAGTCTAATCTTGAAGAAGACTATTAGAAAACTGCCGAAAGTTAAATGAGTGGGCGTATGCAATTATTAAAAATGCATGCCGACCACTTCTCAGCGTCTATTCAACGCTAACCACTTCTGCGTTAGCTCGAACGTCCCCCATCCAGCCAGCCCGTCGTCAAGGCATTTTATTTTTGCAATTCCGCTATCGCAGATCTTCCAATTTTCGTTGGTCATAACATTTTATCGCAGACTCGGCGCTTAACGCGCCTGTTAACTAAGACAATCCTGCTCCAGGGTTCAAGGGAAAGAAAGCTTATCCCCGCTAGGTTACATTGATTCAACGGAGAACGTTCATGCCAGCCGAAAGAACGATAAACCGTCCGTTGAAGCGTATGATTCGCAACGTCCGAGGATCTGGCCAACCCCCTCGACAGCATACCCGGTGTAATAAGTATTACTCACGCTGGCATTCCTCCGGAACGAGTCCGCCGGAAACAGAAAAGTCCGAGCGATCGCAGTTTATTGTACCTCTCAATTTTCCCCGTGGAAATCTGAAGCTATCATCAAAGTCCCTGGCCGAGCTATGACCTTTGGCCCCGACGACTGGCTTCGGAAACTCGCATAGTCTAGGACAGATAATGCGGGCATACGTATTGCGACGCGTCCACTGTATATCTTACGGTTCCTGGATCGCGTCCTTGCTCGTTCGTCGCCGAAGAATGCGAAGGGACACGCGAACCTAACCGCCATACAACACCTACCTGTCCCTTTTCTTCGTCCTCTTTCCTGCTTAGCCGTCTTTACCCTTCCGCTCCATGCCTCCGCGGCGCGAAACTTTGCGCGGCCACCCCGTCCGTGCCTTTGCCCTCCAAACTAACTGCCACATAATATTCCTGGCCTCAGAATTTTGGAATAATTCTGCAGGATGGCTTCTTCCGGTGAACTTGACCAGCTAGAAGCAAGAGCAGAAGGAAATGTTATGTAGACGTGGGCTCTTGACACTTTAATTTGGATTATAAAAATCAATTCAGAGTACATTTATCATATTTATATTATTAATCAAATTTATCCTCTTTATATTATTAATAAAGTATATCATAATTACACTATTTACACGTTGACTACCGCGTCTGTCGTCTGCTAGTGACAGAAATATTTAAATTTTAGTTTTTCAGAATTAATTTTTACACTAATACATTATAATTTCTTCATTTCATTAAGATTTACAAGAGGTAGGAGTGCTAAAAAAGCAATTGAAGGCTGTCGAAGTGTTAAATGTTTCACTATTTATGTAGTATGGAACACCGGATTTACTGTCAGTCATCATGTAGACTGCTAGGTCAGCAGTTATTTACAGAATATTAAAGTAGCACTTTTATTGTACTATGAAGGTCTTTCACGTTTAGGCTGCTTATTTTGTAGAATACGAGAATACGCACATATCAACGTGGCTTGTTTATATTACTTTTTTATTACATGATATTCAAGGTTAAGGGGAAAGGAAAGAAAAAGTGGACATGGTCGACAGATATCTTCCACTTTTCCAACCATATTGCACTCGTGAACAAAACGTTTATACGTACAACATTTACAAGCACGTATTCGATAACTTGTAAGTCCTGTCCAATTTCGCTGTTTAACATAAAACGCAACGGAACGCATTCGTGATCTAATTATACAAAAATCTCGGCAATATTGATTCTAAAAATTCCGCTAGTGTCGATTGGAATTAATAAAATTACGGATATTAAAAGCAATATTCGATATTGGAAAGCAACGCACGGCTACAGTAAAGATGGAAACCCGTGTAAAACGTTCCGTAATGATTATAATTAATAACAGAGCTGAGAGTACGCTCGCAGAAAAATTGATCCGGTTGCGTCGCGCCGGGGTGAACGGGCTCGCGCGTACACGCAGGTAATAATCGTGCTTCAATTTCGAAAATTTGATTCCGTCGTTGCTCGGGTATTTTATAATTCGTTTCATTCGATCCGTATTCGGCCGGTCGGTGTTGGTGTTCTTCAATTCCAGTAAACAGACGGGTAAATGAAAATTGCAGGCCGAGCCCGAGTGCAGATTAACGAAACGTATTAACTCTGATGATCGCGCGTCCCCGCGCGGAATCGCTTCAAAATTCCACGGACCCGATTGAAGTCCCGGAACGAAATTACCGTCGCCGATACCCGATCGGTTCCCAATCAATCTGCCGGCGTTCGTTAGGAAGCAAGCGGAAAACGCCTCTCGTTTCGAGCGGCTCGCCTCGCCTCCTTTTTTCCGGACCGCGCCCGCGTGGCTCGATCCCGCTCCGCAAAGAGAAAACGCAATATCGCGAAGAAGAGATTGCACCGACGCGGTTCGGCGCGGCGGTGGGACCGCGAGGAAGCGTGTAACCACTAATTGCGTTGCATTAATGGCGCCCATCATCCGCCGTAACAAACGCGAAACCGGGCTTCGCGAACGGCACCGCGCCACTAAACCGATCGCGTGAGAGACGTTTAACCTGTTCCACCGACTTTATCGTTCGCGGGTCACTCGCGTGATTGCGCCGCCACTGTAAAAACGACGCTCGACGAATGCCGCCGCGATATTTTCTTTTCTTCTAATGCTCTTCTACCGCCGCGATTGCGGAACGAAAATTAATTCTGCCGCCGAGTGTTTCTATTTTCCCTTGTTTCGTTTTGCGGATAACGGTGAAAAATGATAAAGAGTAATGCCTTTCTGTGGAAACTCCGATCATTATCTTAAGGGGACGTGTAATGTGCGTGCGTACGGACCGCTCGTTTTGTTTGCCCGGTGGGAAGTAAAATGTATGATTTATGCGTTCATGAAAAATGTTTATTATGTGCTCTGGTGGGACGCGATCCTCGTTGCTTTACACCCTCGTGCATTTTTAATTGCAATTTCTCTTGCTGAGATAGGCACGTTAATGTAAAGTTAACTGTTCGTGTACACGGCACGCGAGACGAGGACTGGATCATGTTAATTGTCACTCGGTCGAAGTCTCAATATGTTTCCTGATTCTGTACAGGGTGCACAAGGCTTCAAGTAGTGGAAACGCAATTTTATTTATAGAGGAAATAGGATTTGCAGTCTCAATTTTGGTTTCTGGGAATTATGATTTAGATCAGACCGGGTTTTAATCTCGCATGAGATTTTCTGCTTTTTCTTACTTAACTAATCAGTTTCTACTTATATATTTAAAAATTCATTGTATACATACACTTGGGTAACATAAGACAATTTAGGTAATATGCGACAATTTTAAATATGTAGTAATTCAACTGGGTACTATAATATATAATTGCGGGCACATAATTTATTCTCATTCCTGGAGTAATTATTCTACAAAAATTTGTTTCTACGTGTACGTGACACAACAGGTAATGCGGGAGTAATACCTGTTTGATACCATTACTACATTTATCTTTTACATGGATACCTTCCGTATCAATCTATTGTAGGATACATTTCCAAACAATATGGAACGTATTGACATGATTAACCATGGTATCGATACGTGTTGATTCTATTATGTTCGATTCCTATTTAATTACAAATGCAAGTACCAGCTTGCGGTTGAAACAAAATTCATATCGTGAGAATTCTACAGAATTGGTCACGTGAAACAAAACGTTTACGTATCTTCGAAGTATCGTTGGAATTGAACATGAAGTAAAATGTCCACGTCGAGAGCTTTATCTTCTGATGAAGGAATTAGGATGACAAACATACATTTTTTAAGAACCTCCAAATCACTTTCGATTCTGAAATCTGACATAAATAAAAATCGAAGCATTTTTTCAGTAATGCATAATTTAATGAACATCATTTAATCATATTCTGTTAATACTACATAAAACGTTATCAAATTTATTTTAGTAATATCAACTACATGCTGTTTGATGCAATTGAATTTAAAATGCATTTAAATATTTCTTGTTCATCATGCCAATCACTTGCAAAGACGTCGTTTCTTAAAAAACGCTTTCAAATATTGAATTTATATTCATATTTGTAGCAATAATTTCGCGAATATCAAACAACGAGATTCTCGGTAAAGGATCGATTCTTCCACTGAAAAACACAGATCTTCCCCTCGAAACAGAAGTCTAACCCTTATCGGACGTATGTTGCCTCCCACGTGACATTATACATTAAGCTTGAATATCTGACGTCCGATAAGACTTGAAGAGCGTATTTCGTTATCCTAGATGAAATCACTTGTCATAATTTGCGTAAACTTGTAACCGATGCGATTAATGTCCTCTAGAATCCTCGTGTCATTTACAAAAATGACGGCACATTCGACAAACGAAATTACTTTTATCTTGATTAACAAGCGCCGTACGGTACGCTGCTGTCTGCATATTCACGGTTAAGGGTTCGTTTACATAAACCGTTCGCGCGAACTTACCGCTTTTGTCGCCTCGAAAGAGAACGGTGAAACACGAATTCGCCGGGGGCGGTGTACCCGGCCGTTCGGTTCCGTTAGGTTTCCCGGAAATGGCGGGACTAGACGGACCTTTGGCCGGGTCCGGAGGCGGCGGGGGGACCGGGGCGGCGTTACGGAACGTTATCAAAATCGAATCGCGGCCCGTCAAAGTGCGTCTCTCTTTGGCGTTCCCGGCGACGATCGGCGTCGAGCGAGATCGAGCACAATCACCCAAAGTGAAACTCGTACAAATATGTACCGACTGCTCGCCTAATCTCTCGCGCTGCCTGGTAAATACTGACAGGGTGTCAATATTGAAATATCTTATCGTGGAAAGCGCCATGCATACCTGAAATATATTGGGAAACGGTCCGCCGACGTGCTCCGCATGACTCACGGCTCTGGAAAGATATCGCGCGCCCTCTCTTCTAGCGTGTGCGCGTTTTCTGGGTGTGCACTCTCCCGATGTGTGTTGCACGCGTACTCGTGCACAGACGATATCCGAAAAATTCTGGCGTCGTGCAGCGCCGGAGCGGCAGGAAAGCGCAGGAACGAGCTCTTTTGACCTGCATTTAGAGCGGTCGACGGGAACCGGCTGGATCGGAGGCTGTGGGGACCGTGGAGGCCGCGGGGCGGGCAAGACGAAAAAATAGAAGGTTCCCGTGACGTTCCTCGATATTCCGGGAGCCCCGTCGACGTTACGGAGCCACTTCGGAATAAATTTCGCGAACATTGAAAACTTAAAAGTCGAAAACTGGATTCCTCGATAGCCGAGCACCGGCTTCCTTCGATTTTCCGGAAAACGAACGCATACGTATGCGAGATCTCGGCAGGCCCGGGCCAGATCATTGGAACTAACGCACTCAAAGGATCCTTACTTTTCTTTCGAACTTTCCGAATTCTTACTTCCCTCTTCTATGAACCGCCGAGCTCGTTTCGCGGCGGAAGTGCCTCGACTCTCCGGCGATCGATGATCAAAGTCGAGAGAGATAGAGAGAGAGACAGATAGAGAGAGAAAGGGAACGTCGGTGCAGTATTCAATGTTTCGCCACGATTTCCGTGACGAGGCACGAATATGAGAAATATTGTTGCGGGCCCGAGATTTACCGAAAGCCTTCTCGAGCGCGAAAGATGGCCGTGCTAGTCGCTGAGAGGAGCTTAGACGGGTAAGCTCGCGGGCTTTGCTCCGCGCTGGGGGATCCCCGCTTCTGTATTTCCTATATCCCGGACGTTTCTCCAGGGGTATAGCTTAGATCCTGGTCATCCCTCGTTAAATCCCAGGGGAACCGCGAGCTACGGCCGGGATACGCGCGATGCTTGCCAGCCACAATGTTTTCGAACGTCTAACTCCGCATCTGCGACACACCGACACCCGACACTCAATTCGGTGACGAGCTTTTGCCCGCCTTATTATGCAGATGCCATTAATTTCCATTTAGACTGTCTCCATACCATTTAGAATATCCCCTGCTATTTATGACCTTAAGATGGATAGAATTTATCCAACATTTTTTCAGAACATCTTTGTTTAATTTAGAATATATTCTAACTGTTTAAAAGTTTAATATTGTCTTAAAATTTGATTTTCAAAATTCACAAAACTGTCGTCTCATTGTACGGAGTATGCATATACTTCTTGTATATACTATTTGTATATTAGGTCATTAAAAATAAAACGCATACGTTACTCTATAATTTCACTATGAAAACTATGCATTTCATACTTAACGGTCTAATAGTATATAATCGTACATAGGTGTCATTTTTTAATACATGTCTCAAAAACATTAAGATATTGAAAATCGAGTCCATCAGATATGGTTTCCGAGGTATCCGATCGAATATGGCTTCCAGCCCTAACTGTGGGAGTCGTTTTATTTAAAATATGGGCCGAATATTTTTGTAAGAATTATCTTTCCCAAAGTGTCATCAAAGTAGACTTGTATCGCTTCAGTATGTTTTCATGTTAAAATGTCTTCATTGAAATGTTTAAATATTGACAGGATCTTGTTAAAATTTTATTTATTACATTCTAAATATTCTAAGATATTTATGTCGAACTTACAACAACAATTTAATTACTTTTAATTCTGAATGCCTCCATTAAAAATAGTATAAGCGTTGGTATTAACAATATTAGTATATAATATTATAATAAATACTGGTATAATAATATTAGTGTTAACAATATCAGTTAATTAGAATTAATAATGTATAAAATATTCTCGACTAAATTCTAAAGTAACATTGGTTTCTTTTAAAGAACGGAGTATAATGAACACAGTACGGAAGCGTAAATGATGGAGCCAATAGATCGTGGGACGATTCCCGAAAACAAAGAGAATTTCTGTTTTAAATCGATGACGCCGAGTTGCGAGTAGATAAAGCCTGTAATGGTCAGCCATTGTCAACACGCAGCGTTGTTCCAGGGTCTGTTTGATAAAGGGGCCGACGCACAATTTAAATTCAAATGTTAACGATAGCTGGTATTATCTTATCTGAACTGATCCCTCGGGCCGTGTATTCTTCGTTCGGACACAAAGGAGACGCAATAAGGTCATCGGACGAATCTTCCACGATTCCAACAATGAGTATCTGTGCTCGATAAGCGGCGTCAGGCGTTCTTTAAGACCGTTGATCACGTTCGTGGAAAATGGGGGACGTGACACTGTACAGAGGATTAAGTGTTGCGACATTTTTCGATCCGATGCTTTCAAGTGTTCGACACTTTGCGGACGTAGCTGTATTACATCGTTTATAAGTGGCAGTGCAACGCACAATTGTAAAACTTGTTTTAAGCTTCAACGATCCGTGAAGGAACGTTTGATTTTTTAAATACTTCTGACATTATTGTTCGTTGGGTTCTATTTCAAAATTTAAGCAATTTATA
The DNA here is from genome assembly GCA_028455555.1 of Augochlorella aurata. Classification (NCBI taxonomy): domain Eukaryota; kingdom Metazoa; phylum Arthropoda; class Insecta; order Hymenoptera; family Halictidae; genus Augochlorella; species Augochlorella aurata. Next base: position 14,624,557 of record CM052161.1, on the reverse strand, counting down.
ATTTAAAATTTTAGGAAATTGATCATATATAAAGCGTGATACGTAAAACTTGTTGCAATTACTTTGCTAATATTTCCAAGAATATTTCCAAGTATATTCATACATTTTTTTAGTACAAGCAGAATAAATGAAAAGTTTCTTTTCTCTGCTGGAACAAGCCTCCAAATGAGAGTAAAACGAAAATGCTATTAATTTTGGTCAATATAGAGGTTTCTTGGTATCTTACAATCTTGAATATTTAATGAAAATAAGAAAGTTGATTACTGTGAAAACTGTAACCGTACTGTTTATTATAATGTTGAGCAGTTTAATATTAGAAGTACGAAAAATGGTGTATTAGCAGTACGATAATTACAATCGCAGTCCCGGTGACAGGGATCTACTACAGCGTCTACAGTACGTTAAACGCAGTAATACATAAAATAGTAATTACACTTTGAAATAAACAGGAATTAAATCGGGAAAATGGCGAGTCGGTTCACCAAATCCGAGCCGTTGGCCGTTCGCAGTCACCTCGGAAAAATGAGAAACACGAGCCGCGAGAGGTCGGTGCCACAGGCGACGTTTTATTCAACGCGAAAACATCTCCTCAGTGCGAAAGGATCACGGGAAATTTCGAGAAAGGAAATCCCGCACCCCTCGACGAATTCATAACGGGCCGAGCCACTTGGATATTCCCCGATGCGCGAATTCTCAACGAGCGAGTCGAAGGATTTAGACGCGAAGGAAAAAAAGGAGGAGGTGCAGCAGGCAGGAAGGGAGGTGTAGAAAAGTTTCGGAGAGCGAAGGCAAATAAGAGGCAAACCGAGGGAAATCAGCTGCGCGTATGACCAAAGCGATCCCGAGGGTTAAATGGTCGGCTTAGGCTCTGATCGACATTAAGCTGTCAAGGGTTGCTTTTTCGAATTCCTCGCGCCGGCATTAATCCCATTTCTGAATGGAGCCATCTTCAGCCTCCTGTCAGACGCCGCCAGGACCCTAACCCACACATCCGGACCTGCCGCAGGAACGTGTGTTTACGTCCTGTACCCCGTGACTCCGTTAATCCTGCCCGGAGGGATCCGGCAAAGGGGTTGGACCTCCATTCATGCGTCCCGCGTTTAGCATACTTTCAGCCGCTGCCTGGACAATAACTTTCGCATCGGCCTTCGAGCGTTGGGGCTCTATGGGATCATCCTGACTCTGCGTACAAGATATCCAATCCGATTTTATTGATTCCCGACTGCTCAGGACGCTACTTATTTTTACCTAGTGCCTACAGTAGAACCTCGATTATCCGGATTAAACAAAGTAACAGGAATGTGCGGATAATAGAACAGTCACTTAAATACAGCGATTTCATCTTTGTTAATTTGTACACTAAATCCTTTTGCATATTGATTGTCTTAGATTAAGCTGATTACAAGTATTTACAAAATAAATAATTCGAATGTTGTAGGACCTGATAATTGAGATTCCATTGTATTTTATTCTTGAGAGCCACATATTCCTGGACAGCTCACATCTTCAACTGTGTAAGTTACCGTAATTATACTGTATATGTTTTATTTTTTTCATATTTTATTTAAATGCAATACTTTTATAAAATACATAATTTAATAAAGAATAGCAAAGCAATATTTCTTAACTGATCAGCCGTTTTTGACGAGTGTGTTCGTCGTGAAAAAATAACATTTTGTGTTATGACCATTATGCCTGTCAAAAATCTAACTGGTTAAATATTCTTCTACAAGGTCATCTATTTTTCTACTTTTTAAATACATGAAGCTGCATTTATCATTCATCTTTTGCAAGTACTGTATGTCCTCCGACAACTACAATAAAAATCGTTAGGCTTCTTATTTTCGTACATGCACAGATGGAGACACCTAAGACAGGCTACCTGACATAACTTGCTTGCTTGTTAATAAAAACAGAAAAAAAAAGGATCCGGCATAAGTTGTTCGATTTCAAGGTGCACATAATATATCGATAGTTTTTTTGTTACTTCAGGCATAGAGGAAATATGAAAGTCACACCATATTGTTAATATATATTGTATATTGTTGTATTGTATTATGTGTATATATATATATATATATATATATATATATATATATATATATTATTTAAGACTATACAAAGTCAATACTAATCGTAAATCAAATATTTCAAGTCGCATTGAAAGTGTCTTACAAGACTCTAACTACTCATATTGAGTAAGTTACTTTCGTTTTCCGCAGATTTAATGTCAAACATCAACCGTAAATAATCCTACATTGCAAATCGGACAATCACAAATATAGTTTATCTCCGTTCACAGATCACATAATGCGAAAGATGAATATTAGTGGAATCCTCCTTCAGCAGCGAGGCGTGCAAAAATGTGAATCTAAAGCGAAGTAATTAGACCGGAATGGATATGTATTTCTCCAGCAACATTGAACATAAAATAAAAATGTTCTTAGGCATCGTAAAGCCGTTACCTCTAGCTGCGCCCCTTCGGACTCGTTCAGTAAACGCGGAAGCTCATTTTTTCCGTAACAAAATTCATTCCGCGAAAATCCCCGGTTTAAAATTTCATTTTTTAGCGGCGAGAGGGGCGGGGGGGGGGGGGCGATCGCAAGTAAAAGTATACTACCCGGCTGAAATTCTCCTCGTCTAGAACAGCGGAGAGGAAGAATATTTTCGTGCGGACGGAAACGTGCTTCGGGTTAAGTAACCGAGGTCTCTCCGCTCGAATCGTCTTTATAAATATTTAAGCTCCCCAACGACGAATGACGAACGGCGTGTCTCATATTGCAATTAGATTTTAACTCGGCCCGCTTCGTGACTTTGTTAATTATTCAGTGAACGACGTCTGGCGTGAGTTCTAATAATACCCTCGGTTAGATCGCGGCGAGCCGATATTCTGACCGGTGCGGCGGTGGTAAGGAGGGTGGAACAAAGAGAGGAGAGGGCGAGAGGAAAGAAAGAGGGAGAACGCGAGAGGAAAGAGAAAAGAATCAGTTGGAAGGGAGGAAAATAAATCGACGACAGATCGCGTTACTAACTGCTCGACGGAAATCGAGACGAAGCTGCTCAAGTCGGTGGAGCACTACCCTTTCGACTTCCCAAGGGTGTACGGAAACACTCGATGAACGCTTGAGCACTTCGAGGGTGGTGTCGGGTCGAAGGTGCTTGAGGTACTCGGGTCAGAAAATTGCTGATCGGAGAGCAATATTCCTGCTTGCTCGAGAATATGTAGACACTTTTGTCTCTCTATATGGCCAATCGATAAATCCCACTAATTACACCGACATGTTATTTTTCCGCTGCTCTCTTCTTCCACTCTGTCAGTAACTGTACCATTCGCCTTGCGCACTTCTCATATTACAATTTACAATTCACCAGCGACCCGTTCTTTCCAAGTGTTATTAATGCGGTTTTGAAAATCGCGTATTTTAAATGGTACTATAATGCATGTTAATTAAGCAATATGGTAATACAATTCCTCTACGATCCGATAAATAATATATGTAATTATGAAAATATCGAATTTTTTGGTGTATTATCAATCATATTTAAGAATCGAGCTTCAAGATCAATTTAATTAATTTGTTGATTTCTTTTCCACGAACAAATTGCGTAAGGAATGACTATCTCTGACTTCACTCAACGTAATTATGTACTTAATGGATAATTTCCGTATACTAAACAAGACAAACAATCGAAACAACCTAGTGCATCGTTACCAAATTGATCTTTATGAAAAATCAAAATTTTCTTCCTCATAATTTTAATAGGTTCGATAAATTGACGCCCTTAACTTGATGATACGAGTACTTCAAGTACTGTCAACAACTGTATTGTAATACCAAGGAAGAGATGTTTAGCGTTTCCCTAGCCAAGAAGTATTAATTAGGTCCTACACTGTGACCAGACTATAAGCAAAATCGATAGAAATAACGCGTTCTCTCTAAGAAGATATTAGACCTATTTAACCACAGGTTGAAAACGATACTTTTTCAAGAGGATTCTGCAGATTTTCGAACGAACTGATTGCGATCTAAAAGTGATTACCGCGAAGCCCGGGCAAGGATGGTCGCGTGCCGGGAAGCGCATCTGCGTTCCTCATCGATCCGCATTAAAATACTGCGTCGTTGCCGGGATCCGTAAAAAAAGAAACGAGCCCACTAAATATTTTGATGAGCTTACCGGCTTAAAGACTTCCTTTTTTATACCGAAGGGGAGAACGTATCACCGGGAAAAAATGTCTTTTCGGAATCCTCTCTAAATTGAATACAAGATCCCTTTAATAAAGTTACACGCGCTTCGTTGGGGTTCAAGCAAAAAATAACGGGAGCGGGAGGGGAAAGAAATGGTTCCGGCGTACGATTCATTAGGCCCAGCATTTTCGTGATCGTATTATTCCTGCGAACTTGAGACGAAGGAACGGACGCGGGAAGTCCGCGGATTATTTTGCGCCGCCGTGGTGCGTAGGGATATTATTCACCCCATGGCAGAAACTCGAGTTGAAAAACATCTTTAAATGTGTGGGCTGCTTCATTTCCTTCTAGCCCAGAGGCTACGTGACATACATTAATCATGTTCCGCTGCTTCTTAGGCGAAAATTTGATTTTATTCACCCTTCCGTGGCGACGGCCATGATGGGGAACTATCGACTGCCTGTAACATTAATATTTCCTTCGTCTTTAATCAGCAAAGACTTCGGCGTTGTTTGCTCGATGCGATGTCAAGATTTCGCTTCTGGTCGTAAAATGTTAGGGGACAGTTTTTAACACTTTCTTTTGAGATATTTGGAAATATATACAGTTTCGGATACTGGTATAACTTTGACTTTTACGCCATATATTTAACACGTTGGGCTCCGCGTCACCCAAATATGGATGACGTTAATTTTTAAACAATTTTGAAAATTCATTTTCATTTTAATATATCCGAATAAACTGAATTTTTCGCACATTTCGCTTTAACTAATTAAATTGCTCTGATTTTGTGAAAATTTTGGTAGTCGATTGTCGGCGTTTAACGTGTTAAATAAATATACATTGACAGGAAAAGATCCTTCACGGTATACTACAGTAGAGTATATAAATGTCAAAATACAACAAACTTTCGATTTGGTACAAATCGTTACCTACATAACTGAAAAAATATAAAAAAATAATTCGCAAGTAGGTCCAAAAGTTATAAAAATGAACCTTTTTAAAATTTTTATTACTAGTTTTATGCCTCTATTGTTTAACAAGTTTAAAATTTTTTAAATTATTATTTATTTATGATCGATGTCGTTTTGTATCTCTATTTTACACGATTTTAGAATTTGTTTATAGCATTTTTTTTTGTTGCAACTTGTATGACCAAATTTATTAATGCATCTGAAGAAATTTGTAAAATTATATTGCATTTTTGATTGATTTTTCTCATATTACATTAATATTAGCCAGTGAATGGACCATAAATGTATTTTAATTTTACAAATTTCTTCAGATACATTAACAAATTAAAATAACAAATTATTAAAAATTTATTAACATTACAAATTAGTTATACTAGTATTCGAATACTTTAAGAAGTAACTGTATATTCGTTTCGTATTGTTATCGTATTGTTTCCCATACCTTTCACCTGTATCTAAAGAGTGTACACAATTACTTTCATTTTATTAGATATAACTGCTTTAGTACAACCGCTTATGTTGAAAGTGCTTTCACAGTTTCCGCGATTAAAATTATAAGTTTGGCAACACATTAAAGTTTGATTAGCAATTTTCTATTTTAAAAGCTAATTTGAAAAAAAGTATTAAAAATTGCGGTCAAGACTAGAATACCTCCATAAACGCTTGAACAAATTAATTTCCACGTCAGTCATAAATACTCCTTACGAAAGTTTCGTAAATTTTTCTTCCCACGAGTAAATTAAATGCGATTAAAATTTGCGAGATGTAAAGCATAGATTTATATGTTATAAACTATCGTACTGTATTAAGAAGACTGTACTGACGCGCACAACCATCGTCGCTCTCTCAGCAATGACTTCCTCGGATCGATAGCGTTCAAGTATTCGCTACCATATCGCAGGGAATAAGAAGCTAAAGCTACTTTTCTCGCTGCGAACACAAGTAAAAAGAAGTAAGAGGAGTCATCGGCGACTATCGTGTACAATCATTCCGCCAAGACGATGTCTTGCATCAACTTTTCCCGCAAACCGGAAGCCAGGAGAAACCGTTGAAAGACGAAATGTCAGTGTTGAAATATTCAGGGATAGCTTATGGAAAGCTTCCGCCTCGAAGCTGGGAAATAAGAAAGAAGGGGTATCATAAAACAATTCATGAATCACTTCTTATTCCTATAAGAAGGAGAGATAAAACACGGGACTTGGAGCATGCGAAATGTTATTTTTCGTAGTCTCGATGTTGCATAATTCAACTTTTGATTGGATAGCACGCCTTGCGGAATATTTATTTATATCTCAGTCGACGAAGAACTATCGAGAAAATGATCATTGGAAATAATTTTCACTTTTCAACACCCTCGACGATCTCTGGTAAGACGTTTCTTACGACGAAATAAAAAACGAAATACTTATTTCAACGAAACGTGATCTCGTGCTTAATTGCAATAAAATATTACAGATGATCACCACGGTTTCGAGCGTGTTTCGTGTGAGGTAGCCGTTTTGAGTAATCCCTGCATAGATCTGGACACATTAACCAACACGAAACAAGAGTATAACATTCGGTACAGGATCAAATCATGTGTACCATAAATTCTTTCCTTCGCGTTTATGCTATTTCGGAGTAACAAATTCGGTCTACTAACAAGTGAACTGTACATTAACCTAATATCTTACATTACGAATCTAGCCACATGTACCTAAATGAAAACAGTTTACCATAATAATCAAGATAAGCATGAAGTTTCTCTTGGCTAAGTGTACTAGACTCTTGTACGAGTCGAATTGACTGGAACATTTTACTTAAGGATTGCATTCTTAAGACACTTTTAATAAAAACCTTCGGTTCAAAAACCTAAGTCTACTGCAAGACTGCAGAAGATTCTGAAAATTCCGTTAATTATTATACTTACCATTAGGTGCGACGCTAGACCAGGAAACAAAAAAGACGAATCTTGAAAACTAGATAAAATAAGTGTCAGTCATATGCAGGACTGGGGAAAATTTGAAAAAATTGGATATAAAATAGTAAACATTGAAATATTTGCATAAGTAAATACTATTTGGAAATACTACTTTGTTAAATGTTTAAATCATGAGAAAATACTATTTACTACTTACACTCGGATTCAAATATAGAAAATAATGAACTGAAAATATGACACACAAATTTTAAAACTTAATGTATTTGGCAACTGTCACTCGCTATCTTCTATTTGAATAATTTATAATAATAATAATAATAACAGTATGCTCGAAAAGTGTGTTCTGTTTAAAGCAAACGAAATAAATCAGTAACTTATATAAATTATTCTTCTACAATGTTTCCAGTTATTTGCACAGAAAATAAATGTCTTACAAAAAATATAAATGCCTTATGTTATTGATAAAAGTATATGGTACTATAAAAAGCCAAAGGACGAAAATCTACTATTTGCAATACTATCAGTCGCAATATCATTATTCTAAATACTATTCTGTGAAATATTACTATTCGATGACATATTATTTTCCTATATTTTAATGAAATACTTATTTCGCAATACTATTTCCATACGCAACTACACACACGAGAAAATAAAAATATTTACATTCTATTTACTATTTCTCTTAAATTCTTAATTATGTTAAGAATTCTTTTTTTAATTGTATTGCAACTTAAAAAGGACATTTTTCAATTTTCATTTAATATTAACATTGCTTTATTAATCTGTATTACTACAAGTAAAATAGTATCCAGATTTATATAAACATATTAAGTAAAAACGGAGGCACTTGGTGTTATTATGTGGCAAATTCTCGAATAGAGTTGCGCTAAATTAAATGTCCTAAATCTACCACGGCCACAATGACGGGTTCCTTGCTTTACAATTCTACAAACTTTAGATATTCTTTTATGGCGAATGCTTGAACAAGTTACATTATTGGAATAGGATTAATATTAACCGCGTTAGAAAATCTAAATGAATTGGATTTCTCACTTTTATAAAGCAAGGCTGACCGGTCACTATTAATGTGAAAACGAAAACCAAGATCTCGAGAGAACGAGCGCGCTGGTGGCTATCGATCGGGAAGGGGGAGCGTTTAACGCGCGAGGAATCAAACAGCAACAGCTATGAATACGAAATAAAAAAGGTTTTCCATCGATCTAGGTGGAAGTAGCTGGCGGAGAAGGACGTGAGAGCTAAGGGGTGGTGGGTGTACCGGTAATAAGGGCCGGTCGCACCCTAAGTGACCGGAATGGCGCAATAATTCGTGGCTCTCGTGACGTTAAGAGGTCTGCCCTTTGCGTTCGTAGGCCCTGCGAGATGGTGGCCGCTCGGCCTCCCATACGGTTTCGCAGGCATCGTCCTAAATATAGATCCCCTTACAACCTGACGTCCAATTATAGCTCTTTGATGCCTCGCGAGTGTTGCTATCGCGCTCTCTCCACCCTTTGCTTCGACTTTCGCCGATCTCTCTTGCTTGCTCTCTGGCAGACTTGCTCTCTCCTTACCCTTTCCTTTGGTTCGTTACAGCGACGCGGCTCCATTCGCAGCAACGTTCTGCCGGACGATAATTTTATCGCGGTTACTGGCCATTCGCCGGCGGCGAATCGCGGCGGAGCTCGGTGAATCGGGACCGGCCTTTGAAAACGCGAAATTGTCGGTTCCAAGCCCCCACCCCCGGCCCGATAACTAACGATGTTTCGCAACAGTCGCCGCCCCGATCGTCGGCTTTGCGAGTCCACTTCAAAGGGTTCACGAGCGATTTCTTTTCAATCTCAAGGATAACGCGGCGGCTGCCCACTTTCCTCCTCTCCGCTCGGGAGAGATGCTCTCGCATAAACGGCGACACTTCGTTTTTCAGTCAGCGATGTCATCGAGCTCTCCCAAGGAAACGGGAATCCGTCTTCCTTCGACCCCGTCTTTTTCCCTTTTCTTTCTCGACTTACACGCCGGATCCTTTTCCAAGCTCGATACAGCGCTGCAGCGGGAAGAGCAGAAGGCAAATATTTACCGTCGTTTATCACCGTTCGAACTACCGCCTGAAAAGCTGTCGCTTCTTTGCCACGCCAACCCCCTGTCCCGCCACCCCTGGCGCTGGTTTGCGTGCACAACCGCTCGTTTTTCCCCTTCCTTTTGTTTCGAAAAACTCGCAATCACCGGCGTCATATATGAGAGCCATTGTACGAATGATAATTACCACGATTGCCGGCGTTTTTAATGGAACGCTGCACCTCTGCGTTTGTATGGAAACAATACAGAGTGTCTCCGAAATGATGGCCCATCCACGTCGGACTTAGCCGTACGTTACGAAGCTTCCACTAAATATATCTTCGCGTGTGTCCCTCCGTGTAACGTTTTGTTATCAAATTGGTTGCGCCGTATCCTCCCCAACAGGCCAAGAAAATTCTGCTAAATGGAACTCGCTGACAATTTTCCTTTGCTCACACGCAGGTGTACACCGAGCCTGCTATCATTAAGGAACTTGTAGCTTAGTAGCCTTAAAATTACAATCGCAACGAGCACGTAGAAAAGTCACGTGAGCAACCGGAACCACGTTAAGTATAGAGCTTTCTTCGTTGCGCCTTACTGTACGCAGACCGCCGTTGCAATACTAAATTTTAGGCTTTGAAATATGTCTCGGAAATAAAGTGCCATTATCAAAATAGCTGTCTCATTTGCGGTCAACTGCTGAATAAATTGACGCAGATTCGAATAAAGCAACCTTAAAAATTCAGCAGGCTTCTCGGCATTCAAAACTTTAACGCGCAATCCACTTTTCGAATTTACAGTGCACTTAGCGTAAGTAATAACAATTTTCATTTACTTCGTACATCGTTTACTTTGATTTCTAGACAAATTCTATTAATTCGTTCAACGTTACCATTACATTTGTTTTAAGAAACATATTGAAGAATGTGCTTGATTAGAGTTATATTTTTCAACATTTGAAAAAAAATTGTTCAAAAACAATAATAATCTCATCGATGATCCAGAAAATTATTTAGATGAATGTAACAAGTTTTTTTGAAATTATTATTTAATAGCAAACTATCGAGCTTTTTTTAAACACAATTTAGTCATTTGAAAGCCTTGATATTTTGACTGCTGCGCCGACCACATGTGACCGACAGGATTCTTCTATCAAATTTGACTTTTGTTGCAATATATTAAATACGCTAAACTTTGTTCTTATTCTGTGTGTCCCTTGAGGATACTGGCGTAGCCATTAACAAATTAACAAGTGTAAATGGTTCTCGGATGATCTCTATTTTGCGGAACACACGGTATATAAGCTCGGCAACGATCCGTCTAGGGGAATTTTAAAATATTCCCAGCGATAATGTTGGCGGGCTTGGCGGCTGTCGTTCTGTGTCGTCGAACCTATTCGAACGAAAAACTGGGGAGCCGGGCGGTGTTTCCCGTGTGTGGCGTGTGTACGCAGAAAGATTTTTTCCTGGTCGCCTTCCAAAGCGTTTCTTTGTTTTATTTTTATTTCCTTGCTGGCGGCGTGGCGGGTTGCGTAGCCCGCGCAAACAATGAGCGGCACTCGCCGAGCGCAGACGGGCTTAAAGAGCCCCGTCTGTGGGAATTAGCATGCTCGGGAAACGGAGTGGGCTCAGGTGCGTCTACGTCGGGCGAACCTACGAACAGGGTCGCTCCTCTGCCCTTCCTCCGGCTCTTGCGCCCTGCTGGCCATCATCTCTACCGGAGGGTGGATCAACCCCGACCCCGACCACCTCCGTTGCACCTAGATCCACGTGGGCCGGGTTCGCATATGGGGTAGCGCGTTTTTAAACAACACCGCGACCCCATGGCGTGGCCCCGTTAATCCTACTCCATATCCGGGATTGAAAGGGGGCGCGCGAACATTCGCTGCGTACCCCCAAAGTGATTTCCCGAGAATTTTATGCGTGGGTTCGCGCGTATCATTCGAAAGCGTATCAGCGCCGGTATTTAATTTGTAATTCGCCGATTTCGCTGATGCGTGCATCATTTCGGAAGCATTAAACAGAGATCCCGATACGTGCGGCTGGTTTTTATGAGGGACGCCTGAAAACAATTTCGTGTTAACACAGGAGGGGCGAGGCACATTAGGTTAAGCCATGGGTGACGGGGATTTTCGCGGAAAGTACGCGCTTGGCATTAACGACAGGTTGCAAATAATTATTGCCGCGGGAGCGTCTCTGTCCATCGCCTTCTTGACAAGTTTTGGTAAATTTACGTAATAGCGGGATGTAGAAACTGTTTCGACATCTGACCTTAAAGTAGATAATCCTTGTCTGAAATTGAAGTATCTAACTCGATGACTAATATCTGGAATTTTATGAATCATATGTTTTTAATCTGCGAGTAAACTGGGATAACGATCGGTATGGTCTTTATTAAATTTTAATCTGTGAAGTGTATTCGCTTATCAGTTCGTTGAAATTGTAGTTTCACGGTCGAACTATGTCAGCACAGTTTATACTAGTGATTGTTCATTAATAACTATTGGTAGACAAAGTATGTACAGTAAATTCTCTCCTATTATCCCTCAGCTGTAAACAAAAATGGACAATTTTAGATGAGAATTTATTTTATGAAATATTTTACAAAATATTTATAAAATACATATTTATATTATATATTATATATTTATAATATTTTATAAAATATAACCTCGTTCATGCTTATTTACAAGCTGTGGGACAATAGAAGAGAATTTGTTATATTGAAGCGTTTGATACAGTGCTACGAAGAATGTTTTATCCAATGCAAATTTGCAAATACAACGATGATCTTTAACTTCGTTTAGAAGAACAGCCTACTTGCCAACACCAGTGTGCAAAAGTATGAATATCAGTCGGCTTGCATTTCTCTGCATCATTTAATTAGAGAACCAGCCGCAGCTGTGCAAGCGAGAAGATAAACACCGCGCAGCTTGTAGATCGCAAAATTTAATTAACAATATCAGTAGAATTGTGCACGAGGCCACAGGTCAAGTTTTCGTTGTAAATCCAGTTATCAGATGGAGCGTACAACGAATGGAAACATCTACTAAATTAAAACTGGGAAGATTCTATTATAGTTGGTTCGACGAACGTGGAACGGGAAGCGGAGAATTTGTAAAGCCGAAGGCAGCCCAAGGAAGAAACTACGCCAGATATCAGTTGATCAATGAATTATCGTGCACAGTTTTTGCTTATCAACGTGAATTAGAAGTAGCTATCGTAGTTGCCCCGTGAAACGGCCGCGAAGCCAGGGGTAGGTCGGTAAACGTTGGTGCACAACCGGCAGGGAACACCCTCGTTCGCGAGATCGGGGCTCGTGTGTGGTTAATACGTGAGAGTTACCTGCCTGCCGACACGCACTCGTCCGTTATAAGATCAATATAACGCGTGCACGTATATCCTCACGTACCTGGCTTCAACCCTCCTGCCGGTATCCGCTTCGTCTCCCTGGCCTTTCCTATCTATCCACCAAAAAACTGTGCGAAAGGGGCGGTGTTTGCGCGCGTACACGTACTGGGTGTGCTCACCTCGCATTCCTCATTGTCATTTCCATCCTATTACTTTCCACTTCCCGGTATTACTTGCCTTAACCCCTTGTCGAACAATATCGAGCCAAACTCGTGACGAAGATTCCGAACCAAAACGACTAAAAACCTGGATGTTACTGGTTTCTTTGAAATCCAATTAGAATTTCGTTTTTCTGTTTAGCCGTCGTAAATGTAGAAGTCAAAAATCGTCAAAGATTTAACATATTTTCAGTGTCATCTTATATCTATACTTAGTAATTACAACGTTTTGATTAAAATATTTCTACTGGATTTGGTTCGATTGTTCTTGCTATAAACGTATAAAGTGTACAATGATCGAGACTATATTGCTACGATGGCTCGAGCAATGAAGTTGTCAGTTGTGCGTTGCACTGCTGATTGAGAGAAGTCGACGGCCGGATCGATATCCAGGTTCCTAATCAAGGGGTGGTTTAGAAGAAGG